>CAXKVI010000004.1:39764410-40231677 GCA_964058755.1 Campiglossa producta | reverse complement strand
CCTCTATAATAATAGCCGATCCTTCTTTAAGGGGGTCTTCTATGACACATGTGAAAAGATCTGCTCTTTAAAAGCAGCCGAAGTTGGACCAACCCGATTAAACATGTGAAAAAGCAGTAAGAACTATGAAAATTCCTCAGGCTTGAGGTGTCTGGCTGAAGTTTTTTCCATGGGATGAAGTATAAAAATGCCTGATACTACTTGGAGATAGTGTTCCACGACACATGTGCAAAGATCTGCCTTTCAAAAACAGCCAAAGTTGGACAAATTCGCTTAAACATGTGAAAGTGCAGTAAGAATTATAAAAATTCCTCGGTTTTGAGGTGTCTGGCTGAAGTTTTTGACATGGGGCGAAGTCAAAAAGTACCTGATACCACTTAGGGGTGTTCTTCTATGACACATGTGAAATTATCTGCCCTTTAAAAGCAGCCAAAGTTAGACCAACGCAGTTAAACATGTGAATTCGCAGCAAGAATTATGAAATTTCCTCAGCTTTGAGGTGTCTGGCTGAAGTTTTTGTCATGGGGCGAAGTCTCAAAATGCCTAATATTAGTTAATAGTAGTGTTATACGATACATTTGTAGCGATCCGCCATTTAAAAGCAGCCAAAGTTGGGTAAACCCATTTGACCATGTGAAAGCACAGTAAAAATGATGAAAAGTTCCCGTGCTTTGGGTTGTTTGGTTTAAGTTTTTTTCATGGAATGAAGTCCGGAAATGCCTGATACTGTTTAAGGGTAGTGTTATACGACACATGTGTAAAGATCCGCCGTTTAAACATGGACAAAGTTGGAGAAACCTGCTGAAACAAGTGAAATCTCTGTAAAAATTTGTGAAAATCCCGAGCTTTGAGGTGTCTGGCTGAAGTTTTTGCCATGGGGCGAAGTCTAGAAATGACTGAAACTACTTAAGGGTAGTGTCCTACGAAACATCTGAAAAGATCCGTCGTTGAGAAGTTGTAAAAGAGGGACAAACAAGAAAAAGCAAATTAATAGGAAAATAAAAGTTCCCGAACTTTGAGGTGTCTGGCTGAAGTTTTTGCCATGGGATGATGTCTGGAAATGCTTGATTCAACTTAAGGGTAGCATTTTACGACACATGTGTGAAGATCTGCTATTTAAAAGTAGTAAAAGTTTGTCAAATCCACTTAAACATGTGAAAGCGCAGTAAAAAATAGTGAAATTTCCCGAGTTTTGAAGTGTCTGGCTGAAGTTTTTGCCATGGGACGAGGTCTAAAAATTACTGAAACTACTTAAGGGTAGTGTCCTACGACACATGTGAAAAGATCTATCATTTAAAATTAGTAAAAGTGGGACCAACAAGAGAAAGCAAATTAATAGGAAAATAAAAGTTCTCGAACTTTCAGATGTCTGGCTGAAATTTTTTCCATGGGATCATGTCTGGAAATGCTTCATTCTACTTAAGGGTAGCATTTTACGACACATGTGTAAAGATCTGTTATTTAAAAGAGGCCAAAGTTGGTCAAATCCGCCTAAACATGTGAAAGCGCAGTAAAAATTAATGAAATTTCCCGAGTTTTGAGGTGTCTGGCTGAAGTTTTTGCCATGGGACAAAGTCTAAAAATTCCTGATACTACTTTAGGGTAGTGTTCTACAAAAAATGGGAAAATATTGGGTAGTTAAAAGCAGCCAAAGTGGCCCAAATGCGTGAAATTGGTAAAACAGAAAAAATGTCTATAGGAAAATCCGCGAACTGGGGGTGTCTGGCTGGAGCCTTGTCACTGGTACGGGTCTAACAACACTTGATACTGACGCGGGGTGATAATCTACGTCAAATATGTGAAAATCATCCATTATAAAATAAGTGAAGTTAGGGTCATTTTTTGGCGACTTTGACCCCGGATTCCTAGGCCCTTGTCATAGGTACAGCTTTAAAATTTTCACATTCTTTCTAGATTCGGGGAGGACTATCGATCGGTATTGGTTTCATCCATTATAAAATAAGTGACGCTTTTAGGCTCTGGGATCTCGCTCTATAACGTTGTATTGGACTAATGATGCTCATGCATTGTATAACTCAAAAGAGCTGCCCGGTGGCACATACGACGCGAGAATATATAAAGAGCCTTGCTGTGTGGAACCAATTCTTGACTTGAGATGACATTGCCGGGCGTGAGACCGTAATTATTAGAAATGCTGGTTGACCAATTAATGTTAGAGAGATTAAAATCGCCTAGCACGCAGAGATGATGCTCTTTAACGTTGTATTGGACTAATGATGCGATATTATCTGCATGAGCCTTGTATATCTCAAAAGAGCTGCCCGGTGGCACATACGAAGCGAGAATATATAAAGAGCCTTGCTGTGTGGAACCACTAAAACATACACAAAGCTGATCCAGTAAAGAGTCCCCGTTCATAAGTGGGACTAAAGACGCTTGTAATTGACGCTTAATGGCGATAAGAACGCCACCTCCTTTACGAAATACATTGAACAAGTTTGAGTTGAAGAATTCGCCATCAAAAAAGTTTTTGTTTAACCATGTTTTAACGAAAACAAAGATGTCGTAATTCATTCGTTCACTAAAGTTTAGCACCAATTCAGACTTGGTTCTCATCCCAGATACATTTTGAAAATAAATTTTCAGCTCGCTGTTATTGTTTATGTGTAGTCGGGTACTACTTGCTACGTCCGTAATAGCTTTCGCCGACCCTTATAAGAAGGTTTGCTCTTCCCTTGACGTTTATTATTGACACTCCCAATATGAAAATGTGTACGGGTTTCGTTTGCGAATAAAAAAGTAGGAATGTTCTTTTTCTTTCGTCATGGAAATGGTAGTTGAAAAATCGAAAAAGGAGGATATAAATTGTAATGCAAATAAAAAATTGCAAAGTAAACTAACACATTCGACGGGGCCAAAAAAAAGTTCGTTTTTTTGTTAAAAATTATATTGATTTTATTTTTCAGAAAAGTGAAAAAATATTACTGTAAAAATTACAGATCTTAACATTAAATTCTAGAGGTCTATCATCGCTCGACTCGGATTCCCTTCAAAAGCTGCATAGCCTAAATTTTCTCCGACTAGCCGTTTTCTAGTATTCTAGCCTCAAAATAAGTGTCGATTTCATGGTCGATTTTTTTTTTTCGTTCCACCGTGTTAATAGTAATTCGACCGATCGACAACTTGTATTTGATGGTTGAATACAATCGAACGTCAAATCGAATAGGACATCGACTCATGTAAAGCAGTCTTAACCTAAATTTTTACTAAAAGTTCCTTGAAAGGTTTTCAGGTCATAAATACTATCAGAAAAAGTGTGCCAAAGGGATAGTATTACCATTTTACTAACCAAATTTAACCAGTTCCAATAAATTTACCTCCAACTCTTTCATGCACACTTGGCTGATTAAGAATGAAAATAATATACTCTAATCACAGAAGGAAATTCTTTAAAGTCAGTTATTAATGATAAATTAATCAATTTTCCAAAACCCAACCTCTACTATTTTTCTAACTACTACTATTTTAAACTACTTTTCTAACTACTTTTTATACCCAGCTGTACTTGTACACAGGGTATTATAACTTTGTTAGGATAACGGTTGGTTGTACAGGTATAAAGGAATCGAGATAGATATAGACTTCAATATATCAATATGATCAGGATCGAAAAAAAATTTGATTGAGCCATGTCCGTCCGTCCGTCCGTCCGTCCGTCCGTCCGTCCGTCCGTCTGTCCGTTAACACGATAACTTGAGCAAATAATGAGATATCTTCACCAAATTTGGCATGCGTACTTATTTGGGTTCAGAATAGATTGCTATTGAAAATGGGTAAAATCGGACCATAACCACGCCCCTTTTTCGATATCGAAAATTTCGAAAAACGTATAAAATGGGTTAAATCAATATTAGAAGCAGCTACAATGATAAAATTTGCAATATGTATTGATTTAGATGTTCTAAGGCCGATTTTATAAAAATTTTTGAAAAGGGGGCGTGGTACCTCCCACGTATATTTGAAGAAATTTTAAAATTTTGACTCTTAATAACTTCAGAACAGTTTATGCTAGTATAACGAAATTTCGTAGAGGACATACTATTGTTGTGGTAAATTCAGCTAGAGAAAATAAACGAAATCGCTTCGCGACCACGCCTACTTTTTCATAAAAGTTATATTGAAAGGAGGTGGAAATATTGAAAAGTCCATATCTAATTAACTGATTTCGCTATAATAATATAATTTGGTACATACATCAACTTTCATATTCTTTACATAATTTTTTCAAAATTTTGGAAAGTGGGCGTGGCACCGCCCACTTATGAGTCAAGCAATTTTTAAATTCGACTGCTAACAACTTCAGAACGGTGTGAGATAGATTTACGAAACTAGGTACCAGGCATGTTATGTTTATGTAGAGTACTACCACAGAAAATAAGAAAAATCGGTGAACGATAACGCCCACTTTATGTGCACAGCTGGGTATGTAATGTTCGGTTTCACCCGAACTTAGACTTCCTTACTTGTTTTACATGATTTTGCTAAAAGGCTACCCAGAATGTGAATGACAATTTCTCAGGGAGCAAGATGGCTGCAACTGACAGAATCTGTCATCGAAAAGCTAACCTGGTATAATTGAACCATGCCCAGAGCCAAGCGTTGAGTGTTTATGAAAATATGAAAATACGTTTACAATACAATTTTTTACCATATTTTGAAAACATATTTTATATATACATGCAGTTCGGTATGCACTTTTTATCTCCTTATTATACTAACCAATACTGTTTTGAGCTACACCTTATTAACTTACTTACTTAAAATAGCCTTTAACCGCCTACGTGATTTTGGCCGTCTAACCTTATATAAAGGCAATTTTTATTCTCAAATCACAAACGCACTTCTAAAACCTCAACGGGGTTGTCTTAATACCGAATAAAGTTGAGAATCATAGCGTTTATGGCAAAAAACAGCTATTCTCAAGTTGAAAAAAGATTCGTTCTGAAAAATCAATAAAATCAGATTACTTAAATCTATACATGGATGGAAATCTATGGATAGAACATCCGTAATTATTGATACCACATTAAATAAAAATAGAGAATCCCATCAATAAATATGGATGTGCCATCATTGCATATTTGATAAATCACTAAGGAAGTGGTATCCATATAAACTACTTATAAATTCTAAATAGTTTAAAAACAAAATTTAAAAAATTTGACATCTGGTTTCAGTAGGATTCGAACACTGCTCCTCTAGGTTTGGGGGTTCAAACCCCCCTATTGGCTCTCAACGACTGAATTTTTTCATAAAAACTGTCAAAAGTCACAACCTCCGGAGTTCAAACCCGACAGGCGCGTAAATACAAAAACCAGAACACGCCCATGTTGTTGTTGTTGTTGTTAACAACAAAACACTCCCCGAAGGTTTTGGGGAGTGATACCGAAGTTGACAGTCCTTGGCCGGATATGACCCCGGTACGCTGCGGTACTCTCTTGCGGTACTGCCCGACTGTCGTGGTAGCGATTTGGTATGACCAGTGGAACCTTCTAGGTCATGGCATGCCTCCATCCATGAGGAAGGAGAAGATGGGCAAAGAGAGGTGAGAGGCATCATATCCGTAGATCAACCATCGAGTAGCACGTCAATTACCTATGTGCATATTAGTCGCCTCTTACGGCCGGTATGCCTACCTCGGGCATATTCTAAACCCCTAACCCGCAGGGGGTAGAACAGCCCATCGTCATCACTGCCTCGGAGGTCAAGGAAGCCATCAGACAGGCTAAGTCCTCAAAATCCATCGGCTCCGACGGCATTGCCATGAAGATGCTGAAACATCTAGGTCAGGAGGGACACAAATACTTAGCGGCTCTATTCAGTCTTTCACTGAACACTTTCGTCATTCCTGAAATATGGAAAAAGGCGAGAGTGGTTCCACTATTAAAATTGCTCCCGTATTATACTGCAAATATGCACCTGACTAGTCATCAACACGGCTTCCGTAAGCTACGTAGCACCACCACTAGGTTAGGTTAGGTTCAAGTGGCTGCCGCAGAGGCACAGTTAGGCCAGTTTTGAAAGGCCCGTTGTGATACCACCAACACAAGGAAAGTCAGTCCCGGGACCCAGCCATATGGAAAATCCCTGAGTTGTTGGGATTTTCCACATAGCAGAATCCCGGGACAGACACTCCTAAACCGACACCGTTACTCTTCCTCGAACCACTTAGATGAATTTATGAAGCCCATCAAGTCCTTTATGTCCAGTTCCGCGATCTGGCTTAGGCTATCCAGGAACGGAACTCTCAAAAAGCGCGTTCTCGCGCCGCTTAAAGCCGGACAGTTGCAGATGAGGTGCTCCACTGTTTCCTCCCACTCATCATCTTTGCAACTCCTGCAGCATCGTCGGTAGGGCACACCTAGCCTTTCTGCATGCCTACCAATGAGGCAGTGACCGGTTAATACCCCATTCAATATGCAGATTTCCCTCCTAGTTAGGGCATAAATGCGTCTAGACCTTTCAAGATCCCATTTTGGCCAGGTTTGTTTCGATATCCGACACCCTGGGGATTGCAGCCATCTTTTGTTGGCTTGACGGAGTGGGTGCTCCTTCAGCATTAGTTTGCATGTAGCAAACGGCATACCTAAGCGCTCTTTATACTGAAGAACCTGCTTGGTCGTGCCCTGACTGGCAAGCTCGTCTGCCTTACAGTTTCCCTCAATGTCCCTATGTCCCGGGACCCATATGAGGTTTACGCGGTTCTGTTGGGCCATCTCCTGAAGAGATCGACGACAGCAAAGCGTCAGTTCAGAGTTGAACGTGTATGAGCCAAGGGATTTGATTGCCGCTTGGCTATCGCTGAAAATAGCGATATCTTCTCCAATAAAACGTTTGCTTAACCAGGCCGCGGCGTCCAGGATTGCCGAAACTTCCGCCTGGAAGACGCTACAATGATCAGGTAGTCTGAAGGAGAGCTCAAGGTCCAAATCCCTTGAATAAACCCCTCCTCCAACTCTGCCGTCCAACTTCGAGCCGTCGGTGTATATGGAAGTGCCACCATTTGTTCCGGGACACCAATCCGCCCTCTCCCAGTCTTCTCTGCTGGGAATGTTTATTTTGAAACAGTTATCCCCGACTGTAGTGGTCGCGCAACGATCTGTGCTTAGAGGGAGAAAGCTGTAAGATTCCAGAATACTGGAGTGTCCAATAGTACCCGCACCCCAACTGGAGGTTTCTCTTAGGCGCAGAGCTGATGCCGCTGCTGACCGAAACCCTTCCAGATCAAGTGGCAAAATGCCCAGAATGACCTGGAGGACTTCGTTGGGCGTTTTTTCTTAGCGCACCACTTATACAGATCATATTGGATCTATGGACCTTCCGCAACAGATTCAGGTATGTTGCCTTGCTCAGCGCAGGCCACCATACGACGACTCCATACAGCATGATTGGGCGAATGATGGCCGTGTGGATCCAACTGCATAATCTAGGGCTGAGCCCCCATTTTTTGACAATGGCTCTTTTGCATGTGTAAAGAGCGATGCAGGCTTTCTTCTGGCGCTGAAGAACATGGTGGTGCGTCATGCAGATTCCCCGGAAAATGTGTATTCAAGAGCAGCTTATGGGTTTCCTCTTCCGTGCTGGTCCAGGATCCGTCAGGTTTTCGCAAATAGCTGATGGCTGTTTGACTTTTCATTGTGTAACTGCCAATTAGTGTTACGTGGATTGCGTTCTACAATAAAGTCTAGATTGGTTGTTCTACAATAAAGTCTAGAACCATTTCTATGTAACGGTGGTCGGAGAATGAATGTTCTTCCAGAACCCGCCATTTTCTGACCCACTCATAAGCGCCTTCACTACAGATAGTGAGGTCTATGACCTCCCTGCGGGTCTTAGTGATAAAAGTAGGCTCATTACCCACGTTGCAAATTACCAGGTTGGTTGTTAAGAGGTAATCAAACAGAGACTCGCCCCTGGCATTGATATCGGAGCTCCCCCATTGGACATGGTGAGCATTAGCGTCCGCTCCAATAATAAGATTACCCGTGCAGAAATTTGACACCAGGTCTTTCACCTCCGTTTGTGGTGGGGGTTCTTCGGCTTCGTAGGGCATATAGACCGACGCCACCGTCAGGCGGGTGCTGTCGACCGTTAGACTGATAGCGGTAATATCACCATTGGTGTAGTTAGGTAGGAGAAAGGAGTTCAACTCAGACTTGACCAAAATACACGTTCTGACTTTGCTCTCCTCGCTGGATCGAATGAGCCTGAAGCCCTTAGTCCCCAATCCGCAGATTCTCGAGCTATTGACCCAGGGTTCTTGGATGAGGACCACATCCACGTCGCCTTTAGAAAGACGACTACTTAAAGCAGCCGAAGCCACTTTAGATTTGTGCAGACTAATCTAAAGCACCACCAACATGAGAGCGCACAGACTTCCCTGCCGTCCCCATGTCGTCGAGGTTTGCCCCATCCCGGAGGTTGCCTATCAACGACGAGTTGTTCCGATTAACTGCCCGATATGGCGTTGCTGCCTGTAGCGTTAGATGTTAATCGCTCAGCGTTGGCTGCTACCACCTCGTCCTGTAGGCTGTCCTCCATCTCCGAGTTGTTCACAGCACTATCGCCAAGGGACGTGGCGGATAACATGCTTTCCGCATCGGAATCCTCCGCTTCCTCTTCTGGTAATTCGTTTTCCGGTTCCCCGGGAGCAGCCGAGAAGGCAGTGCGCTGAGCATCACCACGATATACGTGGATAACGATCTGGCCTACGCTGTAGTGTACTAGGCCATTGCACCTTTTGAGAGGCTCGATTGACTCTTTATTCATGGTGAACACCACCTGTCTGTCGGGCCCTACCGCATCCCCGACCAGAATGACTCTCCAGTCATGCGTTGGGAGGGACGGATTCATTAGCCGTAGCATCCCGAGAATTCTCTCGGGTTCGTCAGGGATGGCCGGAATCCACGCCCTTGCCCTTGGATGAGCTGGAATGTCCTTCTAGTCGACGACCTCTATCTTTGCGCCCTTGTAGACTTCACCCAGTTTAGCAGCTGCTGCCTTGTACAGTGCTATGGTTTTTGCATCCTCGCATGCGAGTAATTTAATCTGACCCTTGTGCCAACCCGCATCCGTTACTCTCGCCGAACTACCAGGAAACTCCGGAGCAACGTTGAGAAGAATGTTGCCGAGTTCATTTCGCACGTAACGCCACCGGTCCTTGGGGATGGCCAGACGGTCATTGTCTCGGTCAAGGACGCCTATAAGGATCCTGTCCTTGGTTACCTCAGCAAAGCTTAGTTTGCCCGCTCCAGGGGTATTCTGATGCCGCTTGGGAGGAGGATTTAACTCCAGGTCCGATCTCTGGTGCTTGAAAGGGTTAATTTTTAACCTCTTTGGTATGTAAGAATTTTGGAAATCCGGTATCGCAGCTTTCGCTAGCTCTACCGATTTACTGGAATTCGGTGACAGCGATTCCT
This sequence comes from Campiglossa producta, assembly GCA_964058755.1. NCBI lineage: Eukaryota > Metazoa > Arthropoda > Insecta > Diptera > Tephritidae > Campiglossa > Campiglossa producta. The sequence goes on along the minus strand of CAXKVI010000004.1, from coordinate 40,222,237 downwards.
GCGGTACCCCTTCATACCTCTTCAGGACCAATCTTTTCTCGTGGTATGTGAAGCGGCGGGGAGATGTCTCCCGGGAGTGCGGACCCGTAGTTGCCATCGCGGTCGCTCTCCTTGCCGAAATCTCAGATGCAGCTTCCTTCTCCTTCGAAACTCCGAGGCCAGGTCGTGAGACCACTGCCACAGACGTAAAGATACTGGTTTTCATTTCAGAGGTTGATGGGAGTTTAGCATCCGCCGTTGTCCGCTTAGCTGCGTTGGCAACCGCACTGGTGCTAGCTCCCATCAAGTCAATCTTACTCGATAGAGGGTTGGTTACCCGACTCGTAGTTGCCATCGCTGTCGATCACCCTGGATTGGGAGGGGGGAGATCTTTGTCGTCGCGCCAGAGAGGCTAGGCTGCTCTCGTGATGAAGTGCCCAACTGGGCTATGATCACAAGGGCAGCGTAGCCCTGTGGCTATCGACTTAAGCCGTCGTACCGCGGCAAGGTATCCACACTTCACGAGAGCACCACCACTGCACTCAATGCCATTACAACGCAGATAAATAGCGGCCTAAATCAAAACCAGCCAAATCAAAGAACTGTGTTAATGGCACTTGACTTGTCAATAGCTTTTGACACAGTCAATCATGATACTCTCATACAAGATCTTTTTGAAACACAGCTCCCTGATGGGTTAAAGAGAAGGACCGCTAATTATTTGAATGGACGGCAGGCGTCGGTCAATTTTAGAAACGCAACATCAAAACGTAGACGTATTAGACAGGGGGTGCCACAGGTTGGTGTCCTATCCCCGACACTGTTTAACTTCTATCTATCGAAGATGCCCTCACCACCAGAGGGCATCACCGTCGTTTCATATGCCGACGACTGTACAATAATAGCGACGAGGAAGGGCCCCTATACTGATGAACTCTGTGCGAAAATCAAGAGTTACCTCTGCGACCTTTCCAGGTTTTTCACTGAGCGAGATCTGACGATATCTCCGACTAAATCCACGGCGACGCTTTTCACGACATGGACGCACCAGGTTAGAAATGAATTAGACATTTTCGTTGATGGCACTAAGCTACCAACTGTCAGCCACCCAAAGTTATTAGGGATGACACTGGATAATACTTTATTTTTTGCTGGTCATGTGTCTGCAATGGTCTCAAAGGTACGAGGTCGCAACAAGATCCTCAAGTCACTTGCCGGCAGTACTTGGGGAAAAGACAAAAAAACGTTGCTGACTACACATAAGGCCATTGGCCGACCAGTCTTTGTCATAACACCAACTGGACGAAGTTACAAGTCTGCCAAAATACCGCTATCAGAACTGCTACGGGATGTCTCTTCATGTCTCCAGAGTCTCACCTCCATCAAGAGGCAAAAAACTGCTCAATGTAAAAGTGCACGCGGAAATGCTTAGCAGGCAATTCCTTCTGAACTGCCACAAGCCAGCACATCCAAACCGTCATCTTTTGGACACAGATCCGCCCCCGAGAGACATAAGGCAACATCTCCGTAAGCATTATGACGAGATCCGGCATCATATTACCTTGCCGTTTGATCTGCGGAATCATAAGCGGGCTCTAACCGACATCCACACCGAGTCGGTAGATACTTTTGTCAGATCTCTACCTGTGAATCCCGTTCTAAACAGTCCTCCACCGGATATTGCTGAAGAAGAACGTACCTTACCAAGGGAGACAAGAGTCACCATGGCACAGCTTAGGTCTGGATACAGTGTGAGGTTAAAGTCCTACTTATCCAGACTGAATGATACAATTTCAAACACATGCCTTATATGTGGTAGGACCCCCCATGATACTCTACATCTCTTCAATTGTTCAATTGAACCTACTCTTCTAACCCCTCTGTCCCTCTGGACCAACCCTGTTGAAACTGCACGTTTCCTTGGACTCCCGTTAAAAGGGCTTGATGAAGATCTTCGGAATGATCATATACTCTAGGCAGGGCTATGAATTGTTAACAACAACAACAACAACAACAACAACAACAACAACAACATATGCCAGAATAATTAGGTTTCGCTTATCAACCATATTTAATTGTTATTGCAAAATCCAATTTATATCACCAATTTTATCTGTCAAATAAAATTTCCGTCAGCTGATTTTCAGTGCAACCAGCTACCCTGTCAAAGCTTCTGAGGGTAAAAAAAGTGAGTTTTTTAGGAAACGAAAACATATTCTGTTTGACGTTTTACCTTCATTTTGCAAACGAAAACGGAAAATTGAAGAGTGTAAACAATGCGCATTTTTTCGATGAAACTAAATCACCATAACTCTACTTTTTTTTACGAAAAACACATTTTTACTTTAATTATTCGATGTTCTGAGCTGAGGTCGATTTTTTAAAAATTTAATTCACTAATGAAATTTTTAGGGGGTTAAATATTGGAAAAGTATATTTTCTAAGCAGAAAATATATTTTTCATACAGTTGAAGATTGCCCAGAAAAATATACCCAATTGTCTCATTTAGAGCAAAGCTGTAATTAGACGCTGGCAAATATAACTAGCTGCTGGCGTCATTTAGACACCTCAATTGACAGAACTCTGATTTTTTGTTTAATTTCCCTTGCTTAAAAAATAAAATAAAATACTGGCGGCCGCCGTGGTGTAGCGGTTAAGTGTTCAGCCTACTACACCAAGTCATGGCGGTTCGATGCCCGGCAAAAGTAACATCAAAAATTATTTAGAAAAAGAATTTTTCTAAACGGGGTCGCCCCTCGGCAGTACTTTGGCAAACTCTCCGGGTGTATTTCTGTCATGAGAAGCTTCTCAGCAAAAATTCATTTGCTTTGCAAGTGCCGTTCGGAGTCGGCAAAAAACTGTAGGTCCCGCCAACTTGTAGGAAAACTCAAAAAGCAACACAACGCAAGTTGGAAAGAGAAGCTCGGCTAAAAATCTCGTTAGAGATTATGATAACCTGTTGATATATCGCCGCCATTAGTTTTTTTTTTTTTTAATAAAAAAAAACGAAAAATTAAAAAAAAAAAAAATTTTAAATTTTTGCCTCCACCGAGATTCAAAGTCAGGTGTATAGCGATAATTTGTTTGTTATTGCGTTGTTGTGCTAATAAGTGTATTAATCTCCGAAGTGGTGGAAACAGGTTTGGAGTCTTCGCTTGCTTTGACACGTACATATATTTTCCCACGCAGAGAGAAAGCTGATGCCAACTTTTTCTTTCGCCTAAGCTCAGAGGCATATGACATGACGTCGCGTAGAGATTTTGGCAGACTCTCATGCACATATATAGCCCCATAACCAGGCAAGTCGACGTCAGAGACAGCCAGCGACCTCTTTTTGGTTTTTCGAAAAACAGCCAACGATCTTAAGGGCCGCTTGCATAAAAGCTGATAACGACTAACCGGAGTTTAATTGACGTATTTTGTATGGTTAGCTGTCAAGTTAATCACCGATTAGGCTTAATCGGCTTTTATGCAAGTGGCCCTAAGAGTTGATTACGGTCATTCTCAGTGTGAAGTTTTAGTATAATAGGGCTTCGGATCACTGTCGTTAGCATTTCTCAGCCGGAAAACATCGCGAATAGGTGGGGGGTTGACTTGCACTGTAGCACAAATTTTAGCAAAAAGGTCGGGCAAACATTCATCATCAGTTTTAGGTATACAGCTGATGACAACATCCGTAGCGACGGCATTACTTTCGAGAGCGCTGAGCTGTGCTTGAGTAGCAAGAAGCTCGCCACGAAGAGAACGAACTCCAGCGCTCACGCTCTCAACTGCAGTTACTCTTCTTTCGAGAGCAACTATTGAATTTTTAATATTTGCGGTCACAGCCTGCAACTCACCCATTCTCTGCATTATTCTCTCCTCCGTTTTCTGCACAACCGAAGCAAATACCGTAGTCATATGCTCAATTATGGACGCTCTTAGTTCATCAAGCCTCTTATTTAAGCCATCGGTGACAGCAGAGGAGGGAGTTCCGGGCGTGCGTTGGGGATTGGCTCGTGTTGGTGGTGGCGACATTTTATATTGTTTTATGTAGAAATATGAGCTGGTGACCAGATAGATAGCAGGTTACTTAGATGAAATCGGGAACAGGTAGTTAAATCAAAAGACGCACTGTTGGTTGGTAAAAATTTCTGGTAATATATTTAGGCAAAAATCAATTGATTTACGGGGAAAAATACTTTATTTAGGCACACCGCAAAAAAACACGTCTTACTCTGTCTGAGACTGCAAATAATTTTAATGATAATTACGAAGATTATTAGAAGATAATTTAAAATTTTTCTTAATAACTGCACAATAAGCATTTATTCCTTGAAATTATTTTTTACATTGATCTAATGCATGTACCTAATATCCACCAAAAAATGAAGAAGATCTATTATTTATAAATGCGCAATGCTTAACAGTTTTCTCCCTTTTTTGCAATAACCACAATTCTAAGGTATATAAAATTTGATATGTATCGATAGGTCTCGCCGAGCAGGGTGTGCGACAACAAGCCAAAAATTAAAAAAAATTAATTATAATATGATTTGAAATTCACACCACTACGTGTGCTAAACACGCATTCACTTTATAGAGCCGTTGTTATGTGTGTATGTAGGTACACTTGCATTGTTGTGTTTGGATTCATTGGAGTTGGGAGAGTCCGAGTGTGAGCTGTTTTGTTGGCAGCAATAATAAACAGAGCCAGCCCGTCAACTTTAATGAGTGAAGAAAATATGTGAGTGGGTAAACATAGAAGCAAATGCTTGCTCAGACATGATGTTTTGAAAAAAAAAAGCACAAATTAGCTAGATCATGCACAAGGCTCTTCGTGGCTAGGCTTAGTGAAATAAAATAAAATGGAAAATTGATAAAATTAAAAAAAGTAAAATAAGAAATAGAAAAGTGATTGAAAGTAAAAAAAGAATTTGTTGGAAATGAAAGCAAAGGAAAGAATATAAAATAAACAAAAATAAAACAAAATGAAATAAATAAAATATAAAAGAATGGAAAGAATGGGAAAGGAAAGGAATGGATAAAACAAATGAAAATAAAAATAAAGAAAAATAAAGGAAAGAAAGAAAAGCTAAAAAATAAGTAAAGGAAATGAATGAAAAAGAAAGAAAACTAAAGGAGTTACGAAAGGAAAAAAAAGAAAGTAAGGAAACGGTAGGTAGGTTGAAGTGGCTGCCGCAAAGGCACACCTAGGCCAGTATTAAAAGGCCCGTTGTGATACCATCAACACTAGGAAAGTCAGTCCCGGGACCCAGCCATATGGAAAATCCCAGTGCTATTGGGACTCTCCACATAGCAGAATCCCGGGGCTGACACTCCTAAAACCGACACCGTTACACCTCCTCGAACCATTTAGATGACTTGATGAAAGCCATCAAGTCCTTTATGTCCAGCTCCGCTACCTGGCGTAGGCTATCCAGGAAGGGAACTCCGAAAAAGCGCCTTCTCGCGCCGCTTAAAGCCGGGCAGTTGCAGATGAGATGCTCCACCGTTTCCTCCTCCTCATCATCTTTGCAACTCCTACAGCATCGTCGATAGGGTACACCCAGCCTTGCTGCGTGCCTTCCAATAAGGCAGTGCCCGGTTAAAACCCCTATTAATATAGATATATCCCTTCTTCTTAGGGTGTAAATATATTTAGATCTTTTAATATCCCATTTTGGCCAGGATTGTTTGGATACTCGGCACCCTGGCGATAAAAGCCATCTTTCACTGGCTTGTCGGAGTGTATGCTCCTTCAGCATTAGCTTGCATGTGGCAAAGGGCATACCTAAGCGTTCTTTATCCTGAAGAATCTGCTTGGTCGTGCCCTGCCTAGCAAGTTCGTCTGCCCTACAGTTTCCCTCAATGTCCCTGTGTCCCGGGACCCATGTGTCCCGGGACCCATGTGAGGCTCACGCGGTTCTGTTGGCCATCTCCTGAAGAGATCGACGACAGCTGAGCGTCAGTTCAGAGTTGAACAAGTAAGAGCCAAGGGATTTGACTTCCGCTTGGCTATCGCTGAAAATAACGATATTCTGTCCGATAGCGTGTTGCCCTATCCAAGCCGCGGCGTCCATGATTGCTGAGACCTCAGCCTGGAAGACGCTGCAATGATCAGGCAGTCTGAAGGAAAGCTCAAGGTCCAGATCCTTGGAATAAATCCCTCCTCCAACTCTGCCGTCCAACTTCGAACCGTCGGTGTATATGGAAATGCTGCCATTAGTAGCAGGACACCGATCCGTCCTCTCCCAGTCTTCCCTGCTGGGAATGTTTATTCTGAACCAGCTATCTCCGACTGTTGTGGTTGCACAACGGTCCGTGCTCGGAGGGAGAAAGCTGTAGGAATCCAGAATACCGGAGTGTCCAGTAGTGCCTGCGCCGCAGCCGGAAGTTTCCCTTAGACGCAGAGCCGATGCTGCCGCTGCCCGGTACCCTTCCAGATCGAGTGGCAAAATGCCAAGAATGGCCTGGAGAGCTTCGTTGGGCGTTGTTCTCAACGCGCCGCTTATACAGATCATGCTAGATCTGTGGACTTTACCTAACAGGTTTAGGTTGGCTACCTTGCTCAGCGCAGGCCACCATACCACGACTCCATACAGCATAATTGGCCGGATTATCGCAGTGTAAATCCATCTGCAGATTTTGGGACTGAGCCCCCATTTTTTGCCAATGGCTCTTTTACAGGTGTAAAGTGCAATGCACGCTTTCCTCTGGCGCTGGATGACATTCTCCTTCCAGTTAAGCTTTCTATCCAGAACTATGCCTAGGAATTTGGCTTTGTCAGCCAAGTTCAGGCGCACGCCATTTAGTTCTGGTAGGCTTAGCGTTGGTATTTTGTACCGGTTAGTATAAAGGACAAGCTGCACTTTTCCCGGGTTGATATTAAGTCCGCAGCGAGATGACCACGAGGAAACTGCTCGCAGTGCTACTTGCATCAAGTCACACAGGGTTTGTGGGAATTTGCCCCTGTATGCAATAGCTAAATCGTCTGCATATGCAACTATCCTCCCGCCCCCCCAGCTTGGGTCTCGTAGCAAAGAGTTTCCATAAAAGCGGAGAGAGAACACCACCCTGAGGCGTTCCTCTTGTGACATAGGGTGAGAAATCAACTGTGCCCAGTGTAGAAACTATTTTCCTACCCTTTAGGTAGGTAGAAGTGGCTGCCGCAAAGGCACACCTAGGCCAGTAATAAAAGGCCCGTTGTGATACCACCACCCTTTAGTAGCTTATCAATTAGTCCAATAAGAGACCTGCTTATGCCCAGATTAGTTAGAGCGGTGTTAATAGCCTCCGGGCTTATATTGTTGAAGGCACCTTCAATGTCTAGGAAGGCCACGAGACAGTAATCTTTTTCATACAACGATTTTTCAATAACAGAGACAAGGCTGTGAAGCGCAGTTTCCGTTGATTTACCTTTGGTGTATGCATGTTGATAGCTAGAGATAAGGTTGCTATCAATAGTAGAGGAGAGATAATCGCTAATTATCCTCTCGAAGGTTTTGAGTGCAAAGGACGAGAGACTGATCGGTCTGTAGTCCTTAGGCTCATAGTGTGAGGCTTTCCCAGCCTTAGGAATAAAGACTACCTTGGCGCTGAAAAGAGAAATACCAGCCATTTAGCCGATGTTTCCAACGTGTTTATGAGTTGTGCGGGGAAAATCCCGTCTGGCCCAGCAGCCTTGAACGGCTCAAAGCTTTTGATCGCCCACCTTACCCTTTCCTCCGTGATGGGTATATTCACTGCCATATTTGTTGCAGATGCTAAAGGTGCTTCATGCAAGTTCCCCGGAAAGTGTGTATTCAATAGCAGCTCCAGGGTTTCCCCTTCCGTGCTAGTCCACGATCCGTCAGGCTTCCGCAAATAGCTAATGGCTGTTTGAGTTTTTGAGAGCACTCGTCTAAGTCTCGCCGTATCATCGACCTTTTCGACCCCGGTGCAGAAATCTCTCCACGAAGTTCTCTTCGCCTGCCTTAGGGCCCTTTTATAGGCCCTCAGTTTAACTTTATATTCGAGCCATTCAGGCTACGTACCGAGGCTCTTGGCCCTATTAAATTGGTTCCTGCAGGACTTGCGGAGCGAATCCAGGTCGTAGGACCACCAGTGTGGTCTATGTTTACTGCGTGGTTTCGGCACTGGACAAGCCTGCTCTAGGGCATTTGAGAGCGCCGTTGTAAAGGTCGCAACCAGATCATTCAGTTCTCCTACTGATGATGGAGCTTGTGGGGGTAACACTGGTAGGTCCCTAACTAATATTTGATTATGTAGCTGCCAATTAGTGTTGCGTGGATTGCGTTTCATAACTGGCTGCTCAACAGAAAAATCTAAGGCAATTTCTATGTACCGGTGGTCGGAAAATGAATGCTCCTCAAGAACACGCCATTTCCTAACCCACTCATAAGCGCCTTCGCTACAAATAGTGAGGTCTATGACCTCCCTACGGGCTTTAGTGATAAAAGTAGGCTCGTTACCCACGTTACAAACCACCAGGATAGTTGTTAGTAGGTAGTCAAACAGAGACTCGCCCCTAGCGTTAATATCGGAGCTTCCCCACTGGACGTGATGAGCATTAGCGTCAGCTCCAATAATAAGATGACCCGTGCAGAAATTTTCCACCAGATCTTTCACCTCCTTTTGTGGAGGAGGTTCTTCGGCGTCATAGGGCATGTAGACCGACGCCATCGTCAGGCTGGTGCTGCCGACCGTTAAGCTGGCAGCTTTAACGTCTCTATTTGAATAGTTGGGTAAGAGAAAGGTGTTCAGCTCAGACTTGACCAAGATACAGGTTCTGACCTTGCCCTCCTCATTAGCTCGGATGAGCTTGTACCCCTTAGCCCCCAATCCACAGATCCTTGAGCTATTAACCCAGGGTTCTTGGATAAGGACCACGTCTACGTCGCCTTTATAAAGACGACTGCTTAGGGCAGCTGAGGCTGCTTTAGATTTGTGCAGGTTAATCTGAAGCACCACCAACATGAGAGCGCTCAGACTTTCCTACCACCGTCGTACCGTCGTGGAGGTCTACCCCGTCCCGGGGCCTATCTCTCAACGACAATTTATCTGCACGATTTGGCGTGGCGGAATCTCTACTGTCTGAAGCGGCATCAACGTTAGTGTGCACCGGATTGCCCTCCACCACCGTGCGGTCGAGGTCTTCCGCGTCCGTTAGGCTATCTTCCATCGCCGAGTCGTTCACGGCTTCCTCGCAATTTGACGTGGCGGATACCATACTTTCTGCGTCTGACACCCCTGCCTCCTCTTCTGGTCCTTCGATTTCCGAGTCCTTCGAAGCGGCCGGAATGGCAGCGCGTTGTGCATCGCCACGGTATACGTGGATCACGATCTGACCCATTCCATAATGCACTCGTCCGTTGCACCGTTTAAGGGGCTCGAGTGCCTCCTTATTCAAAGTTAAAACCACCTGTCTATGAGGCCCAACCTCACCCTCGACCAGATTGACACTCCAGTCCTGCGTCGGGAGAGACGGATTCCAGGCCTGCAGCATCTCAAGAATATTCTGCGGTTCAGCAGGGATGGCAGGAATCCATGCCCTTGCCCTTGGCCGGGCCGGAATGTCCCTCCAGTCGACGACCTCGATTTTTGCCCCTGGGTAGACTTCACCCAGTCTTGCAACTGCTGCCTTGTACAGTGCAACAGTTCTTGCATCCTCACACGCGAAAACTTTAATCTGACCCTGGTGCCAACCCGCGTCTGTACCCCGCCGCGGACTACCCGGAGACTCACGCCATATGTCGAGAAGGGCCCTGCCAATTTCGTTCCGGACATACAGCCACCGGTCTCTAGGGATGGACCAACGGTCGTTGGCTCGATCAATGACACCTATAAGGATCCTGTCCTTGGTCACTTCAGCAAAGCTGGGTTTGCCCACTACTGGGATATTGTGATGCCGCTTCGGATGGGGATCCACCTCTCCGTCCGATCTCTGGCGTTTGAAGGGATTCCCGTTCAGCCTTTTAGGCGCATAGGGCCTTTGGAAGTTTGGTATCAGAGCTTTCGCTTTCTCCACCATCTTCCTTTCATTCAGCGATAGTGTATCCTGCGATGCTCCCTCATATTTCTTCAGGATCCTTGCAGCCTTCCTTTTATCCCAGTACGCAAAGCGTCGGGGAGATGTCTTTTGGGAGGAGTTCAGACCCGTAGTTGCCATCGCGGTCTCTCCCTTTGATAGAAGCTTAGTTGCGTCTTCCTTCTCTTTCGGATCACTGAGGCCAGGTCCCGAGACCATTGCCACAGACATTGAGAGGTTGATGTTCGTGCCGGCGCTTGATGGAAGTTTAGCATCCGCCGTTTTCTGCTTACCTGCGTATGCAGCCGCACTGGTGCTGGCTTTCATCAAGTCACTCTCACTTGCTAGCAGTTTCGAGGATGACCGACCGGTAGTTACCACCGTTGTCGGTCCCCCAGTTGACTTTGAAATAGAGTTTGTCCTCCGGCGTTGTGATTTCTCTTGCTCCAGCATAGTTCTCCTCTGCTGCGGAGTAAACGAAGTTATTGATTGTTTTGAATTTTGAGTTGTATTCATCTTGTTCGTACGACCCCTCGCCGGACACGGCCAGCTTGGGGTCAAGGGTGGATTAAGGGGAATGTGTCGTCCGCCACGGCAGAGCCCCATACCGCGGTAAGACCATGGTTACTCTCTGAGGCGGTCCGGTATCAGAGAGGCACCGTTCGACTACAGCCACGATTTGCCTCCCGGCTGCAAACGTCCAATGGGCACGGTATCGCGTAACACCCTGGATTGGGAGGGGGTAGATCTTTGTCATCGCGCCAGCGAGGCTAGGCTGCTCTCGCGATGTAGTGCCATGCGGAGCTATGATCGCAAGGGCAACGTAGCCCCGTGGCTATCGACTAAGCCCTCGTACCGCGACAAGGTATCCACCCTTCACGAGGGAACGGTAGTAAAGGAAATGTAAGGAAAGGAAAGGTGAGGGAAGAAAAGGTAAGGAAGCGAATTGACAGGAAAAGAAATCTAAGGAAAAAAAGTGAGAGAAAATAAAGGTAAGAAAAAAATAAAAGAAAAGAAATGAAATGAAAAAAAAGGAATAAAATGAAAGGAAACTAAAGCAAAGGCAACGAAAGGAAAGAAAAGAAAAAGAAAATAAAAGGAAAAAAGAATGTAATGGAAATGGAAAGAAAGGTAAGGTAAGAAAATAAAAGAAACGAAAAGAAAGAAGGGAAAAAATGAAATGAAAGAAGAGAAAAGGAAAAGAACAGAGAGGGAAGAATAGAAAAGTAAAGAAAAGAGAAGGCAAGGAAAGAAAAGCAAAAGATATAAATTGAGATGAAAGGAGAGGAAAGGAAAGGAAATAAAAGCAAAGGAAAGAAAAAGAAAGAAATACGTATGAAGACGAACTAAGAAGAATAAATAATTATCAACATTGAAACTATATTACTGAATGGTGTAAAGAGATAGGAAAAGGCTAAATGAATAGGAATGTATAGAAACCAAAAATATATAAAATATGGAAAAGAAGGAAAATTTATGAAATAGCAAAAAGGTAGGAAAATAAAAGAAGGTTTTGTGGTTGAATTTCAACCACTGGGCGAACTCTAGTATTTATTTAATGCATGTACCTAATTACCTACTAATAAGAAAACGTTGAATAAATAGTTTTCATTTACAAAGTGAATTATAAGGTTGATCGTTTACAGATAATTTGGCTTCTTCGTCTGCCACAAAATAATTCCATATTGTACATAATTATATATTTCTAACATTAAAACTTTACACCTAAATTATTAAATCTTCCAGTATATATCACATTCCTAATTTTATTAATAATAAAAGCGAGTTAAATTTTGATGGTATAATTAAGAACATTTAGGACCTTCTTTTCTATTTGATTGTATAATTAAGAACATTCAGGTGTTAAATTTTGATGGTATAATTAAGAACATTTAGGACCTTCTTTTCTATTTGATGGTATAATTAAGAACATTCAGGTGTTAAATTTTGATGGTATAATTAAGAACATTTAGGACCTTCTTTTCTAATTGATGATATAATTAAGAACATTCAGGACCTTCTTTTCTTGCTATCAAAATTTAACACGCTTTTATTATTAATAAAATTAGGAATGTGATATATACTGGAAGATTTAATAATTTAGGTGTAAAGTTTTAATGTTAGAAATATATAATTATGTACAATATGGAATTATTTTGTGGCAGACGAAGAAGCCAAATTATCTTTAAAGGTTACAATGAACTTATAAAGTGTTATATTCCTTTACAGTCAATTTATTTTTTACTTTTTAGTTCGGTTTATCAACAAGAGGCAATAATGTCGCAGCGACATCAATCGGCTGCTAGCAGCAACAGAAACCATAGAATCTTTTACAATAAAGCCGCGTGGTTAATAAAGTTACTTTTGGGATATTGGAATAAAGACTAAACTAAACGATAAATGGGATTTTTGAAATTAAGCAAATTTTTTTATTTATCTACTGTTAGCGAAGCCTGAACGATGATGAAAATTTGCAAAATCCCATCTTAACTGCAAGTTAGTACAATATCAAAAGCAAAATTTCCTGGAATGAAAACTTTCGAATATCTCTACTCGTGCGCCACCTATCGGAATTATTTTTTTGTTATTTTGCGTGGAGGCAGAAAACTAAACGATGATGAAAATTTCAAGATCCTACCTCAACGGGAAGTTCGTTGAAAAACGAATTAATCGACACTGAAAACAGACCTTCGTAATTCTCAAATAAAGCAACTCACGCGCCACCTAGCGGGTCCAATTTTTTTTAACATTTAGAAATTAATTAAGTAACACTCACGTAAAATATCAGCCAAATCGGTCCATAATTACGATTTTGAGTTTTTATTACCGCTATCTCAGCCCGACCTAGCGGAATTTTTTTTTACAAAAATATTTCTTTTCATGGTAGAAATACATGTTACGAATTTCAGCTAAATCGGACCATAAATGCGAATTTTGAAAATATAGCGACCCACGCGACACCTATCGAAATTTTTTTTTTATAATATTGCATTGTCATGGGGGTTATACATGGGTGCAGAATTTCAGATCAATCGGACACCGGGAAGTGTATCAAATTTAGCTTGTGGAAAGATCCGCCCTTTACGAACAGCAAAAGTTGGACCAACTCGCTTAAACTTGTGAAATCGCAGTAAGAATTATGAAAATTCCTCAATTTTGAGGTTAGTGGCTGTAGTTTTTGACATGGGGCGAAGTATAAAAATACCCGATACTTCTTTGAGGGGGTCTTCTATGACACATGTGAAAAGATCTGCTCTTTAAAAGCAGCCGAAGTTGGACCAACCCGATTAAACATGTGAAAGCGCAGTGAGAACTATGAAAATTCCTCAGCCTTGAGGTGTCGGGCTGAAGCTTTTTTCCATGGGATGAAGTCTAAAAATGCCTGATACTACTTGGAGATAGTGTTCCAGGACACATGTGTAAAGATCTGCCTTTAAAAAACAGCCAAAGTTGGAGAAACTCGCTTAAACATGAAAGTGCAGTAAGAATTATAAAAATTCCTCAGTTTTGAGGTGCCTGGCTGAAGTTTTTGACTTGAGGCGAAATCTAAAAGTAACTGATACCACTTAAGGGTGGTCTTCTATGACACATGTGAAAAGATCCACTCTTTAAGAGCAGCCAAAGTTGGACCAACCCGATTAAACATGTGAACGCGCAGTAAGAACTTTGAAAATTCCTCAGCCTTGAGGTGTCTGGGTGAAGTTTTTTCCATGGGATGAAGTTTAAAAATGCCTGATATTAGTTAATAGTAGTGTTATACGATACATGTGTAACGATCCGCCATTTAAAAGCAGCCAAAGTTGGGTAAGCCCAATTGACCATGTGAAAGCACATTAAAAATGATGAAAAGTCCCCGTGCTTTGGGTTGTCTGGCTTAAGTTTTTTTCATGGAATGAAGTCCGGAAATGCCTGATACTGTTTAAGGGTAGTGTTATACGACACCTGTGTAAAGATCCGCCGTTTAAACGTGGACAAAGTTGAAGAAACCTGCTGAAACAAGTGAAATCTCTGTAAAAATTAGTGAAAATCCCGAGCTTTGAGGTGTCTGGCTGAAGTTTTTGCCATAGGGCGAAGTCTAGAAAGGACTGAAACTACTTAAGGGTAGTGTCCTACGAAACATCTGAAAAGATCTGTCGTTTAGAAGTTGTAAAAGTGGGACAAACAAGAGAAAGCAAATTAATAGGAAAATAAAAGTTCCCGAACTTTGAGGTGTCTGGCTGAAGTTTTTGCCATGGGATGATGTCTGGAAATGCTTGATTCTACTTAAGGATAGCATTCTACGACACACGTGTGAAGATCTGCTATTTAAAAGTAGTCAAAGTTTGTCAAATCCACTTAAACATGTGAAAGCCCAGTAAAAATTAGTGAAATTTCCCGAGTTTTGAGGTGTCTGGCTGAAGTTTTTGCCATGGGACGAGGTCTAAAAATTACTGAAACTACTTAAGGGTAGTGTCCTACGACACATGTGAAAAAATCTATCATTTAAAATTAGTAAAAGTGGGACAAACAAGAGAAGGCAAATTAATAGGAAAATAAAAGTTCTCGAACTTTGAGGTGTCTGCCTGAAGTTTTTTCCATGGGATGATGTCTGGAAATGCTTGATTCTACTTAAGGGTAGTATTTTACGACACATGTGTGAAGATCTGTTATTTAAAAGAGGCCAAAGTTGGTCAAACCCGCTTAAACATGTGAAAGCGCAGAAAAATTAGTGAAATTTCCCGAGTTTTGAGGTGTCTGGCTGAAGTTTTAGCCATGGGACGAAGTCTAAAAATTCCTGATACTACTTGAGGGTAGTGTTCTACAAAAAAGCAGCCAAAGTGGCCCAAATGCGTGAAAGTAGTAAAACAGAATAAATTTCCATAGGAAAATCCGCGAACTGGGGAGGACTATCGATCGGTATTGGTTTCATCCATTATAAAATAAGTGACGGCTCTGGGATCTTGGTCTACTACATATGTTTTATACATTTTTACAACAGTATTTTGCATTAAAATGGAAAATTTTGTAAACGTCAAAATTTCTTGACCAGGCATAAGAAATATATGCTTGTTTTTTTCTTGAGGCATTTCTTGGCAAGTGGGTAGCCCGCTTTAGGTCAGATTGAAGGGCTGGGCCTACGTGTAAAATATCATTAAGCAATACTCCGTTAGATGTTTTGCTTGATGCATTGAAAACCACCCCTAATTTTGTCGAAGTGCTTTCTGGCTTTAAAACGGCGTGATGTGGAAGATAAAAATCGCTAGGCGAATGTTCATACATTGGAGGTTCGATTTTTTTTCATATGCCCCAAATCCAGATATTCTTTTAAGACGATGTCGTACTCCTCCTTTAATGGCTTGTCTTTTAATAGCCTGGATTCATTGCGTTAAAATTATCTAAGAGCAATGGATCGCGATACTCCTAGCTCCTGATCCGTGGGTTAAAAACTTTTAAAGGGTAATGACACTATAGGCCTTATCATGAATTTCATGGGAACAAAACTCCCATAAAATTTTAATGTGAAACAATAACAAATTTTCCCGCTTTGTTTTTGTATTCCTTCATAAACTTCGGGAATATTTTGTTCGCATGAAATACGTGATAAGGCTGTATGCATTAGATGAGTTTTTTTCTTCATACATTTTTCTAAGTTTTCCAGAAACTCCCTCCGAGCACAAATTATGAAAATAGGATGATTTAGAAGAGATATGCAAAAAAAGTTTGACTTTTGTAAAAACTGAGAGCGCTACTCCGATTTTTAAAAATATTTTATGATGGATTTAGTTCCGTAAACGTAAAAATTTATGGTTTTTCGAGAAAAATAGTTTCATCCATTCTTATGTAGAATAAACCGCTGAAGCGAATGGCATACCCACTTTTTTGGAACGACCTATGCGAAAGCGTTGGTAGTCTAAAGTAACAACTTCAGTTTTTTTTTTAATTTTCAGATTTATCCCTTAGGATTTTTACGAAAACGGTATTTTTATTAAAATTAAAATACGAGGAGAAATGGGCTGTTAAGTTGACCTTCCAAAAACGTATTCTGGTTGAAAATCCAACAAAAATTAACGGAGTTACTTAAGTTTAAAAAAAAATTCAGAATCTATTTTTTTTTGGAATTTTTGTACTGCTTGCCTGAAATGATTGTAACTTCGAAGTCAGAGTAGGTACACTGGTTTTTTTTTTCTAATTCGACTCATAAACCGCATTTGTACAACTTTTTTTACAAAAAAAATAGAGTCACCTTAAGAAAAAAAATTGTCAAAAATCAACAATATGTCGTAAGTACTTAAAACTCGCACTTTGTTAGAGTAAAATAAACCTCTCTATAAAACTGCATACTCGAAAAATGTCTTCTTCTTATTTTTAAATGACTATAGCGGGCTACCCACCTGCCAAGAAATGCCTCAAGAAAAAAACGATCATATATTTCTTATGCCCGCTCAAGAAATGTTTACGTTTACAAAAATTTCCGTTTTATTGCAAATTACCATTATAAAAATGTATAAAACATGTGTAACGAAATATGTACTCACCTTAGCCGTGAATCTGCACGTTTACCTCAAGAAATATATACGAGGATATTTATTTCTTGAGGTAAACTGGCGTTGCCAACCATCGAGAATTGTAGTATTTTTTCTTATGAGCTGAGTCTTGGCTCAAGAAAATTTGACGTGTGAAATCATTTCTTGACCAATTCTTGGCAGGTGAGTAGCCCGCTTATAACACCACGGGGTATGAGTAACAAAAAATGCACTTTCAATTGCATTTCACAAGAGTCAGTGGACAGATATTTTAAAATTTAAACATGAAGGTGGTGGAGGTTTAATCCTCTTTCAGAATATATAGCTTTTTCCAATATGTGACAAGAAATTAAGTTTTTCGAAGCACTTCAAAAAAAAAAACGAGGTTATATCGCGGTTTTCTAAAAACGGCTCTGGTGATTATTTTAGTTTTTGCGTGAAACATGTTTATTTAGCCTATATTATTGTAACGTAGCGTTACAATTATACGACCCCCACTGTAACTAACTTCACTAGCGCCTAAACGTATGCTATAACTGCGCGCCACGCTAATCAGCTGATCCATAGCAACAGCTGATACATAGCAACAATGGCGTGGCGATCACCAGCAAAACACCATGGCAAGTGGTGGAATCCTCGACAGCTCTATAACCACCCCCGTATATAAAGTCGTTGCCTTTTGGGCTTTCTCGCTCTGCTGGCTAGCCAAGTGGAACAGTCGTGGCGCTTCGGCGGCGTATTGACGCTCCACCTGGCTATGGGACGGGTTGCGGGTTGACGGGGAGCAGTTGTGCTTTGAGCACGGTGCCCCCTCTCGACCAGCAAGCCATCCCAAATGGCATAGAGCTGGAACACCGCCGCCCCTCTCGCGACACCAACCTAGGTAGCGTGCGAATTCGAGCGGGGGACGGAGGTGTCCAGCGAGGGGCCAGCACTCTGGAGGAATCTTCCTTTTTGGTTGGGTGAGTCGGTGGAGTCGTTGCCTTTATGGCTTTACCGCTCCATCGACTAGCTAAGGGAAAAAATCGTGCTGCTCCGGCGGCGTACCGATTTCCACTTAGCTCTGGCTCTGGAGCACACCGATGGGTGACCAAGGGGGATAGTGCTGTGCCTTTAGCCACCCATATATAGCGTGCGACTATGGAGGCAGTGGTGTCCAGCCACCAAGCCAGCATCCTAATTGATTCACTCTAGTCTCGTTGCAGAACACCCCGCCTTGTAATTCCGTCTCTGGAGGAGTACCACCACGAAGCAGCATCACATCAGGTAAAGCCTCCCGCCTATTGACCCGGTCCGCTATCTTCTTCTCCATTAGCCTTCCGTCAACCGCCGCTGCTCACTTAGAAAAGAATTAAATTTTTTTCCCGGAAAAAAATTATGGAAAAGAGCGAAAAAACGACCCCTAAGGGACTGCCAAAATTGCCTAGCCAGTTAAGGCTATTTTAAGTAGGTAAGGGGTAAGTTGCCAAGCTAACTTTTTGCGAGGCTTATTTTCTCAACATTTCCTAACTTTGTAGGGGGTAAACTAAAACTTTTTCTATTTGAATCGTGATTCGTGATTAGGGTGATTCAAATAGAAAAAATTTTGTTTTTTTTCGGTCTTACCCCCTGAAACTGTAATTATTTTAATAGTTAAGATAATCGCACATTGATTACCATTTTAGAAGCTTCAAAGCTTCATCTTTAAGAATGTGTAAAAATATTTGGAAAAAAGTTTCAAAAATTCAAAGAAAGTTCACTTTGAAAAAAAATGCCATTTTCCCCATACAAAATGTATGGAAAAGGGCGACAAAATAGCCACCCCTAAGGGTTAAGTTAGAGCGCTAATTTTTTGCAAGGCTTATTTTCTCATCAATACCTAACTTTTTATAGGGTAAGACCAAGTCGACATTTTTTTTGAATCACCCTAGTATACATACATACATATGACGTAGTTGTCATATGATACAGCGTTGCCAGTAGTAAGACTTCAGTTAGGCAAGACATTTGGAAATCGGCAAGAGTTCCCGATGTAAGAGTAAAAAGGAACAAGGAGATTTTTTTTTTGGTTTTTAGCAAAAAAACAACAAAAATGCATTTCATTGCAGTTTGAAAGTGAAAACTGGTCAAAAAGGGTCACGAATTTTGAAAAAGGGTCAAAAATGGTAGTTTTTTTAAAAGTAGGTTCCGGGGTCCTGGCTCTAAAAAAGGGTCAAATTTAACCCTTAGGGTCCCCAACGGCAACACTGGTCCGTGCCTACACGGCAAGCTGCTACTCCTCGACGCCTTAAGGCCGTGTGTGTGTGTGTGTGTTCAATTTCAATACACAAATATCGTGTTATTATTTCCCAACAAACATCGAGCACCAAAATCTCAAACGTTTGAGAAAACATCTATTCTCAACTTTTTCTCAAATGTTGTTTATATAACAGGATTATTTGTTTAACTATATTAATTAAAAAAGTATTAAGTAAAACTTAACTGCATAAATGGAAACTCGCTTTTTATTAAAATGGATATTTGTTTTGCATGATTGGTGTTTGGAGCGGCTGATTTGCCGTCCTGAGTTAAGGATCGAGTGGAATGGCTTAGGTGCCAAACCACGTACAAATAATAGGACTCGAGGTGGTCGCACCAGGAGTTTGGGTTGTATGGTGGGTTAGTCAAGGCAGTGGCACCAAGACTTGTTAGCAATAACGTCAGGCAATTGAACCTGGTTATTTAAGGCGATGGGAGAAATGGCGATGGAAGAAATTGGGCTATATGATTAAAGAACAAGTAGCTTTAGGGTTGCTGGTCATGCCTTTCTCAATTCTTTATTTTAAATTCCTCGCTTATATACAATTTTGGTCTTAAAATTACGCTGACTAGTGCATTGCTTTTGACTTCTGCAATGCTAGGTCACTAGTCAGAAGTCTACCGTTCTGGGTCGTCAGTAAGTGTCGCAACTGCTGACACTAGCGGTTGCAATGCTGATGCCAGCGACGGCACACTTACTGACTGCCGCGAGCAAAATATGACGCACTCGCTACTCAGCACTTTTGCTTGTTTTTGAATTTCATGCAAACAAATATGCCTGTGTCTGCATATTTGGACAGAAATGAACATGCTCCCGCCCGTGACTTTATTCAACGAGTTTCGATTTGCGTCATTTCTTTCACTTGTGTTTTAATTTACATTCTTAGTTCTAAATAAGGCAGTTTTTTTGTTTACATTTTAAGTTTATAATTACATTTCATTCTTAATGCTAAGTTTTAATTTACAATTCATGCTTACTAACTCTAATGGTGAGGTGGTCCCTTTACGGCACTGTTACGGCAAATGGTGCTTGTCGTGCAGCTGGCCGTGGTTGAGGAACTGCGTATGTAACGGGAGCTCGGGACTTCTTGTGAATGCAGGTTATCACGATTGCAACTATGATGCCAATTGATAGTATTAGAGCGGCATACGCAATTGTCGCATGATGGTATTTGAGGTGGGAAATTTTTGAGGGTAGCTCTGTCCCTATTTCCTGCATTAAACCTTGCTGTATGGTCGATATATTTTTGACCTGATCAATGAACGGTTGTATGTGCAGGATTATGGAAGATGTCTTTTCAGGATACGTAATGCTGCTAAGGTTTGCGGTTGCAGTGTATGACGCGTGGGTTGCAGATAAGTATACTTGATGCCCTTGAATTATGACTGACTTGTGTTTGAGTGTACAGTCGGGGCCAATTTTTATAATCCCTCAGCCCTTTAATGTTAGCTGGGAATGACTTGCTCCGCACGCGGCATTGATTCAAGTGGGGGACTCCAATGCGTACATCCAGAGATTATTATGCACTCTCGCCACTGATTTTCTGTCAATGTTATATATTGATCTCGAAGCGCGTTGACTGCAATGAGATCATTGCATGGCGTGATGGCAACCGTTGAACTGTTTATTCTGCTTGAAATCGGATTAGGTTTGAGCACTTCCCAGGTCTCTGGATCACACAACGGAAGTGACATTTCGAAGATCACGTGCTCATCCGTTCTTCCGCCTTTCATCTTCATGACCTTGTAGAGTTGTAAGAGATTGTGTTGGTCCACTGGCAACCGTAGCGATGTGGGTAGATGGTTGCGAACTCGGACTAATTCTGCTCGAAGTTGCGATGGTGACAGTAACGTTGGACTGATTCTTCCGTGGTGCGCATCTGTCAACGTATTGATAATTCTTGCCTGGATTCTATGTAGTCTGGCTGATAATAGTGCAAGTTGAGTTGCCAATGAACTGCTAGTTTGGAAGAGGTTTGTTTGGTACCTTTGCGTCTGCTCCGTACGGACATATACTGCCACCTTCACTATTTGGTCATCCACCACCTTGAACTTCTGTTTGATGTTCTGCTCCTCTTGTTTGAAGATGTTGAGTGTTGCATCAATAACTGATGTTTGATTGTTGAGTAACCCGTATAAATGGTTGTCATTTTGTTTAGCGTGTTGATTGTGCTTGACATCTCTTCTGCATAGCTGGTGTCCAACACACCGAACAATCAGTTGGCAATGTTGCCGATGAAGTTGACCGCGCCTCGTTTGGATCGTGTGAGGAGGCTATTTTCTTCAGTTAGTTCTGCGATGTCGGCTTCCAAGGTATCTACTACGTTTTCACAGGCCGATTTCAGCACTATGGTGTCGCATATCGCCCTTAATGTCTTTGTTCCATTGATGAAGCGTGCTGTTTCTTCCCAATATGGCTGCAGATCGTAGTAGGAAATTCTTTTCCACTCAGACACTTCCATCTTGGTGATGCCTTCAAAGTGGATGCCGATCTTGGTGTCGAATTCTGTTGTTTCGATGTCTGCCGAAAACACAAGTGGAAGTGCCAGCAGAGCTATTATCATTGTTGACATGGACGTAACTTTTCGTCGTTTTGCCTTGGGAAGTTCCTCTGGGGATACTTCCTTACGATCCGGTTGCGGTGAGCTTGGTGCCAGACTTGGCTGGTTGCCTGAGGGTTGGGTTTCCGTTTCCCCATCTTTGAGTCGTGGAATTGGAGCGAGGTATCTGATTGCTCGCTTCAGCACTCCGGATGCTGTTTTGACATCTGCCACTCTGATTATGTCGTCTGGACCCTTATAAGTTTTCACTATTCTCCCCAAGGGCCACTTCATCACTGGGACGTTGTCTTCCTTGAGTACCACTATGTCCCCTGGTTCTATGTTCGCCATCTGTTTTTGCCATTTGTTCCTGTACTGTAACTCGTTGAGGTAATCCCGGGACCATCGTTTCCAAAACTCGTGTTTCAGCTGGGACACTATTTTCCATCTTGTTTCTAGGTTGAACTTGGCAGTCGTCGCTTGTGCATCAATTTGTGCTGTTAGTGGTTCTCCTATCAGGAAGTGCCCTGGAGTAAGTGCCCCAATGTCGTTCGGATCATCTGACATTGGTGATATCGGGCGAGAATTCAGTATCGCCGCGAACTCGATTATCAGGGTTTCGAGCTCCTCATACGTTAAGCTGGCATTTGCTGTACTTCTTAGCAGCAGATGCTTTGCCGATTTGACTGCAGCCTCCCACAGCCACCAAAGTGTGGCGCTCTTGAGGGGATGAAATTGAATTGGATTCCTCTTTTCCCGCATTCGTGAATGATTGTTTCTTGTGCCTCTTGTGAATGTATTACCGAGTTTAACTCTGGGAGCTTGTTCTTAGCTCCTACGAAATTGGTGGCATTGTCACAGGACAGGTTTTGACAATGGCCTCGCCTGGCGATGAAGCGCTTGAGGGCCCCAATGAATGCCTCGGTGGTTAAGTCACTCACTAGCTCTAGGTGGACTGCCTTTGTGGTGAAGCAAACGAACACCGCAATATAAGCCTTGTGCGGCCTTTTTCCACGAAGTTTGTAATGCACTGTTATAGGGCCGCAATAATCTACACCGCTGTTTATGAATGGTCGAGATGGTGTGACCCTTGAGGAAGGCAGGTTTCCCATGATCTGATTGAGTAGTTCTGGCTTTGCCTTGCTGCATGTGACGCATCGATGCACTGTACCCGTGCCATGATTTTTCCCTTTATGGGCCTAAATCGCGACAACGATTCCCAACAGAGTTTGCGGGCCGCAATGTTTGTTCTCCTTGTGTACCATTTCGAACATCAATTTTGTAATGTTGTCGTTGTATGGTAGAAGAAGTTGGTGTTTTGAGTCGTATGCCAATGATGAAGCCTCTAGTCTCCCTCCAACCCGTATCAATCCCTTGTTATCCAAAAATGGTGCGAGGTTGGACAAGTTGCTAGGCCGCTGGAGCTCCTTATGATGTTTCAATTGTTTGATTTCTTCCTTAAAGTCTGCCGCTTGTATTTGTTTGACGATGTGCATTAGTGCCAGCCCCAGTTCTGCCGTGGTTAAGCTTCGTGATGACGGCTGTGCTGCTGTTTTGCTTTTAGCTTGCGTGATGAACCGTAGTACATAGCCGATTATACGTTGTAGCCGGTGAAATGAGTTGCCGTGTTTCACCTTGTAAATCATCTCCGTTTCTTCTACCGATGTGACCAGTAATTTCGAATGGTTGGCCTTTACTTCTATATCGTTCTGGTTGTTGGCTGGGTTGAGACGTTTCGGCCAGACTGATTCCTTGCCATGCAAAAATAATGGTCCACAGAACCATAGTGCACACTCTTTAAATGCCTTTGGTGACATTCCTCTAGACAGGATGTCGGCTGGATTGTCCTTTGATCGAACATGTCGCCACTGTTCCGCTCTAGTTGTTTCTTTAATTGTTGCAATGCGATTGGTGATGAATATGGTGTGTGCTGCGTCTGAATTTACCCAAACCAACACTATCTCGGAATCCGTCCAGAAATATATGGCACTCTTAAATTGAATGTCTGCTGCTATTCTTTCTGCCAACTGGGCCCCTAATGCAGCAGCACATAACTCCAAGCGGGGTATTGTTTGTTTTTTCAGTGGAGCTACCCTTGACTTTGCACATAATAACCTTGTCATGACGGTGCCTTCTTTCAGCGTGGCGCGAATATAGGCCGCGGCTCCATAGGCCTTCTCTGATGCATCCGAGAAAATGTGTAGTTGCATGGTTTCCGGGAGTCTTCCCTTAAAAATGTGCCTTGAGATCTGAAGTGTTTTTAACTCTTCAAGATCTGACCTGAACGTGAGCCATCTTGTATGTAGCTCTGCTGGAAGTGCCTGATCCCAATCTAATTTTAGCTCCCATAGCTCTTGTATGAGTATTTTGGCCGTTACTACGATAGGAGACAGTATTCCTAATGGGTCGAAGAGCCTTGCTAGGTCTGACGTGACCGAGCGTTTTGTTATCCTCTTTACTTCTTCTATGTTGACCTTGACAGCTAACAGGTCCGATTTTGGGAGCCATGTGAGCCCCAATATTTTGACGTCGGCAGTCCTTGTGTTTTCCAAGTCCAGATTAACCTCTAGATCTCATTCTGCTATATTTTGGAGCAGTTGATGGTGGTTAGAGCTCCATTTTCGTAGATTTAAGCCGTTTTCCTTCATGATCTTTATTAGTTGTTCTTGTATGAGCATTGCTGTGGATAGGTTGTCTGCTCCGCCTAAGCCGTCGTCAACATAAAAGCTGTCGTTTAGAAATTGAGAGGCTAGCGCATTTCGAGAAGCATTTTCGGTGGCAATTTGTTGCAGACATTTCGTGGCTTGATATGGTGCTGACCTAGTTCCATATGTGACCGTGTTTAGCTGATAATATGTTATTGGCATGTTGGCATCCTTTCGCCAAATTATTAGTTGAAACGGCCGGTCTTCTTGTGCTATTAAGATTTGACGGTACATTTTTTCGACATCAGTGGTGAACACGAACCTTGGCATTCTAAAACGCAGCAATATTGAAAACAGATCGCTTTGTACGTTTGGTCCTGTGTACATAATATAATTTAGGGAGTGACCGGTCGCTGTTTTCGCAGATGCGTCAAATACCACGCGAAGTTTTGTGGTTGTGCTCTCTGGTCTCAGTATACAGTGATGAGGTATGAAATAGTTCGGTGTAGTAATCGTATCTGCTGATATTTTCGTCATTTGCCCCAGGGCTTCATATTGGTCCATGAACTTGACGTACTCTGTCCTCCCTTGGGGATTTTTCTGAAGTCGACGTTCCAATGACAGGAACCTGTTGAGCGCTATTGAGTGCGAGTCCCCCCGAACCATGGGGTCCTGATGGAATGGTATTTTCACTGTGTACCGATTTTCCTTATTTTTTGAGGTGTGTCTGGCAAAGTGCTCCTCGCACTTTTCCTCGTCCAGAGATAATGACTTCTTGTTGCCTTTTACCTCTTCCAGTTCCCAGAGTTTCGAGATAGAGGTTTCTAGGGATTCGTCCGCCAAGCACATTCCACAGGATGCATCTTTTGGGCTTCCTTCGTTGAGTCCGCCAGACACAATCCATCCGAGTGCAGTATTTTGCATTATTGGCAGATGCGGGGATAGCTTGATCTGCCCAATGGTCAGAAGCTGGTGATAGTGGTCAGCTCCCAAAAGTAGATCTATTTTGTCAGGGCGATTGAAGTTTGGATCCGCTAACTGGAGATTCCTTGGTAGTGACCATTTTTCAGTATTAATGAATTGCGATGGTTGAGGCGAGATGATGCGAGGAAGGACGAGCGCTTCAATGCGTGCTGTGAAGCTCGTGTTTCGAGAATGTAAGGCAACGTTCACTCTATGTTGTGTTTTTGTGTTAGTTGCCCCGATCCCGGTGATATTGACATGTGAGGTTTTCAGTGGTAACCTGAGCTGTTTTACCAGACGTCCTGTTATGAAGTTTATCTGTGACCCTGAGTCTAATAACGCGCGGAATTCAACTTCTGTGGCATCTGTTTTGATTATAACTACTGCTGTGCTCAATAGGACGTATGGCCTTGGTCCACCTTTGTCCGTCGCGGTGAGTGACTCTGCTTCAGAACTTCGTGTTGAGGTGGATGCCACTGAGGCAGCTTCTGGCGTCCTTTTTCTCGTTACTTCCGCTGATGCTGCTGATGTCCTCCCGATTTTGGGCTCACCTTCGTGACTCAGGCTTGGCCTTGATGAGTTTCTGCTCGTTTCCAGGTGCAAAAGTGAATTATGTTTCTTGTTGCATTTCATGCATACTCTTGACTTGCAAGTCTTAGAGGAGTGCCCGGGTCTCATGCAGTTTACGCATAGTTTTTGTGTTTGGACGTAATTGAGCCGTTCATTTGGTGTCATTGTTTGAAATTCTTGGCACCGAAACAAAAGGTGGCTTCCATTGTGGCAGAGCGAGCAGGAGGTTTCCTTTGGTGCGGTGGCGGCCGCACATGTTTTTGACACGAACTTTTCCTTCTGTCCCATTGCTTCCATTGATTGAAAGCGGGCTTCAAGAAAGTTCAGGAAATTGTTCAGTCCTTGAACTTCCTTCGGGTTTACTATTGAACGTTCGTATAATATGTGAAGGGTGAAGGGTGGATACCTTGCCGCGGTACGAGGGCTTAAGTCGATAGCCACAGGGCTACGCTGCCCTTGTGATCATAGCTCCGTACGGCACTTCATCACGAGAGCAGCCTAGCCTCTCTGGCGCGGCGACAAAGATATTCCCCCTCCCAATCCAGGGTGTTATGCGAAACCATGCCCATTGGACGTTTGCAGCCGGGAGGCAAATCGTGGCTGTATTTGAACGGAGTCTCTCTGATACCGGGTCGCCTCAGAGAGTAAGCATGGCCTTACCGCGGTACGGGGCTCTGCCGCGGCGGACGACACATTTTCCCCTACTCTTCCCTTGACCCTAAGCTGGCCTTGTCCGGCGACGGGTCGTACGAACAAGATGAACTCAAATAACCCAAATAAAAACGATAAAACTAAAACACAAACAACGCCAAATTTCACTCCTCAGCAAAGGAGAGCTATGGAGGAACAGGCGAGAAAGCAACAACAACGCCGGAGGACAACCTCCGTTCCACAATCAAGGGGAGGATCGACAGCGATGGCAACTACGAGTCGGTCAACCAACCCTCTATCGACTAAGATTGACTTGATGGGAGCTAGCACCAGTGCGGTTGCCAACGCAACTAAGCGGACAACGGCGGATGCCAAACTCCCATCAACCGCTGATATGAAAACCAGTATCTTTACGTCTGTGGCAGCGGTCTCACGACCTGGCCTCGGAGTTTCGAAGGAGAAGGAAGCTGCAACTGAGATTTCGGCAAGGAGAGCGACCGCGATGGTAACTACGGGTCCGCACTCCCAGGAGACATCTCCCCGCCGCTTCACATACCACGAGAAAAGATTGGCTGCAAAGATCCTGAAGAGGTATGAAGGGGTACCGCAGGAATCGCTGTCGCCGAATTCCAAAATTCGTACATGCCAAAGAGGTTAAAAGTTAACCCTTTCAAGCGCCAGAGATCGGACCTGGAGTTAAATCCCCCTCCCAAGCGGCATCAGACGACCCCTGGAGCGGGCAAACTAAGCTTTGCTGAGGTAACCAAGGACAGGATCCTTATAGGCGTCCTTGACCGAGGCAATGACCGTCTGGCCATCCCTAAGGACCGGTGGCGTTACGTGCGAAATGAACTCGGCAACATTCTTCTCAATGTTGCTCCAGAATTTCCGGGTAGTTCAGCGCGAGTAACGGATGCGGGTTGGCACCAGGGTCAGATTAAATTACTCGCATGCGAGGATGCAAAAACCGTAGCACTGTACAAGGCAGCAGCTGCTAAGCTGGGTGAAGTCTACAAGGGCGCAAAGATAGAGGTCGTCGACTAGAAGGACATTCCAGCCTGTCCAAGGGCAAGGGCGTGGATTCCGGCCATCCCTGACGAACCCGAGAGAATTCTCGGGATGCTACGGCTAATGAATCCGTCCCTGCCAACGCATGACTGGAGTGTCAATCTGGTCGGGGATGCGGTAGGGCCCGACAGACAGGTGGTGTTCACCATGAATAAAGAGTCAATCGAGCCCCTCAAAAGGTGCAATGGCCTAGTACATTACAGCGTAGGCCAGATCGTTATCCACGTATATCGTGGTGATGCTCAGCGCGCTGCCTTCTCGGCTGCTCCGGGGGAACCGGAAAACGAATTACCAGACGAGGAAGCGGAGGATTCCGATGCGGAAAGCATGTTATCCGCCACGTCCCTTGGCGATAGTGCTGTGAACAACTCGGAGATGGAGGACAGCCTACAGGACGAGGAAGCCCTCGACGTCACGGTGGTAGCAGCCAACGCTGAGCGATTAACATCTAACGCTACAGACAGCAAGACACCTGCAACGCCATATCGGGCAGTTAATCGGAACAACTCGTCGTTGATAGGCAACCTCCGGGATGGGGCAAACCTCGACGATATGGGGACGGCAGGGAAGTCTGTGCGCTCTCATGTTGGTGGTGCTTCAGATTAATCTGCACAAATCTAAAGTAGCTTCGGCTGCTTTAAGTAGTCGTCTTTCTAAAGGCGACGTGGATGTGGTCCTCATCCAAGAACCCTGGGTCAAAAGCTCGAGAATCTGCGGATTGGGGACTAAGGGCTTCAAGGTCATTCGAGCCAGCGAGGAGAGCAAAGTCAGAACGTGTATTTTGGTCAAGTCTGAGTTGAACTCCTTTCTCCTACCTAACTACACCAATGGTGATATTACCGCTATCAGTCTAACGGTCGACAGCACCCGCCTGACGGTGGCGTCGGTCTATATGCCCTACGACGCCGAAGAACCCCCACCACAAATGGAGGTGAAAGACCTGGTGTCAAATTTCTGCACGGGTAATCTTATTATTGGAGCGGACGCTAATGCTCACCATGTCCAATGGGGGAGCTCCGACATCAATGCCAGGGGCGAGTCTCTGTTTGATTACCTCTTAACAACCAACCTGGTGATTTGCAACGTGGGTAATGAGCCTACTTTTATCACTAAGACCCGCAGGGAGGTCATAGACCTCACTCTCTGTAGTGAAGGCGCTTATGAGTGGGTCAGAAAATGGCGGGTTCTGGAAGAACATTCTTTCTCCGACCACCGTTACATAGAAATGGTTTTAGACTTTATTGTAGAACAACCAATCATGAAGCGCAATCCACGTAACACTGATTGGCAGTTACACAATGAAATATTAGACAGAGACCTCCCAGTACTGCCCTCACAAGCCCCCTCATCAGTAGAGGAGCTGGAGGATCTTGTTACTACATTTACATCGGCGCTCTCAAATGCTCTAGGACAGGCTTGTCCAGTGCCAAAACCACGCGGTAAACACAGGCCACATTGGTGGTCCTACGATTTGGACTCGCTCCGAATATCATGCCGGAAACAATTTAACAAGGCCAAGAGCTTCGGCTCTGAGCCTCATTGGCACGAATATAAAGCTAAACTAAGGGCCTACAAAAAAGCTCTGAGACAGGCGAAGAGAACCTCGTGGAGAAATTTCTGCACTGGCGTCGAAAAGGTCGACGACACAGCGAGACTTAGACGAGTCCTCTCGAAAAGTCAAACAACCATCAGCTATTTGCGAAAGCCTGACGGATCCTGGACCAGCACGGAAGAGGAAACCCTTGAGCTGCTCTGAATACACATTTTCCGGGGAATCTGCATGATGCACCACTAGCACCTGCAACAAACCTGGCAGTAAATATACCCATCACTGAGGAAAGAGTAAGGTGGGCAGTTAAGAGCTTTGAAACGTATAAGGCTGCCGGGCCGGACGGGATTATCCCCGCGCAGCTTATAAACACGTTGGAGACATCAGCTAAATGGCTGGTATTTCTCTTCACAGCCTGCCTGGCTCTCAACCACATTCCGGGCTCCTGGAGAAGCGCCACGGTAGTGTTTATCCCTAAGGCTGGGAAGGCATCCCACTACGAGCCAAAAGACTACAGACCGATCAGTCTCTCGTCCTTTGTACTAAAAACCTTTGAGAGGATATTAAGCGACTACCTCTTAACGACTATTGATAGCAACCTTATCTCTAGCTATCAGCATGCATACACCAAGGGTAAATCAACAGAAACCGCTCTGCACAGCCTAGTGTCTGTCATTGAGAAATCGCTGTGTGAAAAGGACTACTGTCTCGTGGCCCTCCTAGACATTGAGGGGGCTTTCAACAATATAAGCCCGGAGGCTATCAACTCCGCTCTAACTAATCTGGGCGTAGATAGACCTCTAACTGGTTTAATTGACCAACTTTTAATGGAAAGGAAAATAGCTTCTTCACTTGGTACGGTTGAGTTATCACGCTATGTCACAAGGGGAACACCCCAGGGTGGTGTTCTTTCCCCGCTTTTATGGAACCTCACAGTCAACTCGTTGCTACGTGACACAAGCTGGGGGGCGGGAAGATAGTGGCATACGCAGACGATTTAGCTATTGCATTCAGAGGCAAGTTCCCACAAACTCTGTGTGACCTGATGCAAGTAGCACTGCGAGAAGTTTCGACGTGGTCCTCTCGCTGCGGACTTAGTATCAACCCAGGGAAGGTGGAACTTGTCCTCTTCACCAACCGGTACAAAATACCGCCACTAAGCCTACCACAACTAGATGGCACGCGCCTGGGCTTGTCGGATAACGCCAAGTTTCTAGGCATAGTTCTGGACAGGAAATTGAATTGGAAGGAGAATGTTCTTCAGCGCCAGAAGAAAGCTTGCATCGCTCTTTATACATGCAAAAGAGCCATTGGCAAAAAATGGGGGCTCAGCCCTAGAGTATGCAGTTGGATCTACACGGCCATCATTCGCCCAATCATGCTTTATGGAGTCGTCGTATGGTGGCCTGCGCTGAGCAAGGCAACATACCTGAATCTGTTGCGGAAAGTCCATAGATCCAATATGATCTGTATAAGCGGTGCGCTAAGGACAACGCCCAACGAAGCCCTCCAGGTCATTCTGGGCATTTTGCCACTTGATCTGGAAGGGTTTCGGTCAGCGGCGGCATCAGCTCTGCGCCTAAGAGAAACCTCCAGTTGGGCTGCGGGTACTATTGGACACTCCAGTATTCTGGAATCTTACAGCTTTCTCCCTCTAAGCACAGATCGTTGTGCGACTACTACAGTCGGGGACAGCTGTTTCAAAATAAACATTCCCAGCAGAGAAGACTGGGAGAGGACGGATTGGTGTCCCGAAACAAATGGTGGCACTTCCATATACACCGACGGCTCGAAGTTGGACGGCAGAGTTGGAGGAGGAGTTTATTCAAGGGATTTGGACCTTGAGCTCTCCTTCAGACTACCTGATCATTGTAGCGTCTTCCAGGCGGAAGTCTCGGCAATCCTGGACGCCGCGGCCTGGTTAAGCAAACGTGTTATCGGAGAAGATATCGCTATTTTCAGCGATAGCCAAGCGGCCATCAAATCCCTTGGCTCATACACGTTCAACTCTGAACTGACGCTCAGCTGTCGTCGATCTCTTCAGGAGATGGCCCAACAGAACCGCGTAAACCTCATATGGGTCCCGGGACATAGGGACATTGAGGGAAACTGTAAGGCAGACGAGCTTGCCAGGCAGGGCACGACCAAGCAGGTTCTTCAGGATAAAGAGCGCTTAGGTATGCCGTTTGCCACATGCAAACTAATGCTGAAGGAGCACACACTCCGGCAAGCCAACGAAAGATGGCTGCTATCCCCAGGGTGTCGCATATCGAAACAAACCTGGCCAAAATGGGATCTTAAAAGGTCTAGACGCATTTATGCCCTAACTAGGAGGGAAATCTGCATATTGATAGGGGTATTAACCGGTCACTGCCTCATTGGTAGGCATGCAGAAAGGCTAGGTGTGCCCTACCGACGATGCTGCAGGAGTTGCAAAGATGATGAGGAGGAGGAAACAGTGGGGCACCTCATCTGCAACTGTCCGGCTTTAAGCGGCGCGAGAACGCGCTTTTTGGGAGTTCCGTTCCTGGATAGCCTAAGCCAGATCGCGGAAATGGACATAAAGGACTTGATGGGCTTCATAAAGTCATCTAAGTGGTTCGAGGAGGAGTAACGGTGTCGGTTTAGGAGTGTCAGTCCCGGGATTCTGCTATGTGGAAAATCCCAACAACTCAGGGATTTTCCATATGGCTGGGTCCCGGGACTGACTTTCCTTGTGTTGGTGGTATCACAACGGGCCTTTCAAAACTGGCCTAAGTGTGCCTCTGCGGCAGCCACTTGAACCTAACCTAACCTAATATGTGCGTACCCCGATCCAATTTTTTTGTGAGCAAGTGTATTAAGATGGGGTCCCAAGTGGCTGTAGGGATGCCCATGTTTACTAATGCATGCAAGCATTCTTTTGTTACATCATGCAACCTTTTTATTGATGTGGACGTTGCTGTAATTGTTGGTTGCTCTAGTAATTGGTTCATAATGGATGCAACAAGAACCCGCCTGGAAGGCTGTTTCGTAATTTTCGGCAGTGGTTGATAGGTGGCTTCCCCACTTAGGTTTGACTTTAAATACCACATTTTTTGAACTGTGGGGATCGCTTGTTTGTCTATCAGTTGGGAGAAGAGGCCAAAGAATGATATCCATTTTAAGTATTCCCCCATTAAATTTGGGGATTGTTATTTTTGGAAGCTGAATCGTTTTATTTTTGACCGTTTCCTCAATTTTATCTGCAGTATTTTCCTTGAGCTTGAAATTGCTATAAACCGATGCTTCGACAGTCGTGTATGATTCCATGTCATACCCATCTCTTACAGGATCTATGCTGTCTTCCCCTATCGAGAAAGGGAGCTCTTGTATTTGCTCCCAAAGTTTCTCTTTTAGCTTCATGTTTGCCGCTGTCGGGTCCATTTCGAGGAGCCGTTTTAGTGATGCTATCATCACGTTTTGTCTTCTTATGGCTGAAGACAATTCTTGTTTCCGAGAGGGAGCGTAGGTACATCCGGGAAGACCTTTCCTTTGCTCGTCCGGTGTTTGGGTTTTGAGAGGTTCCGTCATGCCGGACTCCATTATTTCCTTGTACTTTGGCGTCAACTCGGATATTTTTTTGTAGTATCCGGTGGTGAAATATTGGTGGCTGGGATCCATATCTGCGAGGCAACGGATTTTATTGTCCGTTACCTCAAATTCGGCCCACGCTATGTCTAAGCGTTCGAGGCGCTCTTTGTAATACTCAGGCGTTTTCCTCGCTGCTGAATCCTTTTTGAAGTTACGAATTATTATCTCTATTAGCTCTCCAGTTGTACTTTGGGAGGCTGTCAATGTCTCCATTGTCTCTTCATTGGTTGGAGCGATATCGAAATTGATTCTGATGCTGGCTAACTGAATTGGCACCCTATTGAAGGGTGGACACCTTGCCGCGGTACGAGGGCTTATGTCGATAGCCACAGGGCTACGCTGCCCTTGTGATCATAGCGCCGCCGGTACTACATCACGAGAGAAGCCAATCCTCTCTGGCGCGACGACTAAGATCTTCCCCTCCCAATCCAGGGTGTTATGCGACCACGTGCCCATTGGACGTTTGCAGCCGGGAGGAAAATCGTGGCTGTAATCGAATGGAACCTCTCTGATACCGGGCCGCATCGGAGAGTAACTATGGCTTTACCGCGGTATGGGGCTCTGCCGCGGTGGACGATACATTCCCCTTACTCTTCCTTTGACCCTAAACTGGCCTTGCCTGGGAGGGGTCGTACGAACAAGATGAAAGATAGTAACAAAAACCCTAAAACTAAAGATACAACAATGTATACTGCACAGCAGAGGAGAAAAATGCTGGAGCAAGCGAGAACGCAACGTCGGAGGACAAACTCATTCTCCGACCACCGGTACGTAGAAATAGTTCGAGACTTTTCTTTTGAGCAGCCGGTTATCAAACGCAACCCACGTAACACTAACTGGCACACAATGAAATACTATCTAGGGACTTACCAGCACTGCCCCCACAAGTCCCCTCATCAGTAGGGGAGTTGGAGGATCTGGTAAAGACCTTTACAACGGCGCTCTCGAATGCCTTAGAGCAGGCTTGCCCAGTGCCAAAACCACGCGGTAAACATAGGCCGCATTGGTGGTCCTACGACCTGGACTCGCTCCGAAAATCATGTAGGACACAATTTAATAAGGCCAAGAGCCTTGGCACGGAGACTCAATGGCTCGAATATAAAGTTAAACTCAGGGCCTACAAAAAAGCTCTGGGGCAGGCGAAGAGAGTATCGTGTAGAAATTTCTGCACTGGGGTCGAAAATGTCGACGATACAGCGAGACTTAGACAAGTGCTCTCAAAAACTCAAACAGCCACAAGCTATTTGCGCAAACCTGACGGATCCTGGACCAGCACGGAGAGGGAAACCCGAGAGCTGCTCTTGAATACGCACTTCCCAGGGAACTTGCATGAGGAACCCGTAGCACCTACAACAAAGCTGGCTGTATACATACCCATCACGGAGGAAAAGGTTAGGTGGGCGGTTAAAAGCTTCGAACCGTTCAAGGCGGCCGGGCCAGACGGGATTATTCCCGCACAACTCATAAACACGCTGGAGACATCAGCCAAATAGCTGGTATTTCTCTATACAGCCTGCCTTTCTCTTAGCTACATTCCGTGCTCCTGGAGAAGTGCCACGGTAGTGTTTATTCCTAAGGCGGGGAAGGCGTCTCATTACGAGCCCAAGGACTACAGGCCGATCAGTCTCTCATCCTTTGTGCTCAAAACCTTCGAGAGGATAATAAATGACTACCTCTCCTCTACTATTGATAGCAACCTGATCTGTAGCTATCAGCATGCATACACCAAAGGGAAATCTACAGAAACTGCGCTTCACAGCCTAGTTTCTGTTATTGAAAAATCGCTGTATGAGAAGGAGTACTGTCTTGCGGCCTTTTTAGATATTGAAGGAGCCTTCAACAACATAAGCCCTGATGCTATAAACACCGCTTTAACAAGTCTGGGCATAAGCAGGTCTCTTATTGGACTTATTGATCAACTACTAAAGGGTAGACGAATAGTTTCATCACTGGGCTCGGTTGATTTATCACGCTATGTCACAAGGGGAACGCCTGAGGGTGGTGTTCTATCCCCGCTTCTATGGAACCTCACTGTCAGCTCGATGCTGCGAGACACAAGCTGGGGGGGCGGGAAGGTAGTGGCAAATGCAGACGACTTAGCTATAGTATATAGGGGCAAATTCCCACAAACCCTGTGCGACTTGATACAAGTAGCACTGCGAGAGGTTTCCTCATGGTGCTTGCGCTGCGGACTGAGCAGCAACCCGGGAAAAGTAGAACTGGTTCTCTTTACCAACCGCTATAAGATACCACCGCTAATACTACCAAAACTGAATGACGTGCACCTGAACTTGGCTGACAAAGCCAAGTTCTTGGGCACAGTTCTGGATAGGAAACTATCCTGGAAGGAGAATGTTCTTCAGTGCCAGAAGAAAGCGTGTATTGCACTCTACACGTGCAAAAGAGCCATTGGAAAGAAATGGGGGCTCAGCCCCAAAATATGCAAATGGATCTACACTGCAATCATTCGACCAATCATGCTCTATGGAGTTGTGGTATGGTGGCCTGCGCTGAGCAAGGCAACAAACTTTACTCTGCTAGGTAAAGTACACAGCTCTTGCATGATCTGTATAAGCGGTGCGTTAAGAACAACGCCCAATGAAGCACTCCAGGCCATTCTAGGCATTTTGCCACTCGATCTGGAAGGGCACCGGGTGGCAGCAGCATCGGCTCTGCGTCTAAGGGAAACGTCCGGGCGCAAGCACTACTGGACACGCCTGTATTTTGGGATCCTATAGCTTTCTTCCGCTGAGCACAGATCGTTGTGCGACCACAACAGTCGGAGATAGCGGTTTTAAAATCAACATTCCCAGCAGGAAAGAATGGGAGAGCACGGATCGGAGTCCCGCCACTCATGGCGGCACTTACATTTATACTGATGGCTCGAAGTTAGACGGCAGAGTTGGAGGAGGGGTTTATTCAAAGGATCTGAACCTGGAGCTCTCCTTCAGACTACCTGATCACTGCAGTGTCTTCCAGGTTGAAGTTTCAGCAATCATGGACGCCGCGGCTTGGATAGGCCAACACACTATCGGACAGGACATTTTTATATTCAGCGACAGCCAGGCGGCCATCAAATCCCTTGGCTCTTATTCGTTCAACTCTGAACTGACGCTCAGCTGTCGTCGATCTCTACAAGAGATGGCCCAACAGAATCGCGTGAACCTCACATGGGTCCCGGGGCATAGGGACATTGAGGGAAATTGTAGGCCAGACGAATTTGCTAGGCAGGGAACGACCAAGCAGGTTCTTCGGGATAAAGAGCGCTTAGGTATGCCGTTTGCCACATGCAAACTTATGCTGAAGGAGCACACACTCCGCCAAGCTAACGAAAGATGGCTGCAATCTCCAGGATGCCGGATATCCAAAGAAACCTGGCCGAAATGGGATCATAAAAGATCAAGACAAATTTATGCCCTAAGGAGAAGAGAAATCTCCATATTAATAGGCGTATTGACTGGGCACTGCCTCATTGGTAGGCACGCAGAAAGACTAGGTGTGCCCTACCGACGATGCTGTAGGAGTTGTAAGGCAGATGAGGAGGAGGAAACGGTGGAGCACCTCATGTGCAACTGCCCGGCTTTAAGTGGCGCGAGAATGCGCTTTTTGGGAGTTCCCTTCCTGGTTAGCCTACGCCAGGTCACGGAGCTGGACATAAAGTACCTGATGGCCTTCATCAAGTCATCTAAATGGTTCGAGGAGGAGTAACGGTGTCGGTATAGGAACGTCAGTCCCGGGATTCTGCTATGTGGAGAATTCCGTTAATACCGGGATTTTCCATATGGCAGGGTCCCGGAACTGACTTTTTTAGTGTTGGTGGTATCACAACGGGCCTTTTAATACTGGCCTAGGTGTGCCTCTGCGGCAGCCACTTCAACCTAACCTAACCTAGGGTGATTAAAAAAATGTTTTCTTATACAGGTGCCTGCACGGTAGAACGCGACATACAAGATTGTATGCCATTATATGTAAACATATGGGACAGTTATCTTTTAACTCCATTTCACGTTCTTGTTTTATAGTATTTATTTTTTTATATTTTATTTAAAATGATCGTATATATCCAAAAACATGAAATTTCTTATACAAAATTTCTTGAAACAAAAAAAATTTAAAAGCGCACAGTGGACATTTTTTAAAGTAAACTATGTGAGAATTTCTGAACTTGAAATGAATTTTAATTTTCTGAACATGAATTGTAATTTTCTGAACTTAAATTGTAATTTTCTGAATTTGAAATGGAAATTCTAAACTGGAATTGTAATTTTCTGAACTTTAATTGTAATTTTCTGAACTTGAATTGTAATTTTCTGAATATGAATGAAAATTCCGAACTTGAATTTTGATTTTCTGAACTTGAATTGTAATTTTCTAAACATGAATTGTTACTTTCTTAACTTGAATTTAGAGGACAAGGACAACGGGGATAGGGAAGTGGCCAGCAGCGAGGCTCGTCTTAGCGTACCGCAGGGGAGTAGCTTGGCTGCTGACCGGTTCACAAACACGGTTCGCAGACCTGACAGGGTGCGTTCAGCTCCAAATAGAAGGCAGAGGACTCACCTGGACGGGATGCGACCAGACATAACTGGTGGCCTGAAATCAGGCCGCAGACACGCCCACACGCGAAGCAACCAAAGGGCGAAGCGGACGGACTAGCTTCGGGGATTGTAAACAGTCCTCTCCAAGGGCTGCGGCGGGGCTAGCGCTCTGAGAGTGCGGGCTCCGCAAGCAACAAAGGAGCGTCAAAATCGACCTCCGCGGCTGGACAAAGCTCCCGTGCGCAAGTAGGTGCTCAGATACAGTTGTCGAACAACCTCGCCGACGTGGCTAGCACAAGCAGAGGACTGTCTCGCAGCATTCCTGTAAATACAGTGAAGCGGAAGCGGTCGGGTAGAAGCAAGTGAGCGACTCCACGGAGGAAAGCCATCTGCGATCAGCGCTTGGATGCCAAGATTCTGGAACGCTTCGGCGGTCAGGATGGTTCTCAGGTTTCTGAGAAGCATTCCCGTACGATGGAGTGGGTAAGAAACGTCATGAGCAGCGCTGATTAGACTCCGGCACCTGGGGAGTCGGCCCCGCTTGGGAATGACGCTCTGCGAAGTACAGGGTAGGAGGGTCTGGGGTGGTGAAGCCGTGCAACGTACGTTTAGCGAAGTCGCTGGGCGTGCCGGCTCCATCACCCTGGGTGTAGTTGACAGGAGCAGGGAGGACGAGCCATTTCTAAGGAAGAGTGGAGCTGGGTGGGCAGCGCCCTTTCTGGAGCGTACTTGGTTGCCACTAGTAGGCATCCGGGGCCACCGCCATTGAGCATATTGGATGGTACCATGGCTTTAGGATTGTGGAGTGCGCTGATGAGCGATCAGCGAACTTCTACCGGTGCGTTGTCTCGCTGGTTGGGGAGTTATGGAGTGGTGCTAGACTCGAGGCCGTGGAGAGGAGGGACCTCCCAGGGACCATGACGTAACGGCTGTGTGTATGGAGGAAGGAAACAAGGGATCGTGGCTGGTCTCGGCCTACATGGTCCACGACGATACTTATGGGCTTCCTCCAGAAATTCTATGCAGGATTACCGCTGAGACAAAGCGATGAGGCATAGGGATCATAGTCGGAGCGGATGCGAATTCGCATCACTCACTGTGGGGAAGTATGGATACCAATGCGTGGGGTGAGTCACTTTTTGCTTATATTCTAAATGCAGGGCTATGTATATGTAACAAGGGCAATGAACCGACGTTTGTCACCTCAGTTAGGGAGGAGGTTTTGGACCTCACTCTTGCCTAATAAAATAGAACAAAAGTCATAAGATATCTCTATAGATTTTCTTCAAGAAGATGTGCTTCTTATTATTGTAGAGACAGTCTTTTTAATTTTATTAAGAAGATTTTCTTTTTAATAATTTAAATGAAAAATAAAATGATATCGCCCTCACCGAGAATCGAACTTACAATTTTCGGAATGATAAACCCAGCTGTTAACCATAAGGCCATCGCTCACTTTTGATTTCTAGCATCTAATTACTGATATGTGTATAGTTGTTAATGTTTAAAAGGAAAATCTCATAAATATAATTGAGAAGATTTCTTTTTAACATTTCTAATTAGGAAAAAAAGAGAGAGAATCGAACTTACAATTTTTCGAATGCTTAACCCAGCTGTTAACCATCCGGCCATCGTATACTAATAATTGCCAGCGTCTAACTACACCTTTGTACTAAATGTATAGTTTTTTTAATAAGAATTTCTTCTTAAAACCAAAAAGATTTCCATATAGTTTTTTCTTCGTTTCCACCATTGCGACTACCCCTTTGCCCAAAAACTGATCATGGAGACAATCTTATTAATTTTATTAGGCATTAGGCTCTGTGTGTGTCGGGAGACCTGTTTCCCCCTTATATCGGGCGTGTTCTTTCAGAACAATCCTCCTCGGATCATAGGTATATTCAGTTCTCCCTTCAAAAAGCTAGGCCCAGTAAAATCATGTTTAGAAATCCTAAATGTTCCAACTGGCCCCTGTACTGTAGCAAGCTGGATGAATTCCTCGCAAGAGCACCCGTAGCGGTCTCGGAACTGTCTGACCTGATATTGATGCTCTGGTGGAGAGGTTCATCGACGCTTGTAATAAAGCGTAAAAGATCGCGTGTCCACTGAAAACCATAAGTGGAAAGCGAAAACCACCTTTGTGGACTAAGGAAGTAGACGACCTTAGGGCTTCCAGTAGGCGCCTTAGGAAAGCCAACGGGACTCCTGGAAAATTTTCTGCGAAAACGTGGAAGGATGCAATGAGTCTGCGAGATTCCGGAAGATTCTCTCCGGGAATCCTACTCCCTTGGGTTACTTGAGGAATGTAGATGGCAGCTGGGCAATGAGTAGCGAGTAATATCTCCAACTTCTCATGGACACTCACTTCCCTGACGTCCCTGTTTCACAGGACCTCGACGCCTCATTTCCCACATATGTGGGCGAGGGGTTTGGCCAGCCATCTCTCTGGATCAAAGCCAACTTGTTTGGGCCATTCAATCTTTTAAACGTTACAAGTCACCTGGGCCTGATGGCATAACTTCTGCGCAACTACAGAGATCTTTGGGGATTTCTTGCAGCTGGCTGGCTCCTATCTACGCCTACTGTTTGAGGTTGGGCTATATCCCCGCTTCTTGGAATATGAACAAGGTTACCTTTATTCCAAAGGCGGGGCGGCGCTCTCATGTATCTCCCAAGGACTTCGGGCCAATCAGTCTTTCTTCGTTTCTTTTAAAAACGCTGGAGCGCCTGATTGACCTGTATATACGCAGTGGGGTCCCTAGGGAGTATCTTTCGGCATCACAACATGCTTACTGCAAAGGCAGATCGACTTAAACGGCGCTTCGTTCTGTTGTAAAACTAATAGAGGAGTCTTTCCAACTCAAAGAGTTAGTGCTGGGGGCTTTTCTGGATATCGAAGGAGCGTTAAATAATGTTTTGCCATCTGCCATTGTGGGGGGACTAGCAAGTTTGGGGGTCGAATCGAGTTTGATAGAATTTATGAACAGATTACTTTGTGGCAGGATTGTCATGACTGAGTGGGGAGGCTCTGTGGCTCAGAGAAGGGTGAGGAGGGGCACGCCGCAAGGAGATGTTCTTTCTCCACTTCTCTGGATCATAGTAGTCAACGGCCTGCTCCAGGTCCTCGAGCGCAGGGGCTGTCAAGTGATAGCCTATGCTGACGACCTCGTCTTAGTACCGTTAGAGATGTTCTGCAGGGGTACCTGGGCATTGTGACAGAGTGGTCCGAATCCTGTGGACTGGCTGTCAACCCGAGTAAGACGGAACTAATTCTCTTCACGAGAAGGTATAACATTGATAGCTGGGTGAGGACATCTCAAGTGAGCTCGCATTTACCAAGTGTTCGAATAACCAAATAAAATTTTTTTCATATTGTGAGGACCAAATAAAACAACATTAATTTGGCCCACACAACCAACCACACACCATATGGACTCACAACAAGGCTCAGCAACAAAACTACCATCAATATGAGCACACCCAACACAGCAAGCCTCAGCAACACAACCAACCGAGCAACACAACCAATACAGCAAGTCTTAGCAACACACGAAACGATCGCAACATTGCACAGCCACAGTAACCATGGCAACGCAACAATTGGAGTTAGCAACACCAGATACCACAGCTTTAAAAGAAGCGACACAGCAGCACAGAAGTCAGTCAGCACGGAGCTGTGGTTGCGACCGGAGCTACTACTGAAGCCTTCTTGATTGTGGATCGGTATACCTGCGCAAGAGAGAATCGCTTCATAGGAGTGAGTCGTGGACTGAAGTTAGTGAATGTGTAGGTGATACCAGCAAACACTGCTTGAGACCTCGTTCGCACCCGCAAAAGTGAAGGCCCCGCCACAGTAACTTGCACCCGCGAACAGGTGACGTCAGCTTGCCTGCGCCGACGTGAACCGCGCCGCGAAAGTAGTGACGCCACCATCCGAGTGCCACCGAAACGACAGCGAAGCAGAGGTAAGCCAGCGCAACGCGCGGCAGCAACAACGAAGCGGAAGTACGACGGCACATAGAGCGGCAGCAGAGCTACGCTAGGGCGAAGCGTGACAGTGAACAAAGCGCGACAGCGAAGCAGAGGTACGCCGGCGCATAGCAACGACAAAGGCGCAACAGCAGAGACGCCAACAGAGTCACAACGCCGACCTTAGGCGCAACAAAGCACCGAGAAGCAGAGGCGCCGACGTAAGGCGTGGCAGAGCGCCAGCGCTCGAATCTACTAACGGGACCCTCTAACGGCACACAACGGGCCGTTAAGTTACACAAAGATCACAAATGAAGTACATATTTATGAGATTATAGAATTAGGAATAAGGTTGAATAAAGTTTA
Source organism: Campiglossa producta (assembly GCA_964058755.1). NCBI lineage: Eukaryota > Metazoa > Arthropoda > Insecta > Diptera > Tephritidae > Campiglossa > Campiglossa producta. The sequence continues at coordinate 40,180,997 of CAXKVI010000004.1, read as the reverse complement.
TATGAAGAACGATTTGCACGGTGTCCGAATTTACAAATTTATTGTAACTGAACTCTGGACACGGCGAGTATACCCCAGCGATTATTGAAGAAGCAACGGGGCAGCAGAAAAGCTTCGTTACAATTGGCGCCCGAGCGTACCTCTGCCTCGTTGCCGATGCCGCCCGTTGCACTGGCGTACCTCTGCTTCGCTGTCGCACTTCGTTCACTGTCACGCTTCGCCCTAGCGTACCTCTGCTCCCGCTCTATGTGCCGTCGTACTTCCGCTTCGTTGTTGCTGCCGCGCGTTGCGCTGGCTTACCTCTGCTTCGCTGTCGTTTCGGTGGCACTCGGATGGTGGCGTCACTACTTTCGCGGCGCGGTTCACGTCGGCGCAGGCAAGCTGACGTCGCCTGTTCGCCAATCTCTGGGAATTGGTTCACCCTCGGTCCATTTGCTTCTTGAGCCTCGATTGTTACTACGTGTTGTCCTGCTGTTGTCGGTTGCGGTTCTGCTTCTGATGCTGACACGTGTAAGGACTGAGGGTTGTCTGTGGTTCTCGGTTGTGGTAATGCTTGGGGAAGGTCGGTGGTTGTGGTTGTTTGGGTCGACTCCCGGGTATTTCGGCTTTCCTGTATGAACCGGGCCAACATTCCCATGCGTTTCTGGCTCGCCATTTCTGCGGTGAACGGCTGTTTGATCAGCCCCGGCCCTCCTTCTCCGCTTCCAGTGTATCTTAGTACCCTTTCCATATTTTCAACCACGTAGACGCCACAGTCGTTGTTGTTGCTTTGTTGTGGCACTTCCAATACCACCTCCTGCGCTTTGAAGCCATCATGCCCGTAACGCTGCAGATATTCCCACCGGAGAAAATCCATCCAAACTTGTGTCGCATGTGGAACTTTGGCTCTGTGCATCGAGTCCGCAACCCATACATACCGATCCTGCCAGCATTCCGTGTCTGTGACGTGGTGTGTAACTGCTGCATTTGCCAGATCGAGTAAATACCAGTGTTTGGCCACGTTGTGCGGCGCAAGGATCACGCTCGTGTTAAACAGGTCGATGTTCCGGACCCAGCGGTGAATTCGTCGGTAGTTCTCTTCTCTGCTTCCCTTTTGAGTTGGCTGGCTGATCACGAACGGGCTGAGAGTTGTATTTTGTTGCTCGTGTAACTCTTCCAGTCCCTTTGCCCAAGCGTCAATTACGGTGTCCGTCAGCCAGTGTGATCCCTTTAATGAGTCCAGATCTGTTTTGTAGAGGGTATGCCTCCTGGTCTTGCCAGGAATATTGTTGTAGGCCTTTCATTTTCCGTGGGGGCTGTGTCCTCATCTGAGGAGAGCTCGATGACTGGCTGCAATTCCTCTTTCTTGAGTTGGTCGCTGTCACTTTTGTCAGTCTGTACCTCCTCTTCCTCTGCGTGTACTATTCTCCATACTACGTCTGTCTCCGGTGAAGTTTCGGCTCTGTTATGTACCTTTGCCGCGGCCTCTTGCCATTTCGCCACGCGCGAGGTACGTACCATTAGGTCGGTTGCCCGTCTGGCTGCTTCCGCTGTGCGCCTGGCTTCATTGTTGGCATGAAATGTGGTGGTGGCTGATTTATTATTCGCGGTGGTGGCTTCCGTATCGAGCCCTACAGTTGCGCGTTCAATGGTGACGCCATCTGATGACTCTGCCGAGAGGCAAGCTGTGATGCTGTTTGCATTTATGGCTGCTGTGCGGGAAATTGCGCGTGCGCCACCCTCTGCCGTGGTTGCGCGTGCTTGAGCACACTTGTTTTCGGCGTCGGTGCCTACGGTGTCTGCCAGTGCAGCGTGTGTGGATGCGCACTTGTTTTTGGCACCGGCGCTTACGGTGTCTGCTGGTGCCGTGTATATGACTGCGCCTGCAGTGCATGTTGTTGCAGTAGCAGTTACAGTGGTGTCATAGTTCTCCATAGTCGATGATTGGTTGGTTTAATCAAAAAAATTAATCTTTGCAAAATAAACGTATTGTCACCTCGGTGGTTTGCGTTCGAATGACCTGTGGCTGCATTTTCCTCACATCCTTTGTTTTAATTTTATTTTATTTTTTTATTTTTTTTTAATGTCCTGGGGCGGTATCTGCTACATGGTATGCTTTTAACTCAGCGATGCTGGCAGTCTTCTCTTTTCCGCCGTCGATCTTTCGTAGTTTTACTATGACTGGGGAGATGTACCCTAGGATTTCGTAGGGCCCGTCATACTTGGGGGCTAGCTTCGCCGCGAATCCTTCAGTGGCCTTGGACAGGTGGTGCTCCTTGGCAAGTACTAGTTCGCCGACTACGGGGGTCCATTTTCTCCGCCGCAGATTGTAGTGCCGTGCTTGGTCTGCCGCTGCTCGTTCCATGTTTTGCCTAACTAATTTGAAGGCTTCCTGCATTCTGTTGGACTTTTCTTCTGCAGTGGTGGTACCTGTGCCTGTGCCGATGTTAAGTTCGTCGAACAGTGCTCCTGGAAGTCGGGGTTCCCGTCCTTGTACGAGAAAGGCTGGACTATATCCTGTAGATGTGGTGACACTGCTGTTTATTGCGAGCTCGATTTCTGGGAGAAGGTCATCCCATCTTTTGTGCTGTGATCTTGTGAGTTGGGCTATGATTCGCTTCACGGTACGGTTTGCCCGTTCGGTGGGGTTTTCTTGCGGGGTGTAGGGCGCCGTAAATTGTTGTCGTATCCCCATCTCCTTCAGGTAGCGCTGCCACATTGTGCTGGTGAACTGGACGCCGTTGTCTGATATGAGGATCTTGGGGACGCCAAATCTGGCGAGTATACGTTCTCTGAATGCGCGGCGAAGACCCTCTGCTGTAGCTCGCCTCATGGGGATCAGTTCCACCCATTTACTGAAGCGGTCGAAAAATACTAGCAGCATCGTATTCCCGTGTGTGGATCGTGGAAGTGGTCCGACGAAGTCAACGCATACAGTAGAAAATGGTTCTTGGGCTACTTTTGAAAGCATTTTCCCGGCCGGCTTTAGCTGCGTATCCTTGTATTTTTGACAGGACTCACATTGACGCACATATCGACTTATGTCCCGAAACATACCCCGCCAGTAGTACCGGTTGGCAATCCGCGCCACCGTCCGGCGGATGCCCATATGTCCAGCGCTGGGGATATCGTGGTTCTCTTCTAATACCCGTTGTGGCAGTGGTGTGGGTACACAAAATTTCCAAGGGACCGCTTTTTCGTCGTGTGACCGGCAGGGAATATGGCGGTACAGTTGTCCATCTTGTATTATGTAGTCAGCATATTTCTCCGGGTTAGTGCGCACCTCGTTCACGCGCTTGTGCCACCACTTGCGTTGTGGCTCGGTTGTCGTCGTTAGTCGTAAGGTCTCTAAGGGCTGTCGTGATAGTGCATCCGCTACCAGGTTCAGCTTTCCTTTCCTGTACTCAATGTCGAAGGTGTGTTGTTGAAGTTCCAAGGCCCATCGTGCTATACGGCCGGAGGGACTTTCGATGGAACTTAGCCATTTTAGTGACATGTGGTCCGTGATTACCTTGAACCGGTACCCTTCTAAGTATGGCCTCATTTTACGTATTCCCCAGACGATAGCGAGACATTCCTTCTCAGTGGATTAATAGTTGGTCTCTGCCTTGTTAAGTTTCCTGCTGGCATAGGCGATCACGCGCTCTCCGCCTTCCAGCTCCTGTGTCAACACGGCTCCTAGTCCGAAATTGCTTGCGTCGGTTTGTAAGGTGAAGGTCTTGGTAAAATCCGGGCAGGCGAGTATCAGTGCTTCCGTGAGTTTCTGCCTTAGAACCTCGAAGGCTTCCTGTTGTTCGGCCTCCCACTTCCAGTGTTTGCCCTTTTTCAGCAGGGCAGTGAGTGGTTGGCTGATTGTGGTGAAGTCGGGCACGAATCGTCGGTACCAAGATGCTATACCGAGATATTGACGTACCTCTTTCACGTTCCTTGGTGGTTTCAAATCTTTGATGGCAGCAACTTTCTCGGGGTCGGTGTGAATCCCTTTGTCGCTTACTATGTGGCCTAGGTATCGGAGCTCCTTCTTGAAAAAATCGCATGACTCTGGGTTTATCCTGAGGTTGGCGCGTTGCAGTCGTAGTAGTACTTCCTTCAAGTTGCGAATGTGCTCTTCCAGGGATGATCCTATGATGATTATGTCTTCGAGGTATGCGAAAGCATACGGCTCCATCTCCGGTCCAATAACCTGGTCTAGCGCCCGCTGAAACGTTGCAGGTGCGGAATGTAGGCCGAACGGCATAACGCGCCACTGGAATAACCCGCGTCCTGGTACCGTGAATGCTGTGTAGGGACGACTCTGGGGCTCCAATGGTATTTGCCAGTAACCATTTTTCAAATCCAAGCTGCTGATGTATTTCGCTCGTCGTAGCTTGTCCAGTATGTGTTGTATTCTGGGTAAGGGGTATGCGTCGGGTACGGATCGGGCGTTGAGCTGCCGATAATCCACGCATAACCTCCACTTCCCATTTTTCTTCTTAGCTAGTACGATTGGTGCACTGTGTGGGCTGCAGGATGGCTCGATGCATCCCTTCTGGAGTAGTTCGTTAATCTCTTCGTTGATGATGCTCTGCATAGCTGGGTTGCGGGGGAAATGACGTTGCTTGATGGGACGGTCGTCCGTCATGATGATCTTGTGCTCAGCTATGGTAGTCACCCCACTCATGGTCTCAAATTTTGGAGTTCTTTCGCCAGGAAATCACGTACCCGTTCCGCCTCCTCTTCGCCGTAGGCGCCATTGATCCTGTTGATCCTCTCATCTATTTGGTTATTGCCATCACCTGCTGCTGTTAGCTCCTCCGTGATCTGTGCCGGCTCGCTTGGCGGTACTGTATGTTGTGTAAGCGGCCTGGATAGCGCGAGGTGTCCTCCTCCGCAGGATATGGTGGCTCCCATGCTACCTAGTGTATCTAGTCTTAGTATGATATCGTCGATTGCTCCGGGCATCACATGCAAAATGATGTGGTGTGACGCGTCTCCGAGGCGTATCTCAGTCCTTATGGCGTCGAAAATCGTGGTACTAGTCCCGCTGCCATCGTTATTTTGATGGCCACTCTCACCATTTCTCCACTTCCAGAGTTTACCACCCGTTCTGCTAGGCTGCTTGAAACGAAACTCCTCGATGCCCCTGTATCGATGACCGCTTCGGCTGATTCCGCTTCGAGCCTGGCTACGGCGTAAAGACGGCCATGCTCCTGGTACATTGCTACTGCTGATTCGGCGCTGGGTTCTTTGGGCTCATCGCGCCTTGTCTTTCGTGAAGCCCTCGGTCGTTTCCCTGCCGTAATCGAATGCGATTGTAGGTATATCATTGCGGCCGCACTCCCAGCAAAAAAATTTTCTCGAGTTGCGGCACCTATTGGCGTAATGCCCTTGTTCGCCGCACCTCCTGCATACGTTGCTGGGGTCGAATCTCGGATTGCATGGAGGCCTGTTCGGTGGTCGTGGCGGTGGTGGGGGCGTAGTGGGTGCTGGTGGTATCAAAGCTTTGTCCCCTACAACGTGTCGCGCTACCTCGCGGCGGTTTCCGTCTGATGGTCGTCGATAGCCCTCGTGGATGCTCTCGTATTCCTCGGCAAGGGTGATGAGCTCGGCGAGGTTGTTGAAGTCTCTACGTCTTATGTACAATAGGTAATCCGGGTGGCTATTGCGGAAGATCCTTTCCAAACGTTGTTCGTGGCTGTGTCCTGCATGTCTCATCAAGTTCTGCATTGCCAGTACGTAGTCCTTGTATTTCTCGCGTGCGTGCTGCTTCCGTTGCCGTATATCATCCTCGATGCGTTCAAAGTGTCTGGCTGGTAGAAAAAAGCATAAACAATCATGTCTAAACGCCACCCAACTGCTCCAATGTGCGTTATTGTTGCGATACCATTGAAGAGCGGTACCTCCAAGTAGCTCAGGCATGGTTTTCCATGTTGGTCCATGTTGATTGTGTACACTTCCGACAACTCTTCCAGCCGTTCGATGAAAGCCAATGGATCTCGTCCTCCCTCGTATTTTATTGACCACTTTCGTACTTGATCGATGATGGGTGCGAATCCGATGGTTGTCACTTGGGTCACGTGTGGTGTCGCACCGGTTCCTGCTGTTGCTACTCCTGATAGTGGGTTATTTCCTGTGGGTTGCGTATTCCGATGAGGTAACGTTGTTATATCCTGTTTAGGTGGTCCGGTGCTGAATTTCGTGCCTGTGTCCGGAGGGTCTAGTGTCTCCGTCTCCCTTTCGTCCTCACTGGAGGCTACGGCATCCTGATAGGTGACCTCCAACGATGCAAATTTGGCTTGTATTTCCGGGTCCGTACTCGCCCTTGATGCCAATACAAGTATTCGTTTCCTTATTTCCCGGGCGGTACCTGTCTACACATTCACTAACTTCAGTCCACGACTCACTCCTATGAAGCGATTCTCTCTTGCGCAGGTATACCGATCCACAATCAAGAAGGCTTCAGTAGTAGCTCCGGTCGCAACCACAGCTCCGTGCTGACTGATTTCTGTGCTGCTGTGTCGCTTCTTTTATAGCTGTGGTATCTGGTGTTGCTAACTCCAATTGTTGCGTTGCCATGGTTACTGTGGCTGTGCAATGTTGCGATCGTTTCGTGTGTTGCTAAGACTTGCTGTATTGGTTGTGTTGCTCGGTTGGTTGTGTTGCTGAGGCTTGCTGTGTTGGTTGTGCTCATATTGATGGTAGTTTTGTTGCTGAGCCTTGTTGTGAGTCCATATGGTGTGTGGTTGGTTGTGTGGGCCAAATTAATGTTGTTTTATTTGGTCCTCACAATATTAAAGCCTTATAAAATGGTAGGAAATCCTGTTAATTTTTTTTCGAAATTTTTTACCGTTACATTTTTATAACCAATTGAATTTTGTCGCATCAAATCGGTCAACAATTTTTTTTTCAGAAACTACTGAACCGATTTTGATAATTTTTTTTTTTTTTTTTACATTTAGAAAAAAGGCACTCTAATTTTTTACCGTTATGTTTTCATTACCAATTGAATTTTGTCGCATCAAATCGGTAAAAATTTTTTTCTCAGAAACTACTGAACCGATTTTAATAATTTTTAATAATTAATTTAATAATTTTGATTTTTTTTATACACAAATAAATTTTTTTTATTATATAACTAACTTCTGCGCCTCTGAAAAAAAATTAAATAACATTAAATTATGTGGTATTCAATTATGTTTTTATATCTGAAAAAAAAAAAAAAAAAAATGGGGGCCCAGCAATAGTTTCCTCATAATAACGTTATATATCACGGTGGGTTTTAAGCATGTTTTATTAAAAGGTGCATTTTTTATTAAAAGGGGCATGTCCCTACATTTTTTCTTTTGAATTCTCAAATATGCATTAAAATAAGATGATATGTTGAGTTTCAACATTTTTCCCCGAGATCTTTTTACCACGCTTTTAATAGGTTCACTTGTATGTTTGTTTGTTTGCTTGCTTGTATGTATGTAACTCTCGTTCGGTTTAAGCCCCAGTGGCCCAAAAACCGTAAAATGTCCCTAAAATATGGTTATCAAACGAAAGGGGAAGGCCCCAGGTTTCATTTGGACTTCGATATATTTCGATAAATTGATCGATAACTGAGTTATCGGTCAAAATGTGGTTGCCCAAAAACCTAAAAAATTCCATACAAAATGGGTATCAAACGAAAGGGGAGTGCCCCAGGTTTCATTTGGACATCGACATATTTCGATAAATTGATCGATAACTGAGTTATCGGTCAAAATGTGGTTGCCCGAAAACCTTAAAATTTCCCTACTATATGGGTATCAAACGAAAGAGGAAGGCCCCAGGTTTCATTTGGAAACGATATATTTCGATAAATTTGTCGATAACTGAGTTATCGGTCAAAATATGATTGCCCAAAAACCTAAAAAAATTCCCTTCAATATGGGTATCAAACGAAAGGTGAAGGCCCCAGGTTTCATTTGGACATCGACATATTTCGATAAATTTATCGATAACTGAGTTATCGGTCAAAATATGATTGCCCAAAAACCTAAAAAATTCCATACAAAATGGGTATCAAACGAAAGGGGAAGGCCCCAGGTCTCTTTTGGACATCGACATATTTCGATAAATTGATCGATAACTGAGTTATCGGTCAAAATATAATTTCCCTACTATATGGGTATCAAACGAAAGGGGAAGGCCCCAGGTTTCATTTGGAATCGATATATTTCGATAAATTTGTCGATAACTGACTTATCGGTCAAAATATGATTGCCGAAAAACCTAAAAAATTCCATACAATATGGGTATCAAACGAAAGGGGAGGGCCCCAGGTTTCATTTGGACTTCGATATATTTCGATAAATTGATCGATAACTGAGTTATCGGTCAAAATATAATTGCCCAAAAACCTAAAAAATTCCATACAATATGGGTATCAAACGAAAGGGGAGGACCACAGGTTTCATTTGGACATCGACATATTTCGATAAATTTATCGATAACTGAGTTATCGGTCAAAATATGATTGCCGAAACACCTAAAAAATTCCATACAATATGGGTATCAAACGAAAGGGAAAGGTCCAAGGTTTCATTTGGACTTCGATATATTTCGATAAGTTTATTGATAACTGAGTTATTGTCAAAATCTGAGGCCAAATGCCTTAAAATTTCCTAACAATATGGGTATCAAACGAAAGTGGAAGTCCAGAGGTTTCGTTTGGACTGCTGTAAGTTTCGATATATTTATCGATAATTTCATAGGACATTTGACTAAAAAGTAAAAAATAAATATAGTTTAAAAAAACTAAAACTCACGCTTTTAGATAGTATTGAACAAAAAATTTGAAAATAATTTTAAAAACCATACACAGTAGTATTGTGGAAAAAGCGTGGCCCGCTTGTGCTTTCGTATATCGAGCGCTCGACGCTTTTCCCACATAATGCTAGTTTTTTTACTACGCTTTCAGTAGCTTTACTTGTACATACATTTATGTAAATTTGCTTGTTTGTATACTAATACCTCAATTCTGTAAGCTGTATCTAGTCACTAATGGAGACATTTCGTGGTCTATTTCATATTTGATACAATTTGGTATTCACTCACATCTCTAGTCTCAATAAAGAGTCACTAATTTGTCATCTGCTTGTAGGCAGGTAACAAACGAAATTAGTTAAAGAAAAATTGTAAAAAAATTGAAAAAATTTAAAATAAAGTGAATTTACGAATTAGAAGTATTTATATGTTTAAAAAACAGTTAATTAAATTTAAAAAAATAAAATAAAAAAATAAAAATTTACTGTTCGCGGACCGGCACTTGAACCTGCGACCTTCCGCGTCATAATCCGGACGCTTAACGCCTGGGCTACATCGACATCTATAGGGCGATTGTCAAAAGCGTTACTTAAAATTTATGCAATTTTTGTATTCACCACACCTTAAAATGAGCGAGAGAGACTATGGTAGATTTCTTGTGACTTTCTCTTATAGAATACCGGAATCATCTCAAGTCACAAAAATTGTATCTAATGAAATATCTCAAATTTAGTGACTTGATATGAGACAGAATTACAGAATACTGGTATAAGTTATTGTTCGATAACTAAGTTATCGGTCATAATGCCTACTGCCTGTATCAAACGAAAGGGAAGGTCCACAGGTTTCTATTGGTTTTTGGAATATATAGATATAATTATATGGATATATTTATAACTGGGTATCGGTCAAAATGAGGTTGTCTAATAATATCCAAAATTGCCTACAATATGGGTAACAAACGAAAGTGGAGGCCTAGAGGTTTCGTTTGCATTGCGTTATATTTCGATATATTTATCGATTACTTCATAACACATTTCACTAAAAAGTAAAAAATAAATATAGTTTAATAATATAATATAGTTTTTAGTTCAATACTCTCTAAAAGCGCGAGTTTTAGTTTTTTTAAACTATATTTTTAAAAAACTCGTTTAAAATACCAATTTTAGTCAAATTTGAGGTTTTTTGCATTTTTCTTCCTCATCGATGATGAAAATTGTTATTTTTGTAAACCCTATAGTTCTCTAGCTAGAGCCAAATTTGCTCCATTCATGATATCAAAACCCTATAGTGGTTTAGGTATAGATATCTTCTTCGATAGAGCTAAATTTTTGTGGAAAGCTTAGGTTCACCCCCAGAAAGAAAAGGAAAGGAACGTCGTGACGAGCAAACGGTTAAAGAAAATTTTTCGATACATACACAGAGCCAAAAAGTTCACCTATAATCAAAGAGATCGACGTCTAAAACAGCTTTTTGGCAGGGGAGAGCGAGTGGGGACAAATTTGAAGAAATTTGTGCTAGGAAATCTTCTAAATTTTAGCTTGAATTTCTTCTCAAATTTATTGAAAAGGAAATCGGCTAAAAACAAGGAGTTAGCTTCTTATTTATGAATTTTTTATGTACCTTTGTCAAAAGTTAGATGAAATCTGCTTGTTTTTATGAGAAAACCTGTTTAAAGTAAATTAATGAGAAAATCCTTTTATACATATTGAATTTATTGAAAAGGAAAACTATATATTTTTAGAAGATCCCTTATTAATTCAAATTCAGGTATGCCTTCTTCAAATGTGTAATTCGACGCTACCAAGCACAAGCACACGATAGCATCATGGTAGAGATCTCCGTTCAGCAGTTAATAATTCTTAGTTCGATTCGCGGTGAAGGCAATAAGGCAAGTGGACGTATACGATGGCAAGTTAAGTATACGATGGCATGACAGTGTAGATTTGACTAGACTGACTAGACATCTGGGTTGAGCGTTCATTTTTTTTTTTTTTAATTTGAAATATTAAAAAGAAAATCTTCTTAATATTATGTGATTATCTACTCAGTTTTATTAAAAAGATACACCCAGTCATAATAAGACGGGCATCTTATTGGAAAAATATCATAGAGAAATCCTTCTGATTTAGAGGGCATTTTATGTGACTTTTTGCTCTGTGTATAACCGTTTTCGAGAAAAGTCCGGTAAAGTCTATACATACATGAATACATATACATATAATGTATAGAATTAGTTTTGCAATCGCGATATCTCAGAACTGGTGACTCCTAGAGAAAAACCATTACTGTAGAGAATTTTCAGGTCTACAACTTTATCTCAGGTAGTTTTTTTAGAGAAAACTAACCGTTTTCTAGAAAAATGCAAAAAACCTCAAAATTTTACTAAAATTGGTATTTAAAATGAGTTTTTTAAAAAATAGCTTAGGGAAAAATGCTGAAACTCAACATATTATCTTATTTTAATGCATATTTGAGAATTCAAAAGAAAAAATGTAGGGGCATGCCCCTTTTAATAAAAAATTCACCTTTTAATAAAACATGCTTAAAACCCACCGTGACATATAAGGTTATTATGAGGAAACTACTGCTGGGCCCCCATTTTTTTCAGATAGAAAAATTTAATTGAATACCACATAATTTAATTTTTTTTCAGAGGCGCAGAATTTAGTTATATAATAATTTGTTTATAACAATTAATTTTATTTAACAAAAAAAAAAAATTTATTTGTGTATAAAAAAAATTTAAAATTATAGTGCTTTTTTTTCTAAATGTCAAAAAAAAAAAATTATTAAAATCGGTTCAGTAGTTTCTGAGAAAAAAATTGTTGACCGAGTTGATGCGACAAAAGACAATTGGTTATAAAAATGTAACGGTAAAAAATTTCGAGAAAAAAATTAACAGGATTTCCTACCCTTTTATAAGGCTTTAAAATGATAAAAAATTTGTTTGGTTATTCGAACACTTGGTAAATACGATGCTCACTTGAGATGGCCTTACCCCGCATTGTACTACCCTCCATTGGGGGAGTACCGTTGGTGCTTTCCGAAAAGGTTAAGTACCTAGGGGTTATTCTGGACAGGAAGCTCAATGTAGTGCAGGGGAGCCATCGGCAAACGCTGGGGCTTCTCTCCAAGGGTGGTTTATTGGTTGCACGAAATGGTGGTGAAACCTATTCTATTTTATGGGGTATTGGTCTGGTGGATTGCACTAGACCCAGCTTCCGTCGCGAAAGAGATGGTCACTGTACAGCGAATGGCCATGATTGGGATCAGTGGGGCCATGCGCACCACTCCTACCCTGGCATTGAATGTTATGCACAATCTGCAGCCAGTGGACATTTTAGGAAAAATAAACGCTGCTCGGGCCGCAATTAGGCTCTGAGATACTGGATATAGGTTTCTGCAGTATGGCCACTCCAATATACTATCCAGGCTTGAAGGCCTTTTCGACGCATATACCCGCGAGGGACGAGTGGACAGGCGGTGAACCTATCTGGGGGGCGGGTCTGGTGAACCTGTTTACGGATGGGAAATTCAGGCTACCTGATCATTGTAGCGTTTTCCAAACTGAGGTTGCCGCCATCAAGGATGCGGTGGATGGGATGCTGTGCAGCGCTTTCACCGTGCAGGAGTTCAACATCTACTCCGATAGTCAAGCGGGCGCTGAGTGCGCGCAATGTTCGATCGAGGACGGTGAGCGGCTGCCTGGAATCACTTGCGGTTACGTCCAGCTACTTCAGGATACAAATTATTTGTGACATTTCCGGCAATTGCCATGCGGATCACTTGGCCACTTGGGTATTCCCTTTGCCACCTGTGGTCTGCTTCTGAGTAGATGGGCTTGGGATCAGTTAAGAAAGCGCTGGGCTGATACCACCTCTTGTATGGTATCAAAGTCATTCTGGCCAGTGGTTGACTCCAGGCGATCAGCGGAATTAATAAGGTTCTCTAAGGTACACTTTTCCATATTGATTGTGGTGTTGACGGGGCACTATCCGATGGGAATCCATGCAGTGCGCTTAAACATTACTGAAAGTCCGAACTGCGTGAGCTGCATGGAGGATGACGAGGTGGAATCATCAGATCACTTCATGCTCAACTGTCCAGCTTTTGCTAGGACTAGACGCAGATTTCTCGGGTCGGACGTTCTTAATTCTCCGGAGGACGTGTCGAAGATCGATGTGTGCCTTGTCCGGAGTTATATTGTCGCTACGCAGCAATTTGTTAAGTACTTGCAAGTTAGTGTCACCATTTAGAATGTGGTATCACAACGGACCATACAAGTTGTGAGGACCCCAAAACCACCGGTTTTGGAGCCCCACACGCGAACACACTCGTCCCTAGTTTATTTACTTTGAAATTTGAATTTTTATGAATAAAAAAATTATTAATGAATTTTGAACACCCTAATATACATATTTACATACATATTTATACATATCTCTTTATTATATATAAATAAGCAACATCTATACCAATTGAATTTCGGGGTATACATTTTTATAAATATATATAATATTATGAACGGTCTAATGTGCACATTTTTTATGAACATATTTTAATAATTTTGCAAAAATTAGATGAGCCGCTAACCAAGCGACAATTTTTAGACTCGATGACAAATGTACACAAACAATTGCAAGCCGGCATTCCAGCATGAAAAAAAGGGTCGGTCAGCCAACTCAAGGCAGCGGTGCTTTGTTAACAATCGTCCATACAAATCTACAACCAAGCATTGAGGCTACTGAGGATGGCGATGCGAGCGGACATCGCACAAAGAGGAAACGAAAAATGCATTGGTAGCATAGCTAGAACAATAGGCTGTGGGATTGCAGCAAACCTGCCAGCAAACATATTTATGTATGTCGATAAGATGTCCAGCTGATCGATGCAGTGGGAGGAAACAGCTGACCAAATACAATGGGGCGTTCCAGGTGCAAGCGAGCGCGTAGCAAATACTGTTAGGGTCTAAAGAAATAATTTGTAAATAGAGCATTAGCATATACTGGAAAGCTAAGCTAAGAAATAATGTGCAAATAATAGATATGTAAATTCACAGGCAAACCATGAAAATAACTGTTAAGAATTACTAAGATATGTAAAAATGTTGTATATCAAGGCTAGCAATGCATGTAATTAATAGAATATATAGAATAAGGACTTTTATTGTAATTTAACTGTCCGCCTGCGCGCGGAAAAGTATAAAAGGCGAGCACTTTGCTCAGTATAGTCAGACGTTAGGTAGGCATAGTAGCTTGTTGACGCCTTGTTCAACAGTGAAGGAACTCCTGGGATTTGCCAGCTCACGAGTTTCAATCTTATATACAGTGGTGGTTTCCTACCTCCGCTGTCCGAAAGTTTGTGGTGGTTTTCTACCTCCGCGGCTTTTAAGCTAGCTTATTTTTGGAAGATTTGTGGTGGTTCCCTACCTCCGCAGTCTTTAAGAGCGCAGGAATATTTTTAAGATATATACGACGGTGGTTCCCTACCTCCGCCGTCTAGAAGAAAAGCGGTGGTTTGCTAACTCCGCTATCTTAGCATAAGGTAGCTTTGGAAGACTGGTAGTGGTTACCTACCTCCACCACCTCCAAATAGTTGAATAGTAGTGAAGTAGAAACTGAATTTTATTTAATAAATTGAATTTTTTATAATTTAAATCAAACCAGGGTCTTTCTCTTTAAAAGGAGACGTTAGGGATTTCTCTAACCCACAGGAACCCTGGACGGACTGAGCTTAACCCCGGCTTAAAGGAAAAGTCCGTCACAAATGGCGCCCGAGCAGGGACATTAACAAAGAATTCAGCGGTGAACACACAGAGAAAACCAACAATTACGTGAATAAGCAAAGATACTGGAATCAACAAGAGGCACCATGGCAAGAGTAACGTGGGTATATTACCTCAGCCGAGAAGATCTGGTGAAATACGCAGTAGAGTTCGAGCTGGAGAGCAGTGGGACGGTGGAGGAGCTACGGAAGCGCTTGGCGAGCTTCATCCAATCAAAAGGTAGCGATCCAGATCTCGAGGCTCGCTTCAACGAGCTGGTACTCCAACATCCAAGACCAACAACTCCAAGACCGGGCGACCAACTCGTGTTACCAGGTGGCAGTGGCGTTTCAGCCGCGAATAAAACAATTGAGGAGAAGAACCCGGTCGCGACACATGACCACGAGGTAGCCACACAGCAACAACCATATGTAATATACCAACCAACATCACACGCAAATATAATGGACCGAGTACGTAAGTGGGGTCTAAAGTATGACGGCGGCAAGGACCCGCTATCTTTTATCGAACGGGTGGAGGAGCTGGCCGACAGTTATGAAGTTGGTCGCGACTCCATCCCAAAAGCGCTACCGGAGCTCTTGAAGGACAAGGCGCTCGTATGGTATCGCAATAACAACAGGCATTGGCAGGAGTGGGAAGCCTTTAAAAGGGACTTCTTGAAATTCTTCCTAAGTTCTCGATATTTTGAAAATTTGGATGACGAAATCCGGCAGCGAGTTCAACGACCAGGTGAGCCATTTAAAGACTACGTCTTATCTCTGCAGGCGCTGATGCGGCACGCCGACTACACTGACGAGAAGAAGCTGGACAGGATGTACAGAAATTCCCGGCGAGAGTACCAGCTGTACGTCAAGAGGAGTGAATTCACTAGCCTCGAAGGATTTGTGAGCCTGGTCGAGGACTACGACAACATTGCGCCAGAAAAGGAACCACTCCGACCAACAGCCAAACCATTTTTACCAAGAAGACCGGATGAAAGATACCATTATATGCAAGCGGGCGAGCGAGAGAAAGAACACCAAAGGCAGGATACCACGGGAGCGCAAATTGGCACGAATAGGCCACAGCAAGCGACCATAGACCCAAGAAGCGCGTGCAGGAGATGCGGGGAGAGCGGGCATTTTGCGTATGGATGCCGGAACGAGCGACGTGAATTTTGTTGGCAGTGTGGCCGACCAGGCGTGTTGACGCGTGACTGCTGTAGAAGACAGTCGGGAAATGGCCAGAGACCCCATTAAGGACGAGGGGTGGTGTCTCCAATAACAAATCCTCGTGCATGACAAATGTATTTAGGCAGACCCAAGGGCGAATCTTGGCTGCAATCACACTAGAGGGACACGAGATGATAGCATCAATCGATACGGGAGCGACAAGGAGCTTTGTGAATGAACAGGTAGCATCGAGGTTGGACACGCGCAGATTCAGGCAGGTGGAGACACGAGTGGTAATGGGTGATGGTAGAGCACAGAGGATAATTAAGGCGGTGGAGGCAGAGATACAACTAGGCGAACAAAAGCATACGAGCGAGTTGTTAGTCTTGCCTGGGCTAGTGGACAGCGTGGTAATTGGCACAGACTATCTGGCAAAGTCGAGACTGGAGCTAAAGTGTGGCGGAGAGACGTTAGTATTACAAGTGGATGATAAGAAACAGACCGCAGTGACATGTACGACCATGGTAGACCGGGAGGAGAACAAAAGCGGCAAGGAGACAGTGAGGCGTGAGCAAGAAGCCCTGCTAGTAGAGGAGAGCACGGACGAGGCGGTGAGTAACTTTCTTAAACACGAGTTACAGATTTTCGAAGAGATGTCCGGCTTGTCGAACGTGGCCACCCACAAGATAGTAATGCGCGATGATCGGCCAATAAAACAAAGATATTTTCCAAAGAACCCAAAGATGCAAGAGATAATAAACAAGGAGATAGACGAGCTCATAGAGAAAGGTTGCATCGAACCATCCCGTAGCCCACACAGCGCGCCTATAGTTCTGGTCCGAAAGAAGAACGGCAAATGGAGACTCTGCGTCGACTATCGACAACTCAATGCTCGTTCAGTACCAGATGCTTACCCATTACCCCGAATACAACATATTTTAGACAGATTACGCAGTGCACGGTTTATAAGCAGCCTGGATCTTAAAAACGGTTATTGGCAAATCCCGATGGAGGAAAGTAGTAAGCAGTTCACAGCATTTACGGTGCCCGGACGAGGATTGTACCAGTGGAAAGTGATGCCATTTGGATTACACTCTGCCCCAGCCACCTTCCAGAGAGCACTTGATCGAGTAATTGGCCCCGAAATGGAACCACACGCGTTTGCCTACCTAGACGACATAATAATCACCAGCACGACACTAGAAGAGCATATCACCCACCTGAAAGAGGTTTTTGAAAGATTGAGACGAGCCAATTTGAAAATTAACCCGGAGAAATGTGAGTTCTTTAAGAAAAGTTTAAAATATTTAGGTCACGTGGTCAGTGAAGAACGTATCCATACGGACCCAGACAAAATCGCTGCCATCAAAGAGCTAACGCCACCACAGAACATACGAGAGTTAAGGCGATTCCTAGGAGTAGTTTCGTGGTACCGAAGATTCGTACCGGACTTTTCACGAGTGGCACACAAGCTAACTGCAATGCTGAAGAAAGGAACGAGGTGGAAATGGGGCGAGGAACAGCAGGCGGCGTTCGAAGCGTTGAAAAGCGCACTAATACAAGCACCAGCATTGGCATGCCCAGATTTCACGAAGAGGTTCCGATTGCAGACAGACGCGAGCGATTATGGTCTTGGTGCAGTTCTCACCCAGGGGCTAGACGACGAAGAGCGGGTGATAGCATACGCGAGCCGGCGGCTGAATAAAGCCGAAACCAACTACTCGGCAACGGAGAAGGAGTGTCTAGCCATCGTTTGGGCCATTAGAAAGATGAGGCCGTATCTAGAAGTGTACACTTTTACAGTAATCACTGATCACTTGGCGTTAAAATGGCTAAATGCGATCGAAAGCCCATCGGGTCGGATCGCGAGATGGGCGCTCGAACTACAACAATATTCATTCGATGTACAGTATAGAAAAGGCAAAATGAACGTGGTCGCAGACGCGCTATCGAGGCAGCCGCTAGAAGAACAGTTGGGAAGTATGCAGGAAGAAAATATTACATGTAAATGGTACACCGCAAAAGTAGCCGAAGTAACAAAGGAGCCGCAGAAATTCCCAGATTGCGTGATAGAGGAAGGTCGAC
This sequence comes from Campiglossa producta, assembly GCA_964058755.1. Classification (NCBI taxonomy): domain Eukaryota; kingdom Metazoa; phylum Arthropoda; class Insecta; order Diptera; family Tephritidae; genus Campiglossa; species Campiglossa producta. Next base: position 40,163,225 of record CAXKVI010000004.1, on the reverse strand, counting down.
TATACAGAAGAATTGAAGGTCAAATGGATGGCGAGGATGCAGTACCGTGGAAACTATGCGTGCCGACATCAGAGAGGAAAAGAGTGCTCAACGAGATACACGACACACCGAGTGCAGGGCACATGGGAATAAGGAAATCCATCGCGCGTGCAATGATGAGGTACTACTGGCCTGGAATGTTCAGAGACGTAAGAAAATACGTACAACAATGCCACGCGTGCCAAGTCTACAAGCCCAGCCAGCAACAAGCTGCAGGTAAGATGCTCACGCAGATTTCTGATGAACCTTTTGCTACCGTTTGCGCAGATTTCGTTGGACCACTTCCTCGATCGAAACATGGATATACGATGGCCCTAGTTTTTGTTGACAAATTTTCAAAATGGGTAGAGGTCATAGCGATTCGAAAGGCGACGACAGAGAATCTGATCAGAGGAATGAGGGAGAGGATTTTGGCCCGATTTGGCGCGCCAAAAGTCCTAATCACAGACAATGGAGCACAGTTCACGAGCAGGCATTTCAAAAAGTTTCTACAAGAAGCTGGCATCAAGCACCAGCTAACGGCACCGTACACACCGCAAGAGAATCCGACGGAGAGAGCAAATCGTAACATCAAGAGGATGATAGCGCAATTCACTGGTACAGAGCATAAGGTATGGGATGAGTTGTTGCCAGAGATGACACTAGCACTAAATACGAGCGTATGCGAGTCAACAGGCTACAGTCCAGCATTCGTAGTGCAGGGTAGGGAACCAAGGATCCCCAACGCCCTCTACGATGAGCAAACATTTGGCACAGGCGAAGAGAAAGTAGCTCTCAGTGAAAAGATGGCGAAGATGAGAGAGGTCTATCAAATGGTACGTAGAAGACAACAGCAGGCGTCCGCGGAGCAAGCAAAACATTATAATTTACGTAGAAGACAGTGGCTACCGGTCGTTGGTAACCTGGTACTAGTCAAGGAGCACCAACTTTCCAAGGCAGTAGACAACTTCGCAGCAAAGTTAGCACCCAGGTACAGTGGGCCTCATCGTGTAACGAACTTCGTATCGCAAGTAATCGTCGAGCTAGACAAGGTGCATAATGGCAAGAGGAGAAGGGCACACGTGAGCGAGTTAAAACCATACTATCAGGCGTCAGGCGAAGAAGCAAATCCGGCAGCAGAAGAGAGTCAAGCAAAGTCATCCCTAGGGGGTGGTAGGTCTAGGGCGTCTCGCCAAACCCCGACTGGGGGCTTCACCGAAGTTCCCACCGGGGAACAAACGAGGCGTCCGACGACGATAACGACACAACAACTAGCACCATTATCAGCAGTCAGTAGAGAAGAGCAACTGGCCATAGTAGCAACAACACCACGCGTTAAAAGAACCCAAACCGTCGAAATCTCGGAAGAAGAACATATGGATTACAACACACTGGCGATATGTGGATCGCTAGCACTGCCCAATCCAGTTCCAAACGTTCCAACAGTCGAACATACAAGGGTAAGCGGCGAGCAACAAGTGGTAAGCAGGGATCAGAGTACATGGCGGACAACACAAGCGCAAGGACAAGCCCCAACAATGGATACCGGGATCCAGATGGCGATGAATTACGCCAACAACATAGCCAGCCAGTGCTATAACCGAATAACCGAATTTTGCATAACTTTTCATTTTAGGACAAGGCCCAGATCGCGAGAGATAATCCCTTAAATAAGAAACATCAAGTACTAGCATCCCTGGCGCATATCAAAGAAAACTCTCAACAAACAGGCATCAAGCACGACGAACAAGTACCAGGCGCACACAAAACAATAGCAGGCAGCGCACACTACCCCAATGGAGCATCACACCTAAGCAATAGAAATGGATACATCTATACACGTTGATACATATGTACATAGAAACAATAGGAAGTGGCACCACGCAGAATCACACAAACAAAGCACGCTGGAGCATATGAAGAAGTGGAATTATCCTGCAAGAACAAAGCGAAGACGACTACAAAGACAGTGCTGCTGGAAAACAACAGTTAGAAGAAGGAGGCGAGGACAGGTATAAATAGGAGGCGCCAACGCACAAATAGATCAAAAGTAATTAAGCATGGACAACCGCGAGTCAAGTGCTTATACCAGCGAAAACGCAAACGACGGTTCTCTCCGCGTGTGGATCAGGCGGAATGGAGAAGGAGTAAGTGAGAGGGTGCGCAGCGAAGACGAGCACGACGTCATAGTCATTGACAGCGACGAGGAGGCGAGCGACACCGACCCGGTCAGCGTAGGGTCAGATGAGGAGCGCTACGTTGAAGAAGAAGAGGAGCGCCACGCCGAAGAAGGCGATGCCGATAGTGAAGGCACCGAAGAGTTTGGCCGTATGAGTGAGGGTGAGTCAATCCGGAGCCCGGAGTACGAGACAGTGTCGGAGTGTGGCTCTGTGGATACGAGGGGCGACCAGGGTAGCCAAATTCGGAGCCCGAGCCCAATGGAAGACGAGGCGGAACAGGGGCCGCTGGTGCCAGATGACATCCCGGAACCCGAAGAGGACGCCCACTACGCGCGGCACCCAAACTTTTATGTGGTCTCAGTGAGAGAAGAGGAGGAAGAAGCACCGGGCCCGGGGTACATGGAGTACACAAAACGCCTGAACATACGGCTACGCCGCTATAATGACTTCGAGACGCCGGCAGAGGAAGATGACGCGAGCCCACCCCCGGCCAAGGTATATGTGCGCAAAGAAAACACCCCACGGTACTTGTGCGCACCACCCAATCCATGCGAGGGCGACCCGACCGAAGGCAGCGCCCCAAAATATATATGCGCACCAGCCGACGACAGCGCCCCGAGATGGTCAAGCGAGCCAGCCGAGGAGCCAATCGAAGACCACGCGCGCACCGAAATGAGCGACGTGCTGAGCATCACCGGCAGCGACATTGCTACGGGCTCCAAGAGCGGCGCCGACAAGAATTACAACAGCAACATGAACAACAACAACAAAGAAATAATAAACGAGATCGAGCAATGGCTAACGAGCTCGGCAGCGGAAATGGCAACAACAACAACAACGAGGGTCACGTGGGTGAACCGATCGGGAGTAGACCCCCTCCCAGAGGCACTAGCTGAGGACATAGAGGCGCACCGTAAGGACGCCCAAGACAAGAAGAAGAAGCAGACGTTCCACCGGAACATTGATGGTCGGAGTTATCGAGTTAGGGTAACGAGAACGGGCCTGGTGACGATAACTCTCGTAGCGGCAGGTGAGGGGAGAGTGTGAGGACCCCAAAACCACCGGTTTTGGAGCCCCACACGCGAACACACTCGTCCCTAGTTTATTTACTTTGAAATTTGAATTTTTATGAATAAAAAAATTATTAATGAATTTTGAACACCCTAATATACATATTTACATACATATTTATACATATCTCTTTATTATATATAAATAAGCAACATCTATACCAATTGAATTTCGGGGTATACATTTTTATAAATATATATAATATTATGAACGGTCTAATGTGCACATTTTTTATGAACATATTTTAATAATTTTGCAAAAATTAGATGAGCCGCTAACCAAGCCACAATTTTTAGACTCGATGACAAATGTACACAAACAATTGCAAGCCGGCATTCCAGCATGAAAAAAAGGGTCGGTCAGCCAACTCAAGGCAGCGGTGCTTTGTTAACAATCGTCCATACAAATCTACAACCAAGCATTGAGGCTACTGAGGCTGGCGATGCGAGCGGACATCGCACAAAGAGGAAACGAAAAATGCATTGGTAGCATAGCTAGAACAATAGGCTGTGGGATTGCAGCAAACCTGCCAGCAAACATATTTATGTATGTCGATAAGATGTCCAGCTGATCGATGCAGTGGGAGGAAACAGCTGACCAAATACAATGGGGCGTTCCAGGTGCAAGCGAGCGCGTAGCAAATACTGTTAGGGTCTAAAGAAATAATTTGTAAATAGAGCATTAGCATATACTGGAAAGCTAAGCTAAGAAATAATGTGCAAATAATAGATATGTAAATTCACAGGCAAACCATGAAAATAACTGTTAAGAATTACTAAGATATGTAAAAATGTTGTATATCAAGGCTAGCAATGCATGTAATTAATAGAATATATAGAATAAGGACTTTTATTGTAATTTAACTGTCCGCCTGCGCGCGGAAAAGTATAAAAGGCGAGCACTTTGCTCAGTATAGTCAAACGTTAGGTAGGCATAGTAGCTTGTTGACGCCTTGTTCAACAGTGAAGGAACTCCTGGGATTTGCCAGCTCACGAGTTTCAATCTTATATACAGTGGTGGTTTCCTACCTCCGCTGTCCGAAAGTTTGTGGTGGTTTTCTACCTCCGCGGCTTTTAAGCTAGCTTATTTTTGGAAGATTTGTGGTGGTTCCCTACCTCCGCAGTCTTTAAGAGCGCAGGAATATTTTTAAGATATATACGACGGTGGTTCCCTACCTCCGCCGTCTAGAAGAAAAGCGGTGGTTTGCTAACTCCGCTATCTTAGCATAAGGTAGCTTTGGAAGACTGGTAGTGGTTACCTACCTCCACCACCTCCTAATAGTTGAATAGTAGTGAAGTAGAAACTGAATTTTATTTAATAAATTGAATTTTTTATAATTTAAATCAAACCAGGGTCTTTCTCTTTAAAAGGAGACGTTAGGGATTTCTCTAACCCACAGGAACCCTGGACGGACTGAGCTTAACCCCGGCTTAAAGGAAAAGTCCGTCACAAAGTGTCCAAGTGAGCGGCCCTCTCAATTGGGGAAGCTACCACCTAACCTAACCTAACTTGAATTGTAATTTTCTGAATATGAAATGAAAATTCCGAATTTGAATTGTAACTTTCTGAACTTGAATTGTGGTTTTCTGAACTTGAAATGGAAATTCTGAACTTAATTGTAATTGTCTGAATATGAACTGTAACTTTCTGAATATGAATTGCATCTTTCTGAATATTAACTGTAACTATCTGAAATTGAAAAGGATTTTCTGAACTTGAATTTTAATTTTCTGAATATCAATTGCACTTTTCTGAACTTAAAATTAAAATGGTGTAGTATGAGTTCATCCAGAAAAATTCATTTGAATACCAGTATAAAATGGATATTTCCTGACTAGTATGAATTCAGCCAGAAAATTCTAGTTGTATACTAGTATGGAATGGATATAGTTTGAGGTTTCGCTGCAGGGATGCTGCTGCTACTAATACTATTGCAATTTCCAACTCAACGACTTCGTGTGATATGACTAGGGTTTCCAGACGTCCTTCTTTCGGAAGGACATATCCTTCATTTTATTGCATTTTATTGCAATGTCCTTCCAAAAGAAAAAGTGTAGAAATGTCCTTCTTTTTATCTTTTGTCCTTCTTTTTCCGTTTTTGCTAGGAACTTAAGATTAGTATCTAGTTATACTAATATTAAATGATCTACAAAACTCCATACTCGAAAAAATTTAAAAAAATTGTGGATGAGATTTGTCGAGTTTCGCGAATTTTTTTGGAATTTTGCAAAAGTTTTAAGTGCAAAATTTTAATGCATTTTCATCAATATTTTTATGAAAAATTATAGAAATTTGTAGTGTTGTATTATCTATGCATTTATTTTTTGTTTCTTTGTATTTAAAAATGAATACGTGCCAAATATATGTCGGCCGTACCTCCCCTCATACGAAGTGTTTTTGAAAAACATTTAAAAAAAAATATTTTTTTTTTTTGTGATACGCTCTAATGTACGTATATGTGCATTAGGGTGATTCCAAAAAAATGTCGCCTTGGTGTTACCCCCTAAAAAGTTAGATATTGATGAGAAAATAAGCCTTGCAAAAAATTAGCGCTTTAACTTAACCCTTAGGGGTGGCTATTTTTTTCAAAATGACTGAGTTTTGTACTATTGCACACACATACACAGTAACACGTATAAAATTTAGTAAATTTTAAGTGGCTGTAATTATTTTAATAGTTAAAGCTGGAATTATTGGTGATGTTTGTCGTAACGCTGTAGTCGTATCCCTAACGCAACCCTATGCGATACATTTTTATCGATTATTGGTGCGGTAACCGTAAACAGCTGATTGACTGCAAAAACTTGTAAGCAATAAGCAAAAAGGTAATCAGCTGTTTATCGTTACCGCGGAAAACCAAAAACCAATTGGTTGGCTACGATCCGGTTACGACCTTAGCGTTACGATATGGCACCAATAATCGATTGCATTAAATCCCATAAGGTTGGTCGAATCAGCTGATTGGATACGACTACAGCGTTACGACAAACATCACCAATAATTCCAGCTTAAGGTATTCGCACATGACTTACCATTTTGGAAGCTTCAAAGCTTCAACTTTAAGAGTATCTAAAAATATTTTCAAAAAAGTTTTAAAAATTTAAAGAAAATTCACTTTGAAAAAAATACCATTTTTCCCCATACAAAATGTATGGGAAAGGGCGAAAAAAAATAGCCACCCCTAAGGGTTAAGTTAGAGCGCTAATTTTTTGCACGGCTTATTTTCTAGTCAATACCTAAAGTTTCAGGGGGTAAGACCGAAAAAAAAACAAAATTTTTTTTATTTGAATCACCCTAATGTACATTAATCTTTGTTTAATTAACTTTTTTACTTTATTGTTCCTTTGATATCGTAGATATCTTCGTTAGTTTGTACCTAAAATATCTTTAAAATCGATCTCAAATAAATGCGCCAATTGAAATTAATTATGAATATATAGGTACTTGCCACATAAATAAGTAAGTACTTATATGGATACATTTAAATATGCATACATACTTCATAAGTATCTACTATCATAATTAGAGCGTAACATAACCGTATGTTTAAGTAGAGAGTAACGCCCTAATTCTACTGTGGTAACAATATTCAATTTGCCGGAAAAGAAACCTTCTGCCTTGGTATTCTGCCGACTAAAGTTGCCGTCTTATTTCGTAACCACAAAAATAGGTGGTAACTTCGAAGTAACCACAGAAAACAGCTGATACTTATATTTGTAAAAAGCAAAACATTTTGAAGAGATTAATAAATAAAGTGTATAAAACAATGTCCTCCAGTTTATTGTTATTTCTGCTGCTTGAAGATAAGGATAACGAAATTTTGGAAAGGAAACATAATTTAAAGAGCCTTCGGGACAACAGTGATCCGATTAATCTTCCAGACAGCATTTTTAAACAGCATTTTCGCTTGCCTACAGATTTGTGCAAAATGCTTATAGAGGAATTGATGCCTAAGGATGAGCAAAGAACTTCGCTGCCCTCTGGAGTAAGATTGCTGCCTGACATTCCTGGCACATGGTTCCTACCCAAAAATGCGTTGCTAACAATATGTATGCCGCACTCAGCCAACCATCTGCTTCACGGGCCATTAAATACATTACGAACTTGATCGTAAAAGAGAAGTCCTCGGAAGTTAGTTTTCCTACCACAAACGAGGAGCAGTTGGCTATAAAAACAAGGTAACGTTGAATACAGACCGTTCAGCTAAGAAAATAAAACAATAACTATCAATTTTTTTGGCTCAAGCTTAGGTTTTTTAAGCTGGCCTGGATGTCACAGTTGTAGACGTGCTTTTTCCAGAAAACGGTCATTATTCTTTACTTGTTCTAACTAAAAGTACAGTGTGGACTCATATACACCTTTGGATTTATTTTTCTAGGTTCTATACAAAGTTTGGTTTGAAGGGGGTCATCGGAGCAATCGATTGTACACATGTTGCTTTAATTTGTCCTCCAAGAAACGATCCTACAAAACCCTGTAGTCTTTATATCAAGCATCGGCGCCCCATAGATCTTAAGATCAGTCAAACAAGTTGTATTCATCACACAGACACGTTGTGCTCTTTGTTTACCAAATGATTTAGTCGTCGCTTGGCATGGGGCGAAACCACATCGCGTGGGGGTGTCGCTTGTTTGGTCAGCGAATGTTAAAAATATAGTTCGGACGATCAAAGCGCGTGTATAAGCGTTCTCACTTATACACCTGCATTTACAAATCTGCCGACCCATGCTTTATATGAATCGAAAGGGGTACTACAGCGTTAATGTGGAAGCTGTTTGCGACGACAATTTAAAATTTTTAGCAGTTGATGCTACTTTTCCTGGGTCATGTCATGACTCAGGTATTTGGACAACATCAAACGTGCGTATTTTTATGAGTGGCCAGAAAGAAAGCTTGCTTCTTGGTGATCAGGGATACCCATTAGAGCCATGGCTCATTACTCCCATATCTGAGCCAGCAAATCCTCTAGAGGAAAAATTTAACAAAATCCACTGCAAGTGACGGAACGTGCTTGAAAGAGGATTTGGAGTTGTAAAGTCACGATTTCGATGCTTGGCACAACATCGCACTTTACATTATAGCCCAGAAACCGTAACAATTATAGTAAACGCTTACTTTATTTTACACAACATTGTGAGAAAACATTGGCCGTATGATGAAGTGGAATTTGAAGAAGTCGAGAACGATGAACAAAACATTTTTGCCGAAACTACTAGTGGTAATCTTCATCGCAAGGTGAAAGGGTTCGCAGCTAATAAACCATATACTATAACGTTATATACAATAAAATAAAATATAATAAAATTAAAAAATAAAATACAATGAATTAAAAAAATGTATAAAAAATAAAAATATAAAATACAATACAATTAATTAATTAAAGTAAAATGAAAACAAAACATTTTTAAACCAATACAATAAAATAAAATACAAAAAAATTAAGTAAATTTAACTGAAATAAAATAATGCAATACAATAAAATACCATACAACCAAATTTAAGTAAAATTAAATAAATTTAAGTTAACTTTTACAGTTAAATAAAATACAATAAAATAAAATTACCTTAAAAAAACTGATTAAAATAGCATCAAATAAAATAAATTTACTTAACTTTTACAACTAAATGAACTACTATAAAATACAACATTATTTAATACAATAATGAAATACGATAAAATGAACGAATTTACCTTAAACAAAATTATATAAAATAGCATAAAATAAAATACAACAAAATAAAAACAAATTAAATAAAATAAAATGAATTAAAAATATAAAAAATAAAGCAGTATAAAATGGAATAGAAGAAAATATAGGCCCCAACTCATATATATTAGGGTAACGATATATATAAATATATTTTTATATAAATATATTACAATGTGTTCCTTTAAAAAATACTCATGGATTAATAAAAAATATCTAAATTAAGGTTTCTTAAACTTTTTATTCGGAACAACAGAAAAAATTCACTTGAAAATATAAGTAAAAAGCTGTGTGTTGAATAATTTTCATTTTAAAAATAGCCAATTCTTTAACAGAAAATAAATTAATACAAATTTCAATATATTAAAACCAGTAAAAGTCCCCGTTATAATCGTTGACTGTTTATAAAAAGTTGAAAAACTTTAACGTAAATTACCAAAATTTTTTCAAATATTTTGAATCAAAAAACCGTGTAACAAAAAATTTTGATTTTGGGTTATATGGAGAAAAGTGCAAAAAATTCTAACAATTGAAATAAAATGACATGTCAGAATAAGGTGTCCTATAATTATGATAAGTGGTATATAAGTACGGTGACCATCCGTTCTGTTTTTTTCAGAACAGTTCTGTTTTTAAGGAGCTTGTTCTGCGTATTTTTTTTTTTCTAAGGAAAATAACATAAATGTTCGGTTTTTAAGCAAATGTTCTGTTTTTGTTCTGCTTTTTTGTGCCGGCAACCTTTTTTAACAAATGTAATGAGTAGCTCTGTAAAGTTAGTTTGCTCAATAATTTCAAAACATTATGAAAAATTTAAAATCTTTCAAAATATTTTAAAAATAATTTAATTTATGTTTAACGCGGTCAAATGCTTCAGCGAAATCAAAAACTGAGTACGTTAAAATGGCAGAAACGTATCAAATTTGGAAGTTCCGTACCCGGAAAAAAGTTCGTACCAAAAATGGTACATTTTGACCAAAACGGCAACCGTGGTTATGGTAGGTTTTAAATTAACTAGGAAACGTCTCTCGCCATCAAGAAATACTATTCACAAAACGGAAAAATATACTTAAAAAAATGACTTTCAATTGATGCACTTTGGTTGAAATTATTTGAGATTGCAATTTCAATGTTTCACAGACGTTGGCAACAATTTTTACTGCAAAGAGATGATTACGCCTTGGAAAACACTTTTTTATTCCAAATATTGAGAGTGTAACCCCAAATAGTTTATAGCCGGGTAGCGAAATTTTCACGTGAAGGCAATACCAAGCCTTAAGTAAAAAGAGTTCTGTTTTTTCAAAAAAAATTTATTGTCACCGTATATATAAGTGTAAACAAAATCACATTTCATTTTAGTTATTGAAAGTCATATTTCTCATCAAAATTCATTTTAAAAAATATACATAAACTTATAATATACTCTAGCATTTTTTTAAATTTCGTTAGACGAAATACTATTAGTATAAACGAAATCACATTTCATTTTAGTTTTTCAAAGTCATATTTCCCATCAAAATTCATTTTAAAAAATATACATAAACTTATAATATACTTTAGCATTTTTTTAAATTTCGTTAGACGAAATAACTACTAAGATAGTATTTTTTATATTTTTTGATTAAAATATATATAGCGAATTTTATAACACAAAATATATAAATATGTCCTAGAAAATTTGCACAAAGTTGGGTGTTGAGTTGTTTTTTTCCATACAAAATAAAAAAAAATTAATTTTATATGGAAGAAACTACACTTTCGACGAAAAAGAATTAAAAAATCAGGGATAATTTGAGCTACTTGTTATACTAAAATTGATTGGTCTACAAAACTGCGGACTCAGAAACTCACTACAATTTCTGCTATAAAAGTTCAAAAAATTTTCTGAACTTTGTGCAAATTTTCTGGGACATGTTTTGTGTTATAAACTTCGCTATACATATTTTAATTAAAAACAAGTAAGGAAAGCTGTCTTCGGCTGTGCCGAAGGCTAAATACCTTTCATGAATAAGCGTTACGATTTTCACTGTTTGATCCCAGTACAGCCTGTGTGAATTTAACTTAGGCTCATACCGAAATTATCGGAACTATCGATTATATGGGGGCGATGTGTTATATTGGTCCAATCTCATTGATTTTTAACACCGACATTCCACTTTCTAAAATAGGAATAGTTACGAAGTTTCACGTTCCTACCTATATAACTACAGGAGTTATCTACCAAAATCCGTTTATCGGAACAATCGATTGTATGGGGGCTATGTGAAATATTTATCCCATCTCGATGATTTTCAACATCGATATTTCACATATGAAAATGGCGATACTTCCAAAATTTCACGTTCCTAAGTTTTTAATTACAGGAGTTATCTACCAAAATCCGTTTATCGGAATAATCGATTGTATGGGAGCTATGTGAACTATTTATCCCATCTCGATGATTTTTAACATCTATACTTCACATATAAAAATAGCAATACGTCCAAAACTTCACGTTCCTACGTATTTAATTACAGGAGTTATAGCCCAAAGTCCGTTTATCCCATCTCGATGATTTTCAACATCGATATTGCACATATAAAAATAGCAACACTTACAAAATTTCACGTTCCTACGAGTTTAATTACAGGAGTTATAGCCCAAAATCCGTTTATAGGAACAATCGATTGTATGGGGGCTATGTGAAATATTTATCCCATCTCGATGATTTTCAACATCGATATTTCACATATAAAAATAGCAACACTTACAAAATTTCACGTTCCTACGAGTTTAATTACAGGAGTTATAGCCCAAAATCCGTTTATCGGAACAATCGATTGTATGGGAGCTATGTGAAATATTTATCCCATCTCGATGATTTTCAACATCGATATTTCAGATATAAAAATAGCAATACGTCCAAAATTTCACGTTCCTACGTATTTAATTACAGGAGTTATAGCCCAAAATCCGTTTATCGGAACAATCGATTGTATGGGAGCTATATGTAATATCGGTCCGATCTTGCTGGTTCCGACAAATTATTCCTATATTGGAAAATGGTGGCTGCATACAAAATTTCAACCAAATATCTCAAAAACTGAGGGACTAGTTTGCGTTCAAACAGACAGACAGACAGACGGACATGGCTAAATCAACTCATCTCGTCATCCTGATCATTTCGGTATACTTATTGATGGGTCTATATCTTCTTCTTCTCATACTTACAAACATCGGACCAAAGTTATAATACCATTTCATGTTCATGAAAGGTAAAAATATAAGAAATACTATCTTAGCGTGACCCGCTTGAATCGATTTTAGCTTCAAAGACAGAGTACAGTACTTTTGGCTTTTTTATGATAATACCAGCTTAATAAACACGATTCACGCCAAAACTAAAATAATAGCCAGTGCCGTTTTTGAGAAAAGCGGGAAATAACCGTGTGTTTTAAGTGCTTCGGCGGGCCGTGTTAGCATTTCGTCTAACGATTTAAAAAAAAAAATATTATTGTGCGAAATTCGCTTTGAGGTACATATGTAAGTAGGTACAAACGAAATTACATTTCATTTCATTTATGAAATTCCCCATACAAAATTTCTAATTTCTTTTACAATCAGTTTCGGCGTTGCGTCTGCAATGCTACCATTTCGAGGATTGCCCTGGCTAGTGATGTCAATCCACTACCAATGTTGTCAAGGGATTGAGCCAGTCGTGTCTGCTCTTCCCGTCTCTCGCTGATGTCCTGCTGAACATTTTCTAAAATTTCGTCACGCACAACCTTTTTGTTTCTGCGCGCCCTCTGCTGTGAATAAAGGCTGGGCGAAGAAGCACTAGCAGTAGCAGAACATGATGGAGCACTGCTAGAAGAAGGTGTATTCGGCGCAGGTGAACCTGCTGTTGTTGGGCCAAGAAGAGTACGGCTGGGCGAATTACTAGGTACAACCCAAAACTCTGCACTTTATGCATTAAAAATTTCATCAACGTCAGAAAATTCGTGTGTTTCCTCCTCCTGTGCTGGGGAAATGTTTTCCGCATTGTTTGCGCTCTGTATAAAAGGAACCGTCGTGTAAGTTGGCCATAACAATATGTAAGTTCGTATAACAATTTTGTTTACCTGAAACCCGAGCCTTGAGTTTGAGTGACCTTACACAGCGGCAATCCCAAACGTCTCTAGCGCTTGCTGCTCAAAGTCGGTCAGCTCCGCCACAGGATTTGAGCGCGGGATCGCAACTGCTTTCGCCAGTTTCGCAAACTCTGAAAATTTACAAATTAAAGCTTAAAGGGGAAAGAGACTTCGCCGCCAAGTACTAGCGTTCACCCCCGTGGACGAGCGTCTCGCTGCGATCCGCATTAAAGCGAAATTTTTCAACATAACATTTATCTGCGCCGACTGAGGAGACGGACGACGCAGAGAAGGACTCCTTCTACGATAAACTTGAACAGACTTATGATCGCTGCCCCCAACATGATATCAAAATCGTGCTCGCCGACTTTAATGCGAAGGTGGGCAAGGAAGGAGTCTTTGGTCCAACAGTTGGAAAATTTAGTCTCCATGATATAACATCCCCCAACGGCACTAGGTTGATTGATTTCGCCGCTGCTCGCAATATGGTCACCAGTAGTACCAGGTTCCAGCATAAACGAATACACCAAGCCACATGGCTGTCTCCTGATCAAAGAACAAGAAACCAGATTGATCATGTCATGATCGACGGCAGACATAGCTCCACCGTTCTGGACGTGCGTACCCTTCGTGGTCCCAATATCGACTCGGACCATTATCTTGTTGCAGCCAAGATACGCACACGCCTCTGTGTAGCAAAGAAAGTGCGCACAGTAACGGAAGGAAAGTTTGACGTCGAGAAGCTGCGCACGACACAGACAGCTGACAATTTCTCCACTCGACTCTCACACCTGCTATCGGAGAGCAATCCTCGACCTAACGATGCAACCGAGCAATGGAAGCATATCTCTCACTCATTACGTACCGCCGCTGAGGCCACTATAGGGTTCCAGCGAGCCCGCAAAAACAACTGGTACGATGAGGAATGCAGCACTGCCTCGGAAAAAAAGGACGCTGCCTACAGGGAGACGTTGCGAACGGGCGCAACCCGCAGTGTATGGCAACGCTATCGTGAGGCAAAGAAGGAAGAGAGACGCCTTTTCAGAAAAAAGAAACGTGAGGCCGAAAGGCGTGAGTGTGAGGAGCTTGAGATGCTGGCTGACAGGAATGATGCCCGAAAATTCTATGAAAAGATCCGGCGGATGACGGAAGGTTTTAAGACCGGGGCAAGTTCCTGTAAGGACAATAATGGCGACCTGGTAACCGACATACAGAGTGTACTTAAATTATGGAGGGAGCACTTCTCCTCACTGCTAAATTGCGAGGGAGACGTCGAACCCGATACCCCAATCCCTGACGATGGAAAAGTCGTCCCACCACCTGACTATGATGAAGTGAGGATAGCTATATCCCGGCTCAAAAACAACAAAGCGCCTGGAAAAGACGGACTACCCGCCGAGCTGTTCAAACACGGAGGCGAAGAGGTGGTAAAAAGCATGCATCAGCTCTTATGCAGAATATGGTCAGACGAGTGCATGCCTCCAGATTGGAATTTAAGTGTGCTCTGCCCAATCCACAAGAAAGGCGATCCCGCTAACCGCACCAACTACCGCGGAATCAGCCTTCTTAATATCGCATATAAGGTTCTTTCTAGCGTATTGTGTGAAAGACTGAAGCCCATCGTAGACAAGCTGATTGGACCTTATCAGTGTGGCTTTAGACCTGGTAAGTCTACCATCGACCAGATTTTCACGATACGCCAAATCCTGGAGAAGACCCATGATAAAAGAATCGACACACACCATCTCTTTGTCGATTTCAAAGCCGCTTTTGACAGCGCAAAAAGGAATTGCCTGTATGCCGCCATGTCTGAATTTGACTTCCCTGCAAAGCTTATACGGCTTTGCCAAATGACGTTGAGCAATACTAACAGCTCCGTCAGAGTCGGGAAGGACCTCTCTGAGCCATTTGAAACCAAACGAGGCTTCAGACAGGGCGACTCCCTTTCGTGCGATTTCTTCAACCTGATGCTGGAGAAGATAATTCGAGCAGCAGAGCTAAACCGCAATGGTACAATCTTTTACAAGAGCGTGCAATTGCTGGCGTATGCCGATGATATTGATATCATTGGCCTTAACAACCGCGCCGTAAGCGCTGCCTTCTCTGGACTGGATAAAGAAGCGAAAAAAGTGGGTCTTGCGGTCAACGAGGACAAGACGAAGTATTTGCTGTCATCAAAGAAAGAATCGGCGCACCTGCGCCTTGGCAGCCACGTCACTGTTGATAGTTACAAATTTGAAACTGTGAGGGACTTCGTCTATTTGGGAACCAGCATTAACACCGAAAATAATATCAGTCTAGAAATCCAACGGAGAATCACTCTTGCGAACAAGTGCTACTTTGGACTGAGTAGGCAATTGAGAAGTAAAGTCCTCTCTCGAAGAACAAAGATCGCGCTCTATAAGTCTCTCATCATACCTGTCCTGATGTATGGCTCAGATTCATGGACAATGTCAAGAGAAGATGAGATGGCCCTTGGAGTATTTGAGAGAAAAGTTCTCCGGAAGATTTATGGTCCTTCCCGTGATGCCGACGGCGAGTATCGAAGGAGATTTAACGATGAGCTGTACGAGCTTTACGCAGATCTGACCATAGTCTAGCGAATTAAAGCCCAAAGGCTCCGCTGGCTGGGTCACGTCATGCGAATGGACAAAGAAGCTCCAGCCCAGAAGGTTTTCCAATCGTCACCCGAATTCGGCAGCAGAGGAAGGGGGAGGCCTCGACTGAGATGGAAACAACAGGTGGAGGATGACTTGAACTCCCTTGGGGTTTCCAATTGGAGTCAGTTATCGCTAAAAAGGAATGACTGGCGTGCTTTGATAGGCGACGGCCAAAATCGCTTAGGCGGTTAAGCGCCAATAAATGATGATGATGAAAGCTTAATTTACAAGTTAAAATGTGTCCTTACCTCTCGCCATGTATCCGGAGTCCTTGACGGTCCTACCATTGCATTTAAGTTAGTTGCGATTTCCTTCCAGAAAGCGCCAATCCGTGAGGGTGCACTCGGGCAGTTTTTTCCCTGCAAAAGCTCCGAGTGCTCCTTGCAAAATGCGATGTACCATCGCAACTGGCCTTGTGTAGTGCGTGCATACTTTCTTTAATAATATAAACTACATATTTTAATAGCAATTCAAGAAAATATTTACAGACGCTACTTACTTGTTCATCTCAATTTTGTCGTTTTCTTCTTTTGTTTACATTTTTTTTTTTCACCACAGGCTCTGGTGAGTTTTTTGGTGTTGACAGCCTTACCATATTGCTCAGAATCGCGGTTACATGATTTGGTTACGATTTTCGGTTAGATAATCTTTGGTTACATAAATTTCCGGTTACGCTCAGAATCGACCCGTACATACATACATTTTTTAATAAACTGATTTTTAGTCTAACGCTAACCTTCATCGTCTTCACTTCTTTTCGTAGTATGTACCTACATACATATCAGTTTGGCGACGAGATAAAAGAAAAACCGCGTGCGCGAACAAAAGTGATAAAGACAAGAGACTTTTTCTAAATTAAAATGGCTGAAAATGCAGTGGCATTAATTGGCTCGGTTGAAGCATACACCTTGGGCGATGATTTTAACCTGTATGTGAGCAGATTAAATCACTTGCTGGCATTAAATAAAATAACTATTGATGCGGATAAGGTGGCATTTCGAATAAGCCTTGGAGGCGTGGACCTGTACAAAACGTTAAAATCTGTGTTAGCTCCAAAAAGCGAAGATGCATTTACGTATAATCAAATTATAACCTAATTAAAAGACCATTTGAAGCCGAAGAAGAGCAATATATTTGAGTGCTTTAAATTTTTTAAACGGGACCAAAATGCATCAGAAACGATTTCAGAGTTCATTGTTGAACTGAAACAGTTAGCTCAAGAGTGTGAATTTTGCGCTTTTTTGGACAGAGTAATGGTCATTAAATTTGTCTGTGGTTTGAGCAATCATAAAATCCAAAATCGGCTACGTGGCGAAAGCAAATTGGAGAGTTTTGACAATGCATGTCAGTTGGCGCTTGCTATGGAGTCTACTAACACAAGTATAGAAGTAGTGCGAGGGGGAGCAGTACATATATGTAATTAGAAAAGAAGTCGAATCGTTAAAAGAAATTACATGCAAACATACAGTGAAATTGGAAGAGTTACAAAACGTTTTACGTCCAGCCTCAATCGATTTAAGAATATTTCCAATTTCTTCACTTACCGAACTTAATGCGGCAGAAGAGTTGATAAAAACCAAAACTGATTCAGAAGTGGTAAGACAATTGTACCTTTACTTTATTTTATTTTTATTTATTCTATTTTAATTTATTTCATTTTTATTATTTTTATTGTAATTTTTTTATATACTAAAAGCTTTTCTCGTTTTATTGTTGTTTTTCAGATTAGCTATATGAAGTCCAGGTTTGATAGAATGAAGCTTGAGAAGATCCTATCTAAAATATTCCATGAAAACGTTTTGCTCAAAATAAATTGGGATGGGAAAAAGGAAAAAACTGCAATAAATAATTTCAAACTATTTAAATATTTCCTTTTCGGTAAGAATAAAAATATTTTATGTATATGTAAATATATGTATCTATTTGAAAATTTTTCCTTTTTCATAGAATCGGTAAAAGGTAATTTTGACTCATATGGAGAGTTTGAAAATGCTATGAAAATCGCATTTCGGAAATGCAAGGCAACATTTTATCGCAAAACATATTCCCTCAAATCGACTTCAAATAGAGGATCTTCATAAAATAAACATTCTCCGAAGCGGAATATAAATTTAGTTCTTTTATTTATTATATTTGATTATTCTTTAAATGAAAAAAAAAAATTGAAATAAAAAAAATAATGTAAAATAAAATAAAAAAGATTGAATTGCCCAAAAAAGAGTGTATAATTTTTTGTGAGTGACTGTATATTTGGACAAACAAAATATTGCTCACTTTGTGCTTTTACTGGAGACAGAATCGATCACTCCATTTCTGCTCCATTTGGATTTATGGAAGACTGCTCCCTTTGTGTTTGCCTTGGATGAAGAAACTCGGTTTGGCATCCATTAGGATCTCAAATGGAGTGCTCGCCCGCAATGACATGCTATGCATAAAGAGCGTGATTGTTGGTCGAAGCAGCGGGATAATTCAGGTAGTAGAACGAATAAGAACGAAACCAATAATAACATAAATAAAGCGAAATATTAATTCTGTTGACTATGCACTAAATCATTTGTATAACTTGTCATCAGGTAATTATACACAGCCAATGGAAGTATAAGTTAAAGTAGAAAATAAAATAATTAATATGGAAATAGACATATTAGCATGTATTTCTGTTTGTCATATTTCTGACTACTATAATTTTCTTAATCACATTGAATTACAGACAGTAACTAAAAATTTGAAGGTGATCACTGGCGATATGGTTGTTATGGTAGGTAAGGTGCCCGTAAGTGTTGAATGTGATAATAATGTTTATAATTTAGAGTTGGTCATTTTGAAAACCGAAAATAAATTTACACCGTTGATAGGTAGAGATTGGTTATCTGTGTGTTGGCCGAATTGGCGCCATGTGTTTGGTAAGATTAACAATTTAAAATTTGAGAAAAACAGCCTAATATGAGCGTTACTTTTTCAAGTGATCCAAATTTTTGTAAAAATTCAACCGTCATGTCATGGATTGTGTTCAAATTCGTTTTACACGTAGGGACTATAAATTGATTTGACACGTATTTTTTGTTTTGCCATTTTTTCGATTTTCTTCGAATATATGATCTGTCAAAGTTTGGAATTTTTCTCTAAGTTATGAAAATCTCGGCTTGTACTAATGCTACAAACTTCAACTTAAGCTCATTTGAAAGCTAATGAATCAGACTTTGTGTTTCTTAGTAATTGTTTTGAATCTGGCAATTTTTTAAATTTTTATTATAATAATTGCATTATTAATATTGCAACTGCACTGTGTTACCCACAACATTTTTAGTTCTAAATAACAGCATTCGATTGCTTATGAAATTTTCTACAAAATCAATACATTTGAAAAATGGGGTCTACATACGGACTTTTACTAAAATACATATTTATAAGACTAACTCTATATCTTTGTATGAAAAAAAAAAAAAAATTAATCAAATTTTTTAACAAGCTAGAACTGAACTGTGTTAGTCTTCGTCGCAGAGAAGGAAGTGTGTTAGTCTTCGACGCAGAAAACTGAAGTGTGTGAGTCTTCGACGCAGAGAACGAAGTTTGTTAGTCTTCGACGCCGAGAACGAAGTGTGTTAGTTTTCGACGCAGAAAACTGAAGTGTGTTAGTCTTCGACGCAGAGAACAAAGTGTGTTAGTTTTCGACGCAGAGAACAAAGTGTGTTAGTCTTCGACGCAGAGAACGAACCGTGTTAGTCTTTCACGCTAACTGGACCGTATTAGTCTTCGGTGGGAGCGACGATATATTGCTTATTTTATGACTTTGACTTGACAAAATAAGACACAGGAAGAAAATAGATTGACGCAGTTACATCCTTGTATATTAGTGAAACGTACGAATAGTAATAAAATTACTCTAATAATTTCTAAAAAGCGCTCGCTTAATAAAAATTGGATAACCCAGTGGGAAAGTAGGTAATGCATTACCTTTTTCATCCATGAAAAGAAGCATGAGCAAAGTAACGCATGAAAAAATAATTGAAAAATTTCCCATGAAATGTATTTCGTAAGGTTTTATTTTTCAAAAACATTACTTTTCCTATGACATTGCTGTAGAAAAAGTAATGCATGAATTCCATTATACATAAAAAATTTTATAGGGGATATACATTACTTCATACATTACCAAACATTACCTTTTCCCACTGGGAATGCCTAAAACATCAGAGAGAGAGGAGAGGCGTTAGATGCTTCAATCCACATAGCCTGAATCCATGATTCAATTACAAGAAGATTTGCTCTTCCCTTGACGCTTATTATTGACCCTCCCAATACGAAAATGTGTACGGGTTTCCTTTACGAATAAAAAAAGTAGGAATGCTTTTTTCTTTCGTCAAGGAAATGGAAGTAGAAAAATCGAAAAAAGAGGATATAAATTGTAATGAAAATAAAAAATTGCAAAGTAAACTAACACATTAGACTGGGCCAAAAAAAATTTCGTTTTTATTCAAAAATTATGTTGATTTGATTTTTCAGAAAGGTGAAAAAATATTACTGTAAAAATTACAGATCTTAATATTAAATTCTAGAGGTCTATCATCGCTAGTTTAGACTTTATCTCAATTTGGTATAAAAACGACAAACCATTGCTTTAAAACACCATTTAACTGAACATATTTTTGTAATCTAAATCTAATTCCCTACAAAAGCTGCATAGCCTAAAATTTTCTCCGACTAGCCGTTTTCTAGTATTCGAGCCTCAAAATAAGTGCCGATTTTCTGGAAGATTTTTTGTCGTTCCACCGTGTTAATAGTAATAGACTGAGAGCTGGCAACATAAAAAATTTGGTCACTCGGTGCAAGGTCAATTTTGACATTGATCGACTCGATTGTTACCAACTAGACGTGAGCCAGATCGTCAGAACTCCTACTGGAAGACAGAGGCGGGTATACACAGAGCCAACAATGCCTAATAAAATAGAACAAAAGTCATAAGATATCTCTATAGATTTTCTTCAAGAAGATGTGCTTCTTATTTTTGTAGAGACAGTCTTTTTAATGTTATTAAGAAGATTTTCTTTTTAATATTTTAAATGTAAAATAAAATGATATTGCCCTCACCGAGAATCGAACTTACAATTTTCGGAATGATAAACCCAGCTGTTAACCATCAGGCCATCGCTCACTTTTGATTGCCAGCTTCTAATTACCGATATGTGTAGAGTTGTTAATGTTTCAAAGGAAAATCTCATAAATATATTTAAGAAGATTTCTTTTTAACATTTCTAATTAGGAAAAAAAAAAGAGAGAATCGAACTTACAATTTTTCGATTGCTAAACCCAGCTGCTAACCATCCGGCCATCGTATACTAATAATTTCCAGCGTCTAACTACACCTTTGTACTAAATGTATAGTTTTTTTAATAAGAATTTCTTCTTAAAACCAAAAAGATTTCCTTATAGTTTTTTCTTCGTTTCCACCGTTTCGACTACTCTTTGCCCAAAAACTGATCATGAAGACAATCTTATTAATTTTAGGTATTAGGCATTTTTGGTTCTGTGTAGGGGGTCAAAGTTGCAACTTTTTCGCGAAAAAAAGTCATAAGGTGCAAGGCTGAAATTTTGCACAGTGGTCGGGGATGTCATAAGAAAGAAGAAAAAAAATCGTCAGAACTCTAGGTGGAAGACAAAGGGTCGTCAGAAGTCCATAATGTTGTGAAAAATCTATAACTATAGTTCGCCTTTTTTTATCTTGAAGTCATATTTTTATATACTTGGCTTTACTTTATGATAATATAATCTCAATGAAACCATTTCACGCAAAAACTAATAAAATCGCCAAAACCGTTTTTGAGAAAACCGCGAAATAACCGCGTTTTTTTTAATTGCTTCGGAAAACCTCATTTTTTGTCACATTTTGGAAAAATTTATATATTCTGAAAGAGGAGCTAAACCTCCATCGCCTCCATGTTTTATTTTTAAAATATGTCCCCACTGACCCTCATGAAATGCAATTAAAAGTGCATTTCTTTGTTACTCATACGCCATGTGGTGTAAAAATCATTAAAAATAAGAAGAAGAAACGTTTCGAGTATGCAGTTTTTTAGAACAGTTAATTTTAGTCTCACAAAGTGAAATTTTTGAGTACCCTGGAGCTACCGTTGATTTTTGACGATTTTTTTCTTAAGGTGACTTGGTTTTTTTTTTATAAAAGATGGTTGTAAAAATTCGGGGTTTGAGTCGAATTGGTCCAAAAGGAGACGAAAAAAGTATTCTATTAATGGGCGTAAATTAAGAAAAGCTTGCAGATTATAACTACGAACACGTCCAGGATGTAGCTCGCTTTTCTGTGTCAAGGGGGAGTCCGCCCCCCTTTTAAAAAACCTGTGAGTGTACCAAACCATTTTTCTGAGTATTGGGGTACCTAGAGGTTCTTCCATAGAATCTTTACCTAGTCTTAGAGTTCGTATATTAAGTTTAGTTATTTCACAATCTGCGCTGTAATGAAGAAGATAATTAGTGAGATATTATTTTTGATCATCTCATCCAATGAGGATAATTTGTATTTCAACCATATTTGTCTATACAACTAATCAATAAAATAGATACATATTAGTGCGCCGAGGGTTACATGAGGATTACATTCTCGATATCGTCATCGAACTCAATATCGTCGTCGCTATTGTAGGAACTTTCATCATCTTCTTCTGGAAGTAGACATTAATAATTCAGTAAAATCTATAAATTATCAATATTATCGAATTCAACAATACCTTCCGAAGCATCACTTTCTTGGATAACGTCTACTACAATAATAATTTAACTTTCAAATATGACAGGAGAAGCTAAGCAGCATCAGAAATTCTGATTTTTTCATTTTAATTCAGCGAGCATCAGAAAAAGTTTACTTTCCTGCATGTATAAAATTTGACTCTCCCTGGTAATTTCGCCTCCACATTCTTCTTCGGGCTCCCCCTTAGCAAATAAAAGAGGAAGCTACATCCTTAAAGTGTTCGTAGTAATAACATGCAAGATTTTCTTAATTTAAGTCCATTAATAGCAGACTTTTGCCTTCCCTTTTTTGACCAAGGGACAAGCTACATCCTGGACGTGTTCTTAGTTATAATCTGCAAGCTTTTCTTAATTTACGCCTATTAAAAGAATACTTTTTTTGTCTCCTTTTGACCCAATTCGACTCAAAACCCGAATTTTTACAACCATCTTTTATAAAAAAAAAACCAAGTCACCTTATGAAAAAAATCGTCAAAAATCAACGGTAGCTCCAGGTACTCAAAAATTTCACTTTGTTAGACTAAAATTAACTGTTCTAAAAAACTGCATACTCGAAAAGTTTCTTCTTCTTATTTTTAAATGATTTTTACACCACATGGCGTATGAGTAACAAAGAAATGCACTTTTAATTGCATTTCATGAGGGTCAGTGGGGACATATTTTAAAAATAAAACATGGAGGCGATGGAGGTTTAGCTCCTCTTTCAGAATATATAAATTTTTCCAAAATGTGACAAAAATGAGGTTTTCCGAAGCAATTAAAAAAAACGCGGTTATTTTATTTTTAAAATATGTCCCCACTGACCCTCATGAAATGCAATTAAAAGTGCATTTCTTTGTTACTCATACGCCATGTGGTGTAAAAATCATTAAAAATAAGAAGAAGAAACTTTTCGAGTATGCAGTTTTTTAGAACAGTTAATTTTAGTCTCACAAAGTGAAATTTTTGAGTACCCTGGAGCTACCGTTGATTTTTGACGATTTTTTCTTAAGGTGACTTGGTTTTTTTTGTTATAAAAGATGGTTGTAAAAATTCGGGTTTTGAGTCGATTTGGTCCAAAAGGAGACGAAAAAAGTATTCTATTAATGGGCGTAAATTAAGAAAAGCTTGCAGATTATAACTACGAACACGTCCAGGATGTACCTCGCTTTTCTGTGTCAAGGGGGAGTCCGCCCCCCTTTTAAAAAACCTGTGAGTGTACCAAACCATTTTTCTGAGTATTGGGGTACCTAGAGGTTCTTCCATAGAATCTTTACCTAGTCTTAGAGTTCGTATATTAAGTTTAGTTATTTCACAATCTGCGCTGTAATGAAGAAGATAATTAGTGAGATATTATTTTTGATCATCTCATCCAATGAGGATAATTTGTATTTCAACCATATTTGTCTATACAACTAATCAATAAAATAGATACATATTAGTGCGCCGAGGGTTACATGAGGATTACATTCTCGATATCGTCATCGAACTCAATATCGTCGTCGCTATTGTAGGAACTTTCATCATCTTCTTCTGGAAGTAGAAATTAATAATTCAGTAAAATCTATAAATTATCAAAATTATCGAATTCAACAATACCTTCCGAAGCATCACTTTCTTGGATAACGTCTACTACAATAATAATTTAACTTTCAAATATGACAGGAGAAGCTAAGCAGCATCAGAAATTCTGATTTTTTCATTTTAATTCAGCGAGCATCAGAAAAAGTTTACTTTCCTGCATGTATAAAATTTGACTCTCCCTGGTAATTTCGCATCCACATTCTTCTTCGGGCTCCTCCTTAGCAAATAAAAGAGGAAGCTACATCCTTAAAGTGTTCGTAGTAATAACATGCAAGATTTTCTTAATTTAAGTCCATTAATAGCAGACTTTTGCCTTCCCTTTTTTGACCAAGGGACAAGCTACATCCTGGACGTGTTCCTAGTTATAATCTGCAAGCTTTTCTTAATTTACGCCTATTAAAAGAATACTTTTTTTGTCTCCTTTTGACCCAATTCGACTCAAAACCCGAATTTTTACAACCATCTTTTATAAAAAAAAAAACCAAGTCACCTTATGAAAAAAATCGTCAAAAATCAACGGTAGCTCCAGGTACTCAAAAATTTCACTTTGTTAGACTAAAATTAACTGTTCTAAAAAACTGCATACTCGAAAAGTTTCTTCTTCTTATTTTTAAATGATTTTTACACCAATGGCGTATGAGTAACAAAGAAATGCACTTTTAATTGCATTTCATGAGGGTCAGTGGGGACATATTTTAAAAATAAAACATGGTGGCGATGGAGGTTTAGCTCCTCTTTCAGAATATATAAATTTTTCCAAAATGTGACAAAAAATGAGGTTTTCCGAAGCAATTAAAAAAAACGCGGTTATTTCGCGGTTTTCTCAAAAACGGTTTTGGCGATTTTATTAGTTTTTGCGTGAAATGGTTTCATTGAGATTATATTATCATAAAGTAAAGCCAAGTATATAAAAATATGACTTCAAGATAAAAAAAATTGCAGGCGAGCTATAGTTATAGATTTTTCACAACATTATGGACTTCTGACGACCCTTTGTCTTCCACATAGAGTTCTGACGATTTTTTTTCTTCTTTCTTATGACATCCCCGACCACTGTGCAAAATTTCAGCCTTGCACCTTATGACTTTTTTTCGCGAAAAAGTTGCAACTTTGACCCCCTATACCCGCCTCTGTCTTCCAGTAGGAGTTCTGACGATCTGGCTCACGTCTAGTTGGTAACAATCGAGTCGATCAATGTCAAAATTGACCTTGCACCGAGTGACCAATTTTTTATGTTGCCAGCTCTTAGACTATAATTCGACCGATCGACAACTTGCATTTGATGGTTGAATACGGTCGAACGTCAAATCGACTCATTTAAACCAGTCTTAACTTAAATTTTTACTAAATGTTCCTTGGAAGATTTTCAGGTCATAAAGACTATCGGGCAAAGTCTGCCAATGGGATAGTATTACCACTTTACTAACCAACTTCACCCAGTTCCAATAAATTTATCTCCAATTCTTTCATGCACACTTGGCTGATGTTTAAGAATGAAAAAAAAAAATACTCGAATCACAGAAGGAAAAGCTTTAAAGTCAGGATTGAATTCCTGAGTATATATTAATATTGAGAGTTATTAATGATTTTGGAGTGTAATGGGGTGTGGTTGCTGAGTGACCGCGCTCAATCCCGACTCTTGCGTCCTCGTTCGTGCACTCTGGGCAACGTTGAGCTACCTAGGCTCGCGGCAGAAAGAGAGGGAGCCCCGGGGGGGCCACTCTGACATACTTGGTTTAAGGGCTCACCGGGGTCTTTTTCGCAGCGTCTGTACACCAAGAGGTGCGGCTGTAAGCGGGCGTCTGTCTTGAAGCAAGCGGCTCGCTATATAAATGTGCAAAACTTTTCCCTCCCAATCCAGGGTGTTATGCGATACCGTGCCCATTGGACGTTTGCAGCCGGGAGGCAAATCGTGGCTGTAGTCGAACGGAGCCTCACTGATACCGGGCCGCCTCAGGGAGTAACTATGGTCTTACCGCGGTATGGGGCTCTGCCGCGGCGGACGACACACTTCCCCTTACACTACCCTTGACCCTAAGCTGGCCTTGTCCGGCGAGTGGTCGTACGAACAAGATGAAGAACACACAAAATACAAAGCAATTAACGACTTCGTTTACTCCGCAGCAGAGAAGAACTATGCTGGAGCAAGCGAAAACACAACGCCGGAGGACAAACTCCGCCTCAAAGTTAACTGGGAGGCCGACAGCGATGGAAACTACGGGTCAGTCATCCCCCAAAATGCTATCAAGTAAGAGTGACTTGATGGGAGCAAGCAGCAGTGCGGCTGCCTACGCAGTCAAGCAGAAAACGGCGGAAGCTAAACTTCCATCAAGCGCTGGTACGAAACCCAATCTCTTCACATCTGGGGCAATGGTCTCACGACCTGGTTTCAGAGTTTCGAAAGAGAAGGACGACGCCGCAAAGGGAGAGACCGCGATGGCAACTACGAGTCTGAATCCCTCCAAAGAGGCATCTCCCCGACGCTTTGCGTACTGGGATAAAAGAAAGGCCGCAAGGATCCTTAAAAAATATGAGGGAGCATCGCAGGAGAAGCTGTCGCCGGAAGAAAGGAAGATGGTGGAGGAAGCGAAAGCTCTGATACCAAATTTCCAGAGGCCCTATGTGCCTAAGAGGGTGAACGGTAATCCTTTCAAACGCCAGAGATCGGACGGAGAGGTAGACCCCCATCCGAAGCGGCATCAGGTCAACCCCGTAGTGGGAAAACTCAGCTTTGCTGAAGTAACCAAAGACAGAATCCTTATAGGTTTCATTGACCGAGGTAACGACCGTTGGTCCATCCCCAAAGACCAGTGGATGTATGTCCGGAATGAAATGGGCAGGGCCCTCCTCCACTTAATGCGTGAGTCTCCGGGTAGTCCGCCGCGAGGTACTGACGCGGGCTGGCACCAAGGTCAGATCAAAATATTCGCGTGCGAGGATGCAAGAACTGTCGCACTGTATAAGGCAGCAGTTGCAAGACTGGGTGAAGTCTACCCAGGGGCAAGACTAGACGTCGTCGACTGGAAGGACATTCCTGCTCGGCCAAGGGCAAGGGCATGGATTCCTGCCGTCCCTGCAGAACCCGAGAATATTCTTGAGATGCTGCAGGTCTGGAATCCGTCTCTCCCGACGCAGGATTGGGGCGTCAATCTGGTCGATGATGTGGTTGGGCCCAATAGACAGGTGGTTATCACTCTGAATAAGGAGGCGCTCGAGCCCCTTAAACGGTGCAACGGACGAGTGCATTACGGCTTGGGTCAGATCGTGATCCACGTATACCGTGGCGATGCACAGCGCGCTGCTATTCCGGACGCTCCGGAGGACTCGGAGATCGAGGCATCGGAAGGGGAAGCAGAGGAGTCCGACGCGGAAAGTATGTTATCCGCCACGTCAAATTGCGATGGTGCTGCGAACAACTCGGCGATAGAAGAAAGCCTGCTTGACGAAGAAGGCCTCGACGTCACGATCGTGGCTAAACCTGAGCACACTAACGTTAATGCTGCTTCAGACAGCAGGGTTCCCGCCACGCCAAATCGTGCAGGTGCTCTGAACAACTCCTCGTTGAGAGACAGCCCCCGGAACAGGCCAGACCTCGACGACACGCGGGCGGCAGGGATGTCTGAGCTCTCTCATGTTGGTGGTGCTTCAGATAAATCTGCACAAATCTAAAGCAGCCTCGGCTGTTTTAAGCAGTCGTCTTTCTAAAGGCGACGTAGACGTGGTCCTTATCCAAGATCCCTGGGTCAATAGCTCTAGGATCTGTGGATTGGGGACTAAGGGGTACAAGCTCATCCAAGCCAATAATGAGGGCAAGGTCAGAACCTGTATTTTGGTAAAGTCTGAGCTAAACACCTTTCTATTACCCAACTACTCAAATGGTGACGTTACAGCTGCCAGCTTAACAGTCGGCAGCACCAGCCTAACGATGGCGTCGGTCTATATGCCCTATGACGCCGAAGAACCTCCTCCACAAAAGGAGGTGAAAGATCTGGTGGATAATTTCTGTACGGGCCATCTTATTATTGGAGCTGACGCTAATGCTCATCACGTCCAGTGGGGAAGCTCCGATATCAACGCTAGGGGCGAGTCTCTGTTTGACTACCTACTAACAACTAACCTGGTGGTTTGTAACGTGGGTAACGAGCCTACTTTTATAACTAAAGCTCGTAGGGAGGTTATAGACCTCACTGTTTGTAGCGAAGGCGCTTATGAGTGGGTCAGAAAATGGCGTGTTCTTGATGAGCATTCATTTTCTGACCATCGGTACATAGAAATTGTGTTAGACTTTATTGTTGAGCAGCCAGTTATGAAACGAAATCCACGCAACACTAACTGGCAGCTACATAACCAAATATTAGCTAGGGACCTACCAGTATTACCTCCACAAGCCCCCTCATCAGTGGGAGAACTGGATGATCTGGTAACGACCTTTACAACGGCGCTCTCAAATGCCCTAGAGCAGGCTTGTCCAGTACCAAAACCACGCGGCAAACATAGACCCCACTGGTGGTCTTACGACCTGGATTCGTTCCGTATATCATGCAGGAAGCAATTTAACAAGGCCAAGAGCATCGGTACGGAGCCTGAATGGCTCGAATATAAAGCTAAACTGAGGGCCTATAAAAAGGCTCTAAGGCAAGCGAAGAGAACTTCGTGGAGAAATCTCTGCACCGGGGTCGAAAAAGTCGATGATACAGCGAGACTTAGACGAGTGCTATCAAAAACTCAAACAGCCATTAGCTATTTACGGAAGCCTGACGGATCTTGGACCAGCACGGAAGGGGAAACCCTGGAGCTGCTCCTGAACACACACTTTCCGGGGAACTTGTATGATGCACCTGTAGCATCTGCAACAAACCTGGCGGTAAACATACCCATTACGGAGGAAAGGGTAAGGTGGGCAATCAAAAGCTTTGAGCCGTTCAAGGCAGCTGGGCCAGACGGGATTTTCCCCGCACAACTTATAAACACGCTGGAAATATCAGCTAAATGGCTGGTAGTTCTCTTTTCGGCCTGCCTGGCTCTTAATTACATTCCGTGCTCCTGGAGAAGCGCCACGGTAGTCTTTATTCCAAAGGCTGGGAAGGCCTCACACTATGAGCCTAAAGACTACAGACCGATCAGTCTCTCGTCTTTTGCACTTAAAACCTTCGAGAGGATAATTAGCGATTATCTCTCCTCTACTATTGATAGCAACCTTATTTCTAGCTATCAACATGCCTACACCAAAGGTAAATCAACGGAAACTGCGCTCCACAGCCTAGTCTCTATTGTTGAAAAATCATTGCACGAAAAGGAGTACTGTCTCGTGGCCTTTCTGGACATCGAAGGGGCTTTCAACAATATAAGGCCGGAGGCTATTAACACTGCTTTAACAAACCTGGGCATAAATAGGTCTCTTATTGGACTAATTGATCAACTACTAAAGGGAAGGAAAATAGTTTCTTCACTGGGAACAGTTGATCTTTCACGCTATGTCACAAGAGGAACGCCTCAGGGTGGTGTTCTCTCCCCGCTCCTATGGAACCTCACCGTAAACTCGCTGCTACGAGACACAAGGTGGGGGGGCGGGAAGATAGTGGCATATGCAGACGATTTAGCTATTGCATATAGGGGCAAATTCCCACAAACCCTGTGTGACTTGATGCAAGTAGCACTGCGAGAAGTTTCTTCATGGTCCTCTCGCTGCGGACTTAGCATCAACCCGGGAAAGGTGGAGCTTGTCCTTTATACCAGGCGGTACAAGATACCACCGCTGAACCTACCAGAACTAGATGGCGTGCGCCTGAACTTAGCTGACAAAGCCAAATTCCTAGGCACAGTTCTAGATAGAAAGCTCAACTGGAAGGAGAATGTCATCCAGCGCCAGAGGAAAGCGTGCATTGCACTTTACACGTGTAAAAGAGCCATTGGTAAAAAATGGGGGCTCAGCCCCAAAATTTGCAGATGGATCTACACTGCGATAATCCAGCCAATTATGCTGTATGGAGTCGTGGTATGGTGGCCTGCGCTAGGAAAGGCAACAAACCTAAATCTGTTAGGAAAAGTCCACAGATCGAGCATGATCTGTATAAGCGGGGCGTTAAGAACAACGCCCAAGGAAGCTCTCCAGGCCATTCTTGGCTTTTTGCCACTCGATCTGGAAGGGTACCGGGCAGCAGCAGCATCGGCTGTGCGTCTAAGGGAAACGTCCGTCTGGGGCGCAAGCACTATTGGACACTCCTGTATTCTAAGATCTTACAGCTTTCTCCCTCTGAGCACAGATCGGTGTGCGACCACAACAGTCGGAGATTGTTGTTTTAGAATAAACATTCCCAGCAGGGAAGACTGGGAGAACATAGATCGGTGTCCCGCTACTAATGGCGGCACTTGTATATACACCGACGGCTCGAAGTTAGACGGCAGAGTCGGAGGAGGGGTTTACTCAAGGGATTTGGACCTAGAACTCTCCTTTAGACTACCTGATCACTGCAGCGTCTTCCAGGCTGAAGTTTCTGCAATCATGGACGCCGTGACTTGGATAGGTGAATGTACCATCGGACAGGATATCTGTATTTTCAGCGACAGCCAAGCGGCCATCAAATCCCTTGGCTCTTACTCGTTCAACTCTGAACTGACGCTCAGCTGTCGTCGATCTCTTCAAGAGATGGCCCAACAGAACCGCGTGAACCTCACATGGGTCCCGGGACACAGGGACATTGAGGGAAACTGTAGGGCAGACGAACTTGCCAGGCAGGGCACGACCAAGCAGATTCTTCAAGATAAAGAGCGCATAGGTATGCCGTTTGCCACGTGCAAGCTAATGCTGAAGGAGCATACACTCCGCGAAGCCAACGAAAGATGGCTACAAGCCCCAGGGTGCCGGATATCCAAGCAAACCTGGCCAAAATGCGATCTTAAAAGATCTAGACACATATACGCCCTAAAAAGGAAGGAAATCTCCATATTAATAGGTGTTTTAACCGGGCACTGCCTTATTGGTAGGCACGCAGCAAGGCTAGGCGTTCCCTACCGACGATGCTGCAGGAGTTGCAAAGATGATGAGGAAGAGGAAACGGTGGAGCACCTCATCTGCAACTGCCCGGCCTTAAGCGGAGCGAGAAGGCGCTCTCTGGGAGTTCCCTTCCTGGTTAGCTTAAGCCAGGTCGCGGAGCTAGACATAAAGGACTTGATGGCCTTCATCAAGTTATCAAAATGGTTCGAGGAGGGGTAGCGGTGTCGGTTAGGAGTGTCAGTCCCGGGTTTCGGCTATATGGAGAGTCCCGACAGCACTGGGATTTTCCATATGGCCGGGCCCCGGGATTGACTTTCCTAGTGTTTGGTGGTATCACAACGGGCCTTTTATTACTGGCCTAGGTGTGCCTTTGCGGCAGCCACTTCTACCTACCTACCTATTAATGATAAATTCAACAATTTTCCAAAAGCCAACCTCTACTATTTTTCTAACTACTACTATTTTAAACTACTTTTCTAATTACTTTTTTTACATGATTTTGCTAATAGGTTAGCCAGAATGTGAATGACAATTTTTCGGGGAGCAATATGGCCGCAATTGACAAAATCTGTCAGGGAGGAGCTAACCTGGTAATAATTGAATCATGGCCTGAATCGGCATCCAAAATCAAAGATTCAGTCGTATTTTTTTTTTTTATTTTTTTAACAAAACAATTAGAAAACCAAATTTTCAAGGGGTCCAACTTCGAACTTCGAAAGCCCGTAACCTGGTTTTAGAGACTTATAATTGTTTCTTGTTGTTGTTGAGGTGTAGTCCTGCCCAACGCGTATTTTTCCTTAACCTAATTGTCATCAATATCTTCTAACGGGAGTCCAAGGAAACTAGCAGTTTCAATAGGGTTGGACCAAAGAGAGATGGGTGTTAGAAGAGTGGGCTCAAATGAGCAAGAAATAAGTGATTGGTATTGTGGGGGGACGAGCCGCATGCCGGACATACATTCGGCACATAAGGGTTCAGTCTAGATATGTAGGAGTTTAACCTGCTACAATATCCAGAGCGTAATTTAGCCAGAGTGACCCTTGTCTCTCGAGGAAGATGACGCTCCTCTTCAGAAATGCCAGGAGTTGCGGCATGTAAGACATTGTTTAGCGGACAGAGCGCAGAGTAATGGCCAACAGACGTTGTATGGATATGCCCCAAGGCCTGTTTATGCACCTGTAGATCAAACGGCGTTGTTATATAGTGTCGGATCTCATCAAAATGTTTACGTAAATGCGATCTTATGGTCCTAGGAGGCGGAATGAGTTCAAGCAGTTGTCTACCGGGATGCTGTGATTTACAGCAATTCAGTAGGTACTGCTTGTTTAGCATTTCATTATGCTCCCTAACTGGAAGCATTTCCACCTCATTGTGTATATGAGATATAGGTGACATAAGGACGCACCCCGTAGCGGTTCTGAGCGCGGTGTTTTGACAGGCCTGAAGCTGATTCCAGTGAACGTCTGCAAGCCCCGGCGACCATATTGGCGACGCATAGTTCAGGATCGGCCGACCAATTGCCTTGCACGTTACCAACAACGTTTCTTTGTCTTTACCCCAAGTACTACCGGCTAGTGATTTGAGGATTTTGTTACGGCTCTGTAATTTTGAGACAATTGCAGCTGAATGGGCAGCGAAAGTGTGCATGGTGTCGAAAGTCACTCCTAAGATTTTTGGGTGAGAGACAGTAGGTATTTTATCACCTACATAAATTTCTAATTCCATGCCAACCTGCGCTGTCCACGTCGTGAATAAGGTCGCCGAAGACTTTGTTGGCGACAATGTCAAGCTTCGGGCAGTAAAGAACTCGACTAAAAAGGGGAGATAACCATTTATTTTAGAGCACAGCTCATCAACGAAAGTACCGGTTGCCAATATCGTGCAATCGTCTGCGTAAGAAACAATCGTAACTTCTTCTGGTGGAGGAGGAAGCTTCGAAATATAGAAGTTAAACAATAACGGGGAGAGGGCACCACCCTGTGGTACCCCTTTTTTTATCTTCCTGGCTTTAGATTTTTTGTTTCTGAATACAACAGACGACCGACGACCACTGAGATAATTGGCGGTCCAACGCTTTAGACAGGGGGGGGGGGGAGTGACGAGTCTTCCAAATCAGCTACAAGTTGCTCATGATTTACTGTGTCAAAAGCTTGACTCAAATCAAGTGCAACTAGAACCGTCCTGTCATTAGGCCTGTTTTGATTTAGACCGTCAGTTATCTGAGTGTTTATGATATTTAGAGCAGATGTTGTGCTCCTACCTTTCCTGAAGCCATGTTGGTGCTTAGCTAACATCAAATGTGATGTATAGAGCTGGAGTAAGACCGCTTCAAGTGTCTTCACTACTGGCGAGAGGAGTGATATAGGGCGATATGACTCCCCAACGTTAGCTGGCTTGCCAGGTTTTAGTAGTGGGATCACAGTTGCCTGCTTCCATTTGTCGGGTATGACAGCTGTGATCAGATACAAATTGAATACGGCAGTTAAATATTTAACTCCCGCTAGGCCGATATGCTTTAGATGCACCATGGCTATGCCATCAGGGCCGATGGCTTTGGAATTTTTGGCCTTCCGGATGGCCTCTTGGACCTCTGTAGCTGTGATGGGAACGGGGGCATAGTTTTTGTGTTTATGCGCGCGCCTGAAGATTCCACGTCTTGTCCTGTCTTGCGCAGGGTGTGGGACATATTGTCGACAAAAAGCCTTCGCACATTTCCTGGGGTCATTTAATGTCTTGTCACCAAAGGTAATGTCGACATTTTTTGGTGGACCCGAAAGATTCGACAAGGACTTGATGGTGGACCATAGAGGTTACAAGACCTGAGGTTTTCCTCCCATTTGGTTTGTTTGTGTACGTTAACCAGCCGTCTGATTTCCACGTTGAGATCACCGATCTGTGGGTTAGAAGGATCGATGTTGCGTATGAGGTCACGTTCGTTGGCCAAGGCTGCGGCCTCAGCTGGGAAGTTAGGCCTAATATCTTTTACCCAATTAGCCTTTTTGAAATTCACGTATGTTCTTTTCTCCGAAGTAATGAAATCCGTGGCACGATCGACGGACAGGATGATAGGCAGGTGGTCGGATGACAAGGCCACCATAGGTTGCCAGTTTATGCTGTTAATTAACCCCGGGCTAACAATAGTTAGGTCCGGGGAGCTACTGCAGTTAACAGCCATCCTAGTTGAGGTGTCTCCGTTCACAGTGCAGAAAGAGGAAGTGTCAATTTGCTCGGTTAATTCCCGTCCTCTGCCGTCCACAGAAAGGTGTGAATGCCACATATCATGACGGGCATTAAAATCGCCTATGATGATACGGTTATCGCCACAAAGAAACGCCCTAAGGTCAGGACGATAACTTCTGGGGCAGCAGGTGACGGGAGGAATGTATATATTGATTAGCTCGAGATCAATACCACCAGCTTGTATAACTTTGGTCAGTGCTGATATTAAATTCCCTATACTGCACCGTATGGTGAACAAGGAACGTGAGACCACCTCCGCCGTCCGTACGGTCATGTCGGAGTACGTGGTAGCCTCCACTCGCTCGGAGATTCGAGTGGGGGCCAAGTTTTGTCTCCTCGATTGCAGAAATTTTGATTTTATGTAGCTGCATAAATGTGGTTATCTCCGCTATCTTGCCGGTCAAGCCGTTGCAGTTAAATTGCAACAATTTAAATTGCGAAGGAGAGGCAATGGTCATTCTGGGAGTTAAAGACTGATGTGTACGCCTAGATGGTGGTAGGCTATGTCGCGATATTGATCTCCGTTGCAGTCCTGAAGCCGGCGGATTTCGTTCATTATTAGATGAGTGTACATCCGTCGGCTTTGAGGGCTGCACAACTCGAGAGCAAGGCGCGACGAACACATCAGTCCAGAGATTTCTGTTTGCGTAGGTGACATAGGCCAAGGCAGGAGTTGCACTTGACCGATGCCACAGCCGCATATATCCTATGCCGACATACAGTGCACGAAGAGTGAGGGACCAGAAGTTGATGGACTTGACTTGCATTCGTGCTAGTGCCGGAAGAAATTAGTAAAGGGTTTAGAGACGGGGGCTGAAACTCAGTAGTGCTAAAAGCATCAACTGATGTGCTACGAAGAAAGTAGCCATGAGTGGATGCTTGAGATGTTGATGCACTAGGAAGCAAGCTACAGCCGGGAACACACATGTTCTGCTGGGAAATATAAGTATTGCAGGTCGTGGAGACTTGACGTCTTAGGACGTGTTAGGACGTGAACAGCAGGGCGCCACAAAACTTTTGTAGAAACTAGTGGGCCGGTGTGTTTTAGGATCTAGTTCGGAGCAACTAGATTTATGCAACCAACCTTTGCATGATGCACACTGTACTGAGTGTGATCGTCTTGTATATATTTTCTTCCGACAAACGCAGCAGAACCATTCTCTTGGGCCAGGATTTGGCTCAATGCCAGCCCGGATCAAGAGAATAAGGAGCAGCCGTGCTGCAAGGGGCTGTTCCGGGGATGACAATAGGTGAGGGAATCGTGACGCGTTAGACAGGGTCACTTCGAAATGTATTGCTCTTGGCCGAGTCATTATATATAAAAAAAACAACCCGGGTCGTTTCGGTACCGTTCTCGCAGAACCGGCAATACGTGACACGTATTTCTTGTATTCAATGTTGGTTGTAGTTGCTATACCTTTCGCCTTTCATGAACAAGTATGAGAAGAAAAAGAGATATACCCACTAATAAGTATACCGTTATGATCAGGACGATGAGCTGATTCCATTTAGCCATGTCCGTCTGTCCGTCTGTTTGTACGCAAACTAGTCCCTCAATTTTAGAGATATCTCCATAGTATGGAGGCGTTATATTATATAAGAATAAGCATTTGTCGGAACCAGCAAGATCGGACCAAAACTACTCATAGTTCCCATGCAATCGATTGTTCCGATAAACGGATTTCGGGCTATAACTTCTGTAAGTACAGTGTAAGTACAGACCTAGTAACGTGAAATTTTTGTAACTTTTGTTATTTTTTCATGGAAAATGTCGATATTGAAAATCAATAAGACCAATAGTACCTACCTACTTATAGCTCCCATATAATCGATAGTTCCGATAAACGGATTTTGGGCTATAACTCCTGTTATTCAATAGGTAGAAACGAAACTAAGTATTGCTCTTTTTGCGTGTGCAATGTGTACAGTAGGGTTGACCTAATTTGCCACATTGCCCCTATACAATTGATTGCATCCATTATATGAGTCCCCTAAAGCACAAGTGCTATAAGTCCATCTTTTCTCAAACTGAGATATTGAAGGTTTTGTGTTGTCAACAAATAGGGGGTACCCTTGATTTCACAAGTTAGTTCTGCTAGTTATTCGGTTTCTATGGGAGCCAAGAACTACCCCGTTAGCGTGTTATATAGAAAACATATTCCCCTACATAGCTTCATGCCTAACTAAAAAAAATCGAAAACTTATACCACTTGTGCTTTAAACGGCTCATATATCAGCGTAAGAGCGTCACTCCTTTATAGTGTGTTCATGCTTCAAATAACGTGACTCATACTCATGAAAGGTATAAAGCCTTCGGCACAGCCGAAGACAGCATGTTCCTCACTTGTTGCTTCTTAAAATTGTACAAGCAAGCCAGTAAGCATATGAAAGGGAATGATATTGCATGGTTTGCACAGAATTTATAATTAGAAATGCATAATTATATCTATCCAATTCATAGTATTAGCTTTCAAAAAAAGCTTGTTAAAAAATTTGTGTTACATTTTTCTTTTTTTAAAATGTTTTTATTTTCCATACAAAAATATGGAGACGGTCTTGTAAATATGTATTTTAGTAAAAGTCCGTATGTAGACCCCATTTTTGAAATGTATTGATTTTGTAGAGAATTTAATAAGCAAACGAATGCTGTTATTTGGAACTAAAAATGTTGTGGGTAACACTGTGCAGTTACAATGTTAAAAATGCAATTATTATAATAAAATTAAAAAAATTGCCAGATGCAAAAAAATTAATAAGAAACCTATCATATCTTCGAAGAATATCGAAAAAATACGTATCAAATCAATTTATATTCCCTACGTGTAAGCCGAATTTGAACGAAATCCGTAGCATGGCGGTTGAAATTTGGATCACTTGAAAAAGAAACGCTCATATATGATTTCGATAAATATAAAACTATATTTTCAAAAGAGAGTTACTCTACTATTAAAAATTATGAAGCGGAAATAGTTTTAAAAGACGAGCATTATCCAATATTTGCAAAAGCGTACTCCGTTCCGTTTGGATTGCGGAAAAAAATGGAAGACGAGTTAGACAGACTTTATGAGCAAGGTGTTATTGTACCGGTTAATAGAAGTAGATGGGCAAGTCCAGTGGTAGTGCTGAATAAAGGCGACGGTTCAATAAGATTGTGTGTGAACTGTCGAAGAACAGTAAATCGATTTGTTGAAATGGAGCATTTCGTCATTACTCGTATTGATGAAATATTAGCGAATTTGGTGGGATGGAAATATTTTTGCAAACTTGACCTAACAGGTGCATACTTGCAAGTTAAAGCGTCCGAAAGGTCAAGGGAGTTGTTAACCATAAATACCCATAAGGGCCTTTATCAATTTACGAGGTTGGTTTATGGCCTCAAAACAGCTCCACAACTGTTTTAAAAAATAATTTGTGAAATATTGAAGGGCCTTAATAAAGTTCAAGTGTATTTCGATGATATTCTCGTAGGGGGCTGTGATTTCAATGAGTGTAAGACCAACCTAACGATGGTGCTTGATCGATTGATGGAGTATAATGTAAAGGTAAATTATACTAAATGTCAATTTTTCGAAACTGAAATCCAATACCTCGGGTATGAAATAAGTGAAAATGACGTAACCCCGTCAAAGAAAAAAGTCGAAGCGGTCGTTCAGGCGCCAGCGCTCACAAATA
The DNA here is from genome assembly GCA_964058755.1 of Campiglossa producta. Classification (NCBI taxonomy): domain Eukaryota; kingdom Metazoa; phylum Arthropoda; class Insecta; order Diptera; family Tephritidae; genus Campiglossa; species Campiglossa producta. The sequence continues at coordinate 40,125,254 of CAXKVI010000004.1, read as the reverse complement.
AGCAACAATTAAAATCTTTCTTGGGGATGGTAAATTATTATTGCCATTGTATTCGAAATTTGCCATCAGAATTATTTGTATTACACGAACTCACAAAGCACGGCGTTCAATGGGACTGGTCTGAAAAACACCAGCAAGCCTTTGAGAGGTGTGAAAAGTTAGTATTGGATATCGGGGTTTTGGCTCATTACGACCCGTCAAAACCTCTAGTATTGTCTTGTGATGCTAGGCCATTCGGGGTAGGCGATGTGTTATCTAACATAATAGATGGCGAAAAACGGCCTATTATGTTCGTCTCAAGCACTTTAAAGGACGCAGAAAAGAATTATTCTCAGCTTCATCGTGAAGCATTGGCGATTGTTTTCGCAGTCAAAAAATTCCTCAAGTATTTGGACGGATTACATTTTACTATTGAGAGTGACCACCAGCCACTAAGGGAAATTTTTTCGGACAGGAAAGACCTACCCGTAGTAGCAGCAAATAGATTGCAAAGGTGGGCTATTTTCCTGTCGATGTACGATTATACAATTAAGTACAAGAAAGGGTCACAGATGTGTCATGCTTATGCCCTGTCCAGACTACCTTTGAAGGAAAGTACAAATGAAGAGGGTGATAGCATAAATATTTTCAATCTAGTGCAAGAACTACCCATTAAATTAGAAGATGTTCGGGAAAATATCCAAGGAGATATTATTTTGAAAAATGTATACAATTTTGTATCAAAAGGGTGGCCAAAAAGATTATCGCTGGGATTTGAAAAGGGTTGTATATTTTATGGGGAGCGAGTAGTTGTCCCTGAAAGATTAGTGTCACATGTCCTGCAACTATTACATAGTGAGCACATTGGAGTGGTTCGAATGAAGGCCTTGGCCAGGACTTATGTATGGTGGCCTGGCATAGATAACTACATTGAAAGCTTCGTTAAAATCTGCGAGCCATGTGTACTAAGCCAGAACGTATCAAAGCCAATTATAACGCCATGGCCAAAGCCGTGAAGCCCATACGACCGTATACACTTAGATTTTTGCAAAGTTGATGGAGCAACAATTTTAGTTCTATTCGATACCTTTTCTAAATGGTTAGATGCTAAGGTTTTAAAGAATACTCAGTCACACATAATAATAGAGGAGCTACGATTATTTTTTGCAACATTTGGTTTGCCAAAGCAAATCGTAAGCGACAATGGGCCACCGTTCGGTTCAAAAGCGTTTCTAGAGTTTTGTGAGAGTAATGGGATAAAATGTCTAAAATCGCGTCCTTACCACCCGCGATCCAATGGGAGCGCCGAAAGGGCAGTACAAACTTTAAAAAGCGTGCTCAAGAAATATGTCTTAGATCCAAAGATTAAACATAGGTCTTGGAATTTTAAAATAAGTAGCTTCTTACTTAAGTATCGCACAACACCAACTACCACAACATGCATATCTCCGGCAGAATCCGTGTTTCAATATAAGCCCAAAACTCTATTGGACTTAGTAAATCCAAATGCATATAAAAATGAAAAGAGAAATACGAAAGAGCTTAAAAAGGAGAAAGAGAAAAATATTATTGACACTAAAAGTAATTACAAGAAAAAAGATAATGTTTCGAAAATTCCAGAATTCAAACCTAATGAGAGTGTTTTGTATCGAAATGATTTGAATAACTATTGTAAATCGGTAAAGGGGAAATTGAAAAGAAATTAAGTAGAATAACCCTGCAGCGAAAGCAACTAGTTGTAAACTACTTTACAACTAGTTGGTGCACCGGACCCAACTACACCATTTCAAGTTGGAGTTTAGAAAGCGTCAATTGAATTTTAGAAGGCGTCCACTGGATTTTAGAAACCTCCATTGGATTTTAGAAAGCGTCAGTTGCACTTTAGAAAAGTTAATTGGATTTTAGAAAGCGTGAATTGGATTTTGGATCGCGTTATTTGGATCTTAGAAAGCGTCATTTGGATTTTAGAAAAATCAATTGGCTTTTAGAAAGTGTCAATTGGATTTTGGATGGCGTTATTTGGATTTTAGAAAGCTTCAGTTGGATTTTAGAAAACCGAAAAAATTTAAATTCTTGCTTTCTAAAATCCAATTGACGCTTTCTAAAATACAATTGATTGTAATTTTACACTTTCAAAATGGCGTAAATTGGATTTCAGAAAGCGTCAATTGGATTTTGGATCGCGTTATTTGGATCTTAGAAAGCGTCATTTGGATTTTAGAAAAATCAATTGGCTTTTAGAAAGCGTCAATTGGATTTTGGATGGCGTTATTTGGAGGATTTTAGAAAGCTTCAGTTGGATTTTAGAAAACCGAAAAAATTTAAATTCTTTCTTTCTAAAATCCAATTGACGCTTTCTAAAATACAATTGATTGTAATTTTACACTTTCAAAATGGCGCAAATTGGATTTCAGAAAGCGTCAATTGGATTTTAGAAAACATAAATTGAAATTTTTTTAAGTTTTCTAAAATCCAATTGACGCTTTCTAAAATCCAATTGACGCTTTCTGAAATCCAATTGATAATTCCAAAATCCAGTTAACGCTCTCCAAAATGCAATTCACAATTCTAAAATCCAACTAACGCTTTCTAAAATAAAAATGACAATTCTAAAATCCAATTAACGCTTTCTAAAATCCAATTCACAATTGTAAAATCCAAATAACGCTTTCTAAAATCTAATTGGCAATTGTAAAATCCAATTAACGCTTTCTAAAATCCAACTTGAAATGGTGTAGTCAGTGTTCTGTCTTTTTTCCATATAAGCAACTGGTATTTTTTACGTGTTGCTGTCCTACGCGATGTCAATTGTCAGATTTCGACCAGAATGTACCAGTTATCTACTAGTCAGGAAATACCAGTTTCATACTAGTTATAAAATACCAGTTCCATACTAGTTCAACCTGGACTAGTATAATTTCCATAAATTGAACTAGTCCACATACTACTCCAAAAAGGACTAGTATGAAATATACTAGTCCCATACTAGTCCAACAAGTATTGAACCTGGACTTGTATGATTTCAACCAGAATTTTCCTGGCTTACCCTTTATTTTATCCCTCGACTTTATTTTCAGGTTTATTCTTAAGAAAGCAGAGGCTATTTGTATTTACCCTATCAGGAAAAACCATCTATGAATTATAAGAGAAAACGAAACGAATGAATTTTGTATTTTTTTAACTGGTATAATTTCATCAGAAAAATCTAGTTGTATACTAGTATGGAATGGATACTTCCTGACTAGTACGAATTCAGCCAGAAAATTCTAGTTGTATACTGGTATGAAATGGATATTTCCTGACTAGTATGAGTTCTACCAGAAAGTTATAGTTGTATACTAGTATGAAATGGATATTTCCTGACTAGTATAAGTTTTGCCAGAAAATTATAATTTTATACTAGTATTTTTCTGACTGGTTTGAGGTTTCGCTGCAGGGAAGATATCTGATAAAAATAAATGGTAAAACTAGAGTCGCTCATGTAAATCAAATAAAGAAGTCTCAGTGTAAAGTTGTAAGTTTTAGTCCATATGTAGATAGAATTCAAAGTTGCCTAAAAGAAGAAGAACTGAAAGCGATAACAAAAACGAAGAATTTAAGTTAAGAAGATCAGAGCGTGTCAAGCAAAAAAATGTAATTCAAAAATAATAGATTGTATTGGTATTAAAAATTTATATAAATAAACAAGAACTCTAATTTGTATTATCGTTAGGTAATACTATGTCAAATGTATTTGAAATTGTTAATTTGTATAAGTTGCGCGTTATGGTTATTTCCCTTACATTTGTACACTGTATAAGGTAAATTTACATTGCATAGAGTACTAGTAGTACCCGGCGTGCGTTGCTACGCCAAAGAAACTCACCTGAATAAGATTTTACCATTTTTACCATTTCTCGGAAGATATTTTATCTCATATTTTATCAAGCTCATCAAGTCATAATTAGATTGTTTAGATGATATCGGGCCCTGCTAAACTTCCTGGAGGAAAAATTATCCCACACTTTAACCTAAGCATAACGCTACCTACATATCAAAATTTTATGTAAATCGAACCATCTATACGATAGTTTAGAATAAGTCAGTCCTCGGTCTACTTCCCAGAAGAAAATTTATCCTATATATTAATCTAAGCATATAGCTACCTACACACCAATGTTCAAGCAATTCGAGCCATAAATACGATAGTTTAGAACAGATCGGTCCCTGGCCCACTTCCCGGAAGAAAAAGCATCCTATACTTTAACCTAAGCATAACGCTACCTACATACCAAATTTCAAGTAAATCCAGCCATTTTCACGATAGTTTAGAATAAGTCAGCCCTGGGCCCACTTTCCGGAAGAAAAATCATCCTATACTTTGACATAAGCATAACGTTACCTACATACCAAATTTCAAGTAAATCCAGCCATTTATACGATATTTTCGAATAGGGCGGTCCAGCCATTTTTACGATAGTTTAGAATAAGTCAGCTCTGGGTCCACTTTCCGGAAGAAAATTTATTCTATATATTAATCTTAGCATATAGCTACCTACATACCAAGGTTCAAGCAATTCGAGCCATAAATACGATTGTTTAGAACAGATCGGTCCCTGGTCCACTTCCCGGAAGAAAAATCATCCTATACTTTAACCTAAGCATAACGCTACCTACATACCAAATTTCAAGTAAATCCAGCCATTTATACGATATTTTCGAATAGGGCGGTCCCGGGTCCACTTCCCATAAAAAAAATTTACAGAAACACTCTCCAGGCTCCTACTAATCTATCCCCAAAATTTCAACAAAATCGGCCGAGTAGTTTTGGAGTCCATAAGCCATACATATATACATACATACATATATACATACATACATATATACATACATACATAGATAGATATATTATTGAGGATAGCACTGCGACCGAAGGTCTATTGTGCCCTCATCTTATGATTTTTTTAAAAATACGTTATGATGCGCAAGCCGCGACCGAATAACTGCAATGTGATCCGATCGCGGCACGCGCATCATGACTATTTTCGAAAAAATCCTCTATATTACAACACCTCATCCAAGCCGACATCCTTCAGGAAGCCGACTATCACACGTGGCTTTAGGGTTTGTAAGTGGTTGTGCTCTGGCCATGGTGATCCCAGGAATTTTGCCCTTTTTCTTGCAATAGCGTCGCATGCTAAAAGGATGTGCTGTGCAGTCTCTGCTGTTGTATGACAGTAACGGCATGTGTCATCTGCCCGTATGCCCAGTTTGTGCATGTGGCTGTTGAGTCTGCAATGACCTGTAAGAATACCGGTTAACATTCTTAAGTTATTTCTAGGAAGGCCTATCATTTCCCCATAGCGGGAGGTACTATAACCCCCTAGGAGTAGTTTTGATTGCCGTAGACCTGGCACATTACGCCAATATTCCTTCCTTTTTTCTTCCTCCTCTTTCCTCAGGTACTCCCTGATTGTCTGGGGTACCTTCGACACCTGTGTGGCCTGGAACCCATGCTAGCAGCACGCTGTTATGGGTTCCTAGGTGGTTAAGCATTTCTACGCACTCGCGGATGAGTGAAGATGTTATCTCACATGATAATATCGCTTTGAGTACGGCTTGACTGTCGCTTAGTATAGCGATGCGCTCATTGCTATATTCCCGCTGCAGATTTAATTCGGCGCATTGGTATATAGCGTATGCTTCTGCTTGAAAGATGCTCGCATATTCACCCAGGGGCGTTGAGTACTCAGCTCTGGGGCCGAAGATTCCGGATCCAATTCCCTCCGGGGTTTTCGAGCCATCTGTGTACCACACAATTGTGTGTGAGCGATGTATTGCGTCTATTCTGGATTGTTCCCAGGTTACCTTATCTCCCAATTCTACTCTGAATCATTTCTCAAAGATGATTTGCTTAAGTATGTCATCCCTAGGTAGCTGGGATATTGGGATCGTATCCCTCATTTTTACCATGTTGTTGGATGTCATGACTTTTCCTTTGCCTGACCCTTCTTTGGCGATATTTAGAAGAGTTCTCTTAGCTGACTGCTCTATTGCCACGTGTAGCGGGGATAGATCAAGAATAGCCTCCAGCGCAGCTGTGGGACATGTCCGCATGGCCCCCGTAATGCAGACACACGCCAAGCGCTGAATCTTGGACAGTGATTGCCTCACTGTCGAATGAGCTGTTCTTGAAACACATGCTACCGAGCCGTAGGTGACAATTGGTTTAACTATCATGGTGTACATCCATCTCAAAATGTACGGGCTGCACCCCCAAGTTTGGCTCGCTATTCGTTTGCACACCATGATGGATCTTGTAGCCTTGTTGCAAAGTGTTGCCTCCATAGAAGTTTGCTGTCGAAAGTGCCCCCCAAGTATTTTACTTCGGCAGCATATTCTAGGGGCGTGTCATGCAAGGTTATCGGTATTCAGTTGGATTTTAGAAAACCGAAAAAATTTAAATTCTTTCTTTTTAAAATCCAATTGACGCTTTCTAAAATACAATTGATTGTAATTTTACACTTTCAAAATGGCGCAAATTGGATTTCAGAAAGCGTCAATTGGATTTTAGAAAACATAAATTGAAATTTTTTTAAGTTTTCTAAAATCCAATTGACGCTTTCTAAAATCCAATTGACGCTTTCTGAAATCCAATTGATAATTCCAAAATCCAGTTAACGCTCTCCAAAATGCAATTCACAATTCTAAAATCCAACTAACGCTTTCTAAAATAAAAATGACAATTCTAAAATCCAATTAACGCTTTCTAAAATCCAATTCACAATTGTAAAATCCAAATAACGCTTTCTAAAATCTAATTGGCAATTGTAAAATCCAATTAACGCTTTCTAAAATCCAACTTGAAATGGTGTAGTCAGTGTTCTGTCTTTTTTCCATATAAGCAACTGGTATTTTTTACGTGTTGCTGTCCTACGCGATGTCAATTGTCAGATTTCGACCAGAATGTACCAGTTATCTACTAGTCAGGAAATACCAGTTTCATACTAGTTATAAAATACCAGTTCCATACTAGTTCAACCTGGACTAGTATAATTTCCATAAATTGAACTAGTCCACATACTACTCCAAAAAGGACTAGTATGAAATATACTAGTCCCATACTAGTCCAACAAGTATTGAACCTGGACTTGTATGATTTCAACCAGAATTTTCCTGGCTTACCCTTTATTTTATCCCTCGACTTTATTTTCAGGTTTATTCTTAAGAAAGCAGAGGCTATTTGTATTTACCCTATCAGGAAAAACCATCTATGAATTATAAGAGAAAACGAAACGAATGAATTTTGTATTTTTTTAACTGGTATAATTTCATCAGAAAAATCTAGTTGTATACTAGTATGGAATGGATACTTCCTGACTAGTACGAATTCAGCCAGAAAATTCTAGTTGTATACTGGTATGAAATGGATATTTCCTGACTAGTATGAGTTCTACCAGAAAGTTATAGTTGTATACTAGTATGAAATGGATATTTCCTGACTAGTATAAGTTTTGCCAGAAAATTATAATTTTATACTAGTATTTTTCTGACTGGTTTGAGGTTTCGCTGCAGGGAAGATATCTGATAAAAATAAATGGTAAAACTAGAGTCGCTCATGTAAATCAAATAAAGAAGTCTCAGTGTAAAGTTGTAAGTTTTAGTCCATATGTAGATAGAATTCAAAGTTGCCTAAAAGAAGAAGAACTGAAAGCGATAACAAAAACGAAGAATTTAAGTTAAGAAGATCAGAGCGTGTCAAGCAAAAAAATGTAATTCAAAAATAATAGATTGTATTGGTATTAAAAATTTATATAAATAAACAAGAACTCTAATTTGTATTATCGTTAGGTAATACTATGTCAAATGTATTTGAAATTGTTAATTTGTATGAGTTGCGCGTTATGGTTATTTCCCTTACATTTGTACACTGTATAAGGTAAATTTACATTGCATAGAGTACTAGTAGTACCCGGCGCGCGTTGCTACGCCAAAGAAACTCACCTGAATAAGATTTTACCATTTTTACCATTTCTCGGAAGATATTTTATCTCATATTTTATCAAGCTCATCAAGTCATAATTAGATTGTTTAGATGATATCGGGCCCTGCTAAACTTCCTGGAGGAAAAATTATCCCACACTTTAACCTAAGCATAACGCTACCTACATATCAAAATTTTATGTAAATCGAACCATCTATACGATAGTTTAGAATAAGTCAGTCCTCGGTCTACTTCCCAGAAGAAAATTTATCCTATATATTAATCTAAGCATATAGCTACCTACACACCAATGTTCAAGCAATTCGAGCCATAAATACGATAGTTTAGAACAGATCGGTCCCTGGCCCACTTCCCGGAAGAAAAAGCATCCTATACTTTAACCTAAGCATAACGCTACCTACATACCAAATTTCAAGTAAATCCAGCCATTTTCACGATAGTTTAGAATAAGTCAGCCCTGGGCCCACTTTCCGGAAGAAAAATCATCCTATACTTTGACATAAGCATAACGTTACCTACATACCAAATTTCAAGTAAATCCAGCCATTTATACGATATTTTCGAATAGGGCGGTCCAGCCATTTTTACGATAGTTTAGAATAAGTCAGCTCTGGGTCCACTTTCCGGAAGAAAATTTATTCTATATATTAATCTTAGCATATAGCTACCTACATACCAAGGTTCAAGCAATTCGAGCCATAAATACGATTGTTTAGAACAGATCGGTCCCTGGTCCACTTCCCGGAAGAAAAATCATCCTATACTTTAACCTAAGCATAACGCTACCTACATACCAAATTTCAAGTAAATCCAGCCATTTATACGATATTTTCGAATAGGGCGGTCCCGGGTCCACTTCCCATAAAAAAAATTTACAGAAACACTCTCCAGGCTCCTACTAATCTATCCCCAAAATTTCAACAAAATCGGCCGAGTAGTTTTGGAGTCCATAAGCCATACATATATACATACATACATATATACATACATACATAGATAGATATATTATTGAGGATAGCACTGCGACCGAAGGTCTATTGTGCCCTCATCTTATGATTTTTTTAAAAATACGTTATGATGCGCAAGCCGCGACCGAATCACTGTAATGTGATCCGATCGCGGCACGCGCATCATGACTATTTTCGAAAAAATCCTCTATATTACAACACCTCATCCAAGCCGACATCCTTCAGGAAGCCGACTATCACACGTGGCTTTAGGGTTTGTAAGTGGTTGTGCTCTGGCCATGGTGATCCCAGGAATTTTGCCCTTTTTCTTGCAATAGCGTCGCATGCTAAAAGGATGTGCTGTGCAGTCTCTGCTGTTGTATGACAGTAACGGCATGTGTCATCTGCCCGTATGCCCAGTTTGTGCATGTGGCTGTTGAGTCTGCAATGACCTGTAAGAATACCGGTTAACATTCTTAAGTTATTTCTAGGAAGGCCTATCATTTCCCCATAGCGGGAGGTACTATAACCCCCTAGGAGTAGTTTTGATTGCCGTAGACCTGGCACATTACGCCAATATTCCTTCCTTTTTTCTTCCTCCTCTTTCCCCAGGTACTCCCTGATTGTCTGGGGTACCTTCGATACCTGTGTGGCCTGGAACCCATGCTAGCAGCACGCTGTTATGGGTTCCTAGGTGGTTAAGCATTTCTACGCACTCGCGGATGAGTGAAGATGTTATCTCACATGATAATATCGCTTTGAGTACGGCTTGACTGTCGCTTAGTATAGCGATGCGCTCATTGCTATATTCCCGCTGCAGATTTAATTCGGCGCATTGGTATATAGCGTATGCTTCTGCTTGAAAGATGCTCGCATATTCACCCAGGGGCGTTGAGTACTCAGCTCTGGGGCCGAAGATTCCGGATCCAATTCCCTCCGGGGTTTTCGAGCCATCTGTGTACCACACAATTGTGTGTGAGCGATGTATTGCGTCTATTCTGGATTGTTCCCAGGTTACCTTATCTCCCAATTCTACTCTGAATCATTTCTCAAAGATGATTTGCTTAAGTATGTCATCCCTAGGTAGCTGGGATATTGGGATCGTATCCCTCATTTTTACCATGTTGTTGGATGTGATGACTTTTCCTTTGCCTGACCCTTCTTTGGCGATATTTAGAAGAGTTCTCTTAGCTGACTGCTCTATTGCCACGTGTAGCGGGGATAGATCAAGAATAGCCTCCAGCGCAGCTGTGGGACATGTCCGCATGGCCCCCGTAATGCAGACACACGCCAAGCGCTGAATCTTGGACAGTGATTGCCTCACTGTCGAATGAGCTGTTCTTGAAACCCATGCTACCGAGCCGTAGGTGACAATTGGTTTAACTATCATGGTGTACATCCATCTCAAAATGTACGGGCTGCACCCCCAAGTTTGGCTCGCTATTCGTTTGCACACCATGATGGATCTTGTAGCCTTGTTGCAAAGTGTTGCCTCCATAGAAGTTTGCTGTCGAAAGTGACCCCCAAGTATTTTACTTCGGCAGCATATTCTAGGGGCGTGTCATGCAAGGTTATCGTTCTTAGTCCCGGTAGGGTTCTTTTCCTGGTAAAGGGTATTATGGCGGTTTTTGTCCGGTTAATATTAAGCCCGACACTTGTACACCATCTCTTTGTCAGGTTCAGTGCTCTTTGTATGATGTCGCAAAGGGTGTTCTCAAACTTGCCCCGTGCAATGATAACAATGTCATCCGCGTAGCCTTGGCATCGGATCCCATTATCAGAAAGGATTTGCAGGAGCTCGTCTACTACTAAACTCCACAAAAGTGGTGACAGCACCCCTCCTTGGGGGCACCCCTTCGGGGTGTTGACTTGTACAGTGCTGCTGCCCGTACAGGTCTCGGCCGTTCTTGTGCGGAGTAAGGCATCTATCCATCTCTGGACGGGCGCTTGGATTCCTCTGTTCTGCAGTGCTCTATTTACGCTGTCATGGGACGTGTTGTCGAAGGCGCCTTCAATGTCGAGAAAGGCTCAGAGCACTGTTTCCTCGCAGGCGAAAGCACTCTGAATCTCAGTTGACAGCTGATTGAGGGCTGTGTCCGTGGACCTGCCTGATCTATATGCATGTTGACTGTGATGTAGGCGCCTGGTGCTCAGTATGTTCGCTCTGATGTCCTGGTCTATAATCTTTTCCATTGCTTTTAAAACAAAGGAGGTTAGACTTATCGGTCTGAAGGACTTTGCTAGTGAATAGTCCTTTTTTCCTATTTTTGGGATAAATACCACTTTTGCTCTCCTCCACACAGTAGGTATGTATGACAGCGCAAGGCTGTCTCTCATAATCCTTACTATGTGCGGGATGAGTTGGTTTTCCTGCTTTAGCAGTACCGGATAGATGCCATCCACCCCTGGTGTTTTATAGTTGTCAAATGTGTCAATCGCCCATCTGACAGCTCTCTCCGAGAAGAGTTTGTTTGTAGTGACCCAGTCTGACTGGCTGGGTCTTGCTACACAAGGGGCGGGTTCCAGTGTTACCTGGGTCGCATCCGGAAAATGTGCTGTCAGCAGTGCCTGTGCTCTCTCTTCTGCAGTACTTGTGTAAGTACCATCCGGAAGCTTAAGTGCTAGGTTTACCTCCCTCTGCTCTTTGGCTAGCGCTTTGTGTAACCTCGCCGCGGCAGGTGTTGACGAAATTCCCTCACAGAAATTCCTAAAGCTGGCTCTTTTGGCTTCTCTTATCTCTTTATTGTATATGGTTAAGTGAGCTGTGTATTCGTCCCAGCTGCCAGTTCGCCTAGACTTATTGAAAATACATACATACATACATACATCCAATTTTATATATATAGATAAGTATTTTGTATAGAGTATATTTATTCTCAATATGTCGGGAAGGAATTGATGCATAAAAATATGCATAAATACTTCATAAGTACTATCATAATTACTTAGAGCGTAATGCTATGGATACACACACGGAGATTACCTCCAATAAATCTTCTTTAATCAGATCCATATTTTACCCTGATACACACAAAATTGAATATTAACAATCGCGTCATCTAGTGCTTTGTGTTGTATTACTTGCTATTTAAAACTAGATGTCGCTGAGAATTGCTTATTTTATGGTGCCTCTAGTGTGCAGTAGCGGTAAATCGTAATTTTGGTAGTTGCCCTTACTATTTCTAGCGGTAAACTGCAAGAAATATGCGTTTTCTTGCAGTTTTTGTTTATTTATCTGAAGAGTGTTGCCAGCGAACATTTTGTTGTGGCCCCTCAAATCTTCTTAATTTTTGGGAGTTTATAATGAAGATTATGCTCAAGTTAACTCCCAAAAGCGGAGATAATTCGGAATTTGCGCTAATGTATCAGCCGTATAACATAACCGTATGTTTAAGTAGAGAGTAAGATGTCATTTTTTTTAAATAAACTGATTTTTAGTCTAACGCTAACCTTCATCGTCTTCACTTCTTTTCGTAGTATGTACCTACATAAATATCATATATGAGTACAGTGACCATCCGTTCTGTTTTTTGCAGTTCAGTTCTGAAGCTTGTTCTGCGTATTTTTTTTCTAAGGAAAATAACAGAAATGATCTGTTTTTAAGCAAATGTGCTGTTTTTGTTCTGCTTGTTTGTACCGGCAACTCTTTTAACAAATGAGTAACTCTGGCTTCGTCGACAGGAAATTGGCTCAGTAATTTCAAAATTTTATGAAAAATTCATAATGTTTCAAAATATTTTCAGAATAATTTGGTTGGTTTTTATCACGGTCAAGCGCTTCAAATCAAATCAATTAGCAGTTGTTTGTTATTTGTTTAATAGAAAATAGTGAGCAGACTCGAAAGAGTTATTCTAACTAATAATTTTATATGATTCGCTGTTATTTATGATATTAAAAAAATCAAATTTAGCGAACTACTTTTTTATGCAACCCTTTCTTGTGCAAATACACATACACAAAATGTTGAGTCTATTTTTAAAACGTTTTTCAACGTTTTCTTCAGGCGGCGACGTGCCGCAATTTTTTTAATCTATTGATTTTTTAATTGATTTATTAATATATTTTCTCTTTTCAGATTTAAGAAAAAGTAGCAAAAATTTTTTAAAGAGGAACTGCTAACAGTTCAAAATGTAAAATAAACTTTAGGTAAACTTTATTAATTGTTTTTCTGAGGACTTTGCCATCAATATTTTTCATTTTTTTTTAAGTTTAGAGAACAATTGCATTTTCATTTACTACTAATTGTTTATACCAAATCGAATGCAACTCGGCGCAAAATGATGCTCTTTTTCCAAAAAAGCAACTCTGATGAACAGGTGTTAAACTCATTTTGGAATTTTGACGTCTATGCAGAAGAGCCCTGCAGTCAACTTAACTAGTTTTATACTAATCAAATACCAGTCAGCCAGGCGGCCTCAACTAGTTCGAGTTCTGTAATTTTTCCATATTAGCAACTGGTATTTTTAACTCGGCGATGTCCTACGAGATGGCAATTGTCCTTCTCTGCATCAGCACCATACCAATTGGCTGACTAGTCAGCCTCTGCATCAGGAATATACCAGTTGATATACTTGTTATTATACACATCAGTATCGTACCAGTTGAAAGAATAGTTCATATATACATCAGAATCATTCTAGTTGAAAGACTAGTTCATATATGAATCAGAATCATACCAGTTGACAGACTAGTTCATATATGCATCAGAATCATACCTGTTGACAGACTACTTCTTATTTGCATCAGAATCATACCAGTTGACAGACTAGTTCATATATGCATCAGAATCATACCAATTAACAGACTAGTTAAAAAAATCATCGGAATCATACCAGTTGTCATACTAGTTCATATATGCGTCAGAATCATCCCAGTTGATATAGTAGTTCATTTATGCATCAGAATCATACCAGTTGACATACCAGTTCACTTATGCATCATAATCATATCAGTTGACATACTAGTTCAAATTTGCATCAGAAATATACCATTTGACATACTAGTTCATATATGCATCAGAATATTACCAGTTGACATACTAGTTCATATATACATCAGAATCCTACCAGTTGACATACTGCTCAGTCTCTGCGGCAGGACATACTAATCATTATGCCCATTCAGATCGTACCACTTGTCATACTATTCCATTAATTTGACATTCATTCCAGTTGGTATACTAGTCGGTCTATGCACCAGTATCATAGTCAGCCTCTACATCAGCAATATACCAGTTTATTCTTTAGAAAGCAGCGACTATTTGTATTTACCCAAACACGAAAAAGCATCTGTGAATTACAAGGTAAAAAAGAAGCAGGTACAAGAGAAAAAGAAAAGCAATTGTCCTCTTCTGCATCAGCACCATACCAATTGGTATACTAGTCAGCCTCTGCATCAGCATTATACCAGTTTATATGACTAGTTCATACACAGCCAAAAATGAGCTAAAGGCTCTGAGTTCGATTCTCGGTAAAGTTGACACAAGTTTTTTTTCTATATTTTTTAAATTATGTTGTTTATTGTATTTTTAATTTAATTATTGAATTCAACTTGCAATGGCTCCTTTCAAATTCCGCGTTCGTCAAGTTTGATTATATAGGTGAAGGCCCAATTGCATTCAACTTTGTAGGATTCACTTTCATTCAAAGTTTTTTAAACGTAAAGCGAAGCGAAATTTTTGCAAATGCTCAAAAACGAGGCGCGCATTTGTCAAAGTTTTATGTAATTGGGGCTTTGGAGTTGTATTTTTAAGTAAGGTAAATTAAGGTTACTCAAGGTTAAGTTTGTCGTCCACTGCGGAGTTCCGGTCCCACATATGTATATATAGATAAAAGTAAGTCTTATTTTTACATCAAAAAGAGTCAAAGTAAGACTGCTTTCATGCTGGGCCATACACTCGAGTTAAAGGAGCATTGTTAGTCAATTTATATTGTTGTTGTCAATATACTCAAGTTTATGCCGCAACGTAAAAAAAAATGGCGGTTATATACCAACAGGTTGTCATAACCTCTAACGAGACTTTTGCCGAACTTCTCTTCCAACTTTGATTTTTGTTGGGATTTTCCACATAGTAGTATCCCGGGACTGACACTCCTAAACCGACACCGTTACTCCTCCTCGAACCACTTAGATGACTTTATGAAGGCCATCAAGTCCTTTATGTCCAGTTCAGCGGTCTGGTTTAGGCTATCCAGGAAGGGAACTCCCAAAAAGCGCGTTCTCGCGCCGCTTAAGACCGGGCAGTTGCAGATGAGGTACTTCACCGTTTCCTCTTCCTCATCATCTTTGCAGCTCCTACAGCATCGTCGATAGGGCACACCTTCTGCGTGCCTACAAATAAGGCAGTGCCCAGTTAGAACACTTATTAATATGGAGATTTCTCTCCTTCTTAGGGCGTGAATGCCTCTAGATCTTTTATGATCACATTTCGGCCAGGTTTGTTTGGATGTCCGGCACCTTGGGGATTGTTGCCACATTTCGTTGGCTTGGAGTACACACTCCGTCAAGCCAACGAAAGGTAGCAACAATCCCAAGGGTGCCGGACATCCAAACAAACCTGGCCAAAATGGGATTATAAAAGATCTAGAGGGAGCATAAAAGATCTGAATACAGTTACTTCAACAAAAAATACCGTTCAAACAACCAAAATTTGGTCAACTTCAGGATAACAGCACGAGATTGTTGATTGTACCAGTGCCTTTTTTCTGTGTATATGCACAAGAAATATAGCAGTTGACATACTAGAACATATATACATCAGCATCATATTTGTATTTACCCAAACACGAAAAAGCATCTGTCAATTACAAGAGAAAAAAAGAAGCAAACCAAAAATTTCAAATAATGTTTGCATAGTACCATGTACTACAATAGATCGTACTAATGGTTGCGGTGTAATAAGGCCTTATAATAATAATGTAGTATGAAATGGAATTTTTCTAATTAGTATTTTTCTAAAATAGATTAGACTTTTTCTGACTACACCTTTATCTGTTTATATTCAGAAGGTTAGGTTAGGTTCAAGTGGCTGCCGCAGAGGCACACTTAGGCCAGTTTTGAAAGGCCCGTTGTGATACCACCAACACAAGGAAAGTCAGTCCCGGGACCCAGCCATATGGAAAATCCCTGAGTTGTTGGGATTTTCCACATAGCAGAATCCCGGGACTGACACTCCTAAACCGACACCGTTACTCCTCCTCGAACCACTTAGATGACTTTATGAAGCCCATCAAGTCCTTTATGTCCAGTTCCGCGATCTGGCTTAGGCTATCCAGGAACGGAACTCCCAAAAAGCGCGTTCTCGCGCCGCTTAAAGCCGGACAGTTGCAGATGAGGTGATCCACTGTTTCCTCCTCCTCATCATCTTTGCAACTCCTGCAGCATCGTCGGTAGGGCACACCTAGCCTTTCTGCATGCCTACCAATGAGGCAGTGACCGGTTAATACCCCCATCAATATGCAGATTTCCCTCCTAGTTAGGGCATAAATGCGTCTAGACCTTTTAAGATCCCATTTTGGCCAGGTTTGTTTCGATATGCGACACCCTGGGGATTGCAGCCATCTTTCGTTGGCTTGACGGAGTGTGTGCTCCTTCAGCATTAGTTTGCATGTGGCAAACGGCATACCTAAGCGCTCTTTATCCTGAAGAACCTGCTTGGTCGTGCCCTGCCTGGCAAGCTCGTCTGCCTTACAGTTTCCCTCAATGTCCCTATGTCCCGGGACCCATATGAGGTTTACGCGGTTCTGTTGGGCCATCTCCTGAAGAGATCGACGACAGCTGAGCGTCAGTTCAGAGTTGAACGTGTATGAGCCAAGGGATTTGATGGCCGCTTGGCTATCGCTGAAAATAGCGATATCTTCTCCGATAACACGTTTGCTTAACCAGGCCGCGGCGTCCAGGATTGCCGAGACTTCCGCCTGGAAGACGCTACAATGATCAGGTAGTCTGAAGGAGAGCTCAAGGTCCAAATCCCTTGAATAAACGCCTCCTCCAACTCTGCCGTCCAACTTCGAGCCGTCGGTGTATATGGAAGTGCCACCATTTGTTTCGGGACACCAATCCGTCCTCTCCCAGTCTTCTCTGCTGGGAATGTTTATTTTGAAACAGCTATCCCCGACTGTAGTAGTCGCACAACGATCTGTGCTTAGAGGGAGAAAGCTGTAAGATTCCAGAATACTGGAGTGTCCAATAGTACCCGCAGCCCAACTGGAGGTTTCTCTTAGGCGCAGAGCTGATGCCGCCGCTGACCGAAACCCTTCCAGATCAAGTGGCAAAATGCCCAGAATGACCTGGAGGGCTTCGTTGGGCGTTGTCCTTAGCGCACCGCTTATACAGATCATATTGGATCTATGGACTTTCCGCAACAGATTCAGGTATGTTGCCTTGCTCAGCGCAGGCCACCATACGACGACTCCATAAAGCATGATTGGGCGAATGATGGCCGTGTAGATCCAACTGCATACTCTAGGGCTGAGCCCCCATTTTTTGCCAATGGCTCTTTTGCAGGTGTAAAGAGCGATGCAAGCTTTCTTCTGGCGCTGAAGAACATTCTCCTTCCAATTCAATTTCCTGTCCAGAACTATGCCTAGAAACTTGGCCTTATCCGACAAGCCCAGGCGCGTGCCATCTAGTTCTGGTAGGCTTATTGGCGGTATTTTGTACCGGTTGGTGAAGAGGACAAGTTCCACCTTCCCTGGGTTGATACTAAGTCCGCAGTGAGAGGACCACGTCGAAACTTCTCGCAGTGCTACTTGCATCAGGTCACACAGAGTTTGTGGGAACTTGCCTCTGAATGCAATAGCTAAATCGTCTGCGTATGCCACTATCTTCCCGCCCCCCAGCTTGTGTCACGTAGCAACGAGTTGACTGTGAGGTTCCATAAAAGCGGGGAAAGAACACCACCCTGGGGTGTTCCCCTTGTGACATAGCGTGATAACTCAACCGTACCAAGTGAAGAAGCTATTTTCCTTCCCATTAAAAGTTGGTCAATTAAACCAGTTAGAGGTCTATCTACGCCCAGATTAGTTAGAGCGGAGTTGATAGCCTCCGGGCTTATATTGTTGAAAGCCCCCTCAATGTCTAGGAGGGCCACGAGACAGTAGTCCTTTTCACACAGCGATTTCTCAATGACAGACACTAGGCTGTGCAGAGCGGTTTCTGTTGATTTACCCTTGGTGTATGCATGCTGATAGCTAGAGATAAGGTTGCTATCAATAGTCGTTAAGAGGTAGTCGCTTAATATCCTCTCAAAGGTTTTTAGTACAAAGGACGAGAGACTGATCGGTCTGTAGTCTTTTGGCTCGTAGAGGGATGCCTTCCCAGCCTTAGGGATAAACACTACCGTGGCGCTTCTCCAGGAGCCCGGAATGTGGTTGAGAGCCAGGCAGGCTGTGAAGAGAAATACCAGCCATTTAGCTGATGTCTCCAACGTGTTTATAAGCTGCGCGGGGATAATCCCGTCCGGCCCGGCAGCCTTATACGGTTCAAAGCTCTTAACTGCCCACCTTACTCTTTCCTCAGTGATGGGTATATTTACTGCCAGGTTTGTTGCAGGTGCTAGTGGTGCATCATGCAGATTCCCCGGAAAATGTGTATTCAAGAGCAGCTCAAGGGTTTCCTCTTCCGTGCTGGTCCAGGATCCGTCAGGCTTTCGCAAATAGCTGATGGTTGTTTGACTTTTCGAGAGGACTCGTCTAAGTCTCGCTGTGTCGTCGACCTTTTCGACGCCAGTGCAGAAATTTCTCCACGAGGTTCTCTTCGCCTGTCTCAGAGCTTTTTTGTAGGCCCTTAGTTTAGCTTTATATTCGTGCCAATGAGGCTCAGAGCCGAAGCTCTTGGCCTTGTTAAATTGTTTCCGGCATGATATTCGGAGCGAGTCCAAATCGTAGGACCACCAATGTGGCCTGTGTTTACCGCGTGGTTTTGGCACTGGACAAGCCTGTCCTAGAGCATTTGAGAGCGCCGATGTAAATGTAGTAACAAGATCCTCCAGCTCCTCTACTGATGAGGGGGCTTGTGAGGGCAGTACTGGGAGGTCTCTGTCTAATATTTCATTGTGTAACTGCCAATCAGTGTTACGTGGATTGCGCTTCATGATTGGTTGTTCTACAATAAAGTCTAAAACCATTTCTATGTAACGGTGGTCGGAGAAAGAATGTTCTTCCAGAACCCGCCATTTTCTGACCCACTCATAAGCGCCTTCACTACAGAGAGTGAGGTCTATGACCTCCCTGCGGGTCTTAGTGATAAAAGTAGGCTCATTACCCACGTTGCAAATCACCAGGTTGGTTGTTAAGAGGTAATCAAACAGAGACTCGCCCCTGGCATTGATGTCGGAGCTCCCCCATTGGACATGGTGAGCATTAGCGTCCGCTCCAATAATAAGATTACCCGTGCAGAAATTTGACACCAGGTCTTTCACCTCCATTTGTGGTGGGGGTTCTTCGGCGTCGTAGGGCATATAGACCGACGCCACCGTCAGGCGGGTGCTGTCGACCGTTAGACTGATAGCGGTAATATCAGCATTGGTGTAGTTAGGTAGGAGAAAGGAGTTCAACTCAGACTTGACCAAAATACACGTTCTGACTTTGCTCTCCTCGCTGGCTCGAATGACCTTGAAGCCCTTAGTCCCCAATCCGCAGATTCTCGAGCTTTTGACCCAGGGTTCTTGGATGAGGACCACATCCACGTCGCCTTTAGAAAGACGACTACTTAAAGCAGCCGAAGCTACTTTAGATTTGTGCAGATTAATCTGAAGCACCACCAACATGAGAGCGCACAGACTTCCCTGCCGTCCCCATATCGTCGAGGTTTGCCCCATCCCGGAGGTTGCCTATCAACGACGAGTTGTTCCGATTAACTGCCCGATATGGCGTTGCAGGAGTCTTGCTGTCTGTAGCGTTAGATGTTAATCGCTCAGCGTTGGCTGCTACCACCGTGACGTCGAGGGCTTCCTCGTCCTGTAGGCTGTCCTCCATCTCCGAGTTGTTCACAGCACTATCGCCAAGGGACGTGGCGGATAACATGGTTTCCGCAT
Organism: Campiglossa producta; assembly: GCA_964058755.1. NCBI lineage: Eukaryota > Metazoa > Arthropoda > Insecta > Diptera > Tephritidae > Campiglossa > Campiglossa producta. Next base: position 40,105,309 of record CAXKVI010000004.1, on the reverse strand, counting down.
CGGAATCCTCCGCTTCCTCTTCTGGTAATTCGTTTTCCGGTTCCCCCGGAGCAGCCGAGAAGGCAGCGCGCTGAGCATCACCACGATATACGTGGATAACGATCTGGCCTACGCTGTAGTGTACTAGGCCATTGCACCTTTTGAGGGGCTCGATTGACTCTTTATTCATGGTGAACACCACCTGTCTGTCGGGCCCTACCGCATCCCCGACCAGATTGACACTCCAGTCATGCGTTGGCAGGGACGGATTCATTAGCCGTAGCATCCCGAGAATTCTCTCGGGTTCGTCAGGGATGGCCGGAATCCACGCCCTTGCCCTTGGACGAGCTGGAATGTCCTTCCAGTCGACGACCTCTATCTTTGCGCCCTTGTAGACTTCACCCAGCTTAGCAGCTGCTGCCTTGTACAGTGCTACGGTTTTTGCATCCTCGCATGCGAGTAATTTAATCTGACCCTGGTGCCAACCCGCATCCGTTACTCGCGCCGAACTACCCGGAAACTCTGGAGCAACATTGAGAAGAATGTTGCCGAGTTCATTTCGCACGTAACGCCACCGGTCCTTAGGGATGGCCAGGCGGTCATTGCCTCGGTCAAGGACGCCTATAAGGATCCTGTCCTTGGTTACCTCAGCAAAGCTTAGTTTGCCCGCTCCAGGGGTATTCTGATGCCGCTTGGGAGGGGGATTCAACTCCAGGTCCGATCTCTGGCGCTTGAAAGGGTTAACTTTTAACCTCTTTGGCATGTAAGAATTTTGGAAATCCGGTATCACAGCTTTCGCTAGCTCTACCGATTTACTGGAATTCGGCGACAGCGATTCCTGCGGTACCCCTTCATACCTCTTCAGGATCTTTGCAGCCAATCTTTTCTCGTGGTATGTGAAGCGGCGGGGAGATGTCTCCTGGGAGTGCGGACCCGTAGTTGCCATCGCGGTCGCTCTCCTTGCCGAAATCTCAGTTGCAGCTTCCTTCTCCTTCGAAACTCCGAGGCCAGGTCGTGAGACCGCTGCCACAGACGTAAAGATACTGGTTTTGATATCAGCGGTTGATGGGAGTTTAGCATCTGCCGTTGTCCGCTTAGTTGCGTTGGCAACCGCACTGGTGCTAGCTCTCATCAAGTCAATCTTAGTCGATAGAGGGTTGGTTGACCGACTCGTAGTTGCCATCGCTGTCGATCCCCCCCTTGATTGTGGAACGGAGGTTGTCCTCCGGCGTTGTTGTTGCTTTCTCGCCTGTTCCTCCATAGCTCTCCTTTGCTGAGGAGTGAAATTTGGCGTTGTTTGTTTTTTAGGTTTATCGTTTTTATTTGGATAATTTGAGTTCATCTTGTTCGTACGACCCATCGCCGGACACGGCCAGCTTAGGGTCAAGGGAAGAGTAGGGGAAAATGTGTCGTCCGCCGCGGCAGAGCCCCGCACCGCGGTAAGGCCATGCTTACTCTCTGAGGCGACCCGGTATCAGAGAGGCTCCGTTCAAATACAGCCACGATTTGCCTCCCGGCTGCAAACGTCCAATGGGCACGGTTTCGCATAACACCCTGGATTGGGAGGGGGAAGATCTTTGTCGTCGCGCCAGAGAGGCTAGGCTGCTCTCGTGATGAAGTGCCGTACGGAGCTATGATCACAAGGGCAGCGTAGCCCTGTGGCTATCGACTTAAGCCCTCGTACCGCGGCAAGGTATCCACCCTTCACGAGGGTTATATTCAGAAAGTAACACTTTATATTTAGAAAATTACAATTCATATTCAGGATTTCCATTTGATATTCAGAAAAATACAATTGACATTCAGAAAATTACAATTGATATTCAGAAAACTTTCTGAATATAAACTGAAAAAGGTGTAGTATAATTTCAACCCGAGATTCATACATACTTGCATACTAGTACGAACCAGGATTTTTGTGACTAGTATGATTTCGCCCAGCAAATTATAGTTTTATACTAGTATGTTTTCTGATTAGATTGGCATTTATTGGTTTAAGGGTAATCAGCAAAGAACTAGTATAAAAACATCCATAAAATGTATAGTAAACGAGCTAGGTGTCTGCTGAGTAGTTTGGAATTGATTAGTTTGAAGGTATTCAGAAATTAACTGGTATGAATACACCACAAAATGTTTAGGCGTAGAACTATAATGTTGCTGAGTAGTTGGACATTGACTGGTTTAAAGGTGATCAGAAATGAACTAGTATGAATACACTACAAAATGTATTGTCAGTGAACTATATTGTTTGCTGAGTAGATCGACATTGACTGGTTTAAAGGTGATCAGAAGTGAACTAGTATGAATACACCACAAACTGTATAGTCATTGAACTATATTGCTTGCTGAGTAGTTTGGCCTTGACTGGTTTGAAGCTTATCAGAAATGAACTAGTATAAATACACCACAAAATGTATAGTCAATGAACTAGAATTTTCGCTGAGTAGTTTGGCATTGACTAGTTTTAAAACTAATCAACAATGAACTGGTATGCATATGCCACAAAATGGTTAGTCAATGAACTAGTATGTTTGCTGAGTAGTTCGGAATTTGACTGCAGGGAGTTTACACTTGTCCCACTAAACATTTATGTTGGCAATACATACATTGGAATCTCATTCGAGATCAAGTCCGTTTTCCAATTTCCTACGGACATTTTTTTGTATGAAAATATTCTTGTTTCTCCAATTGAAAAAGTAATGGAACTTGACTTGAATTCCAAAAAAAATGTTCAATTGGAATCAAATGCATCCATTTGGCATGAGGAAACAATTATGATTGGGAATAAAAGGCGTGTTATTTTGATATAAAGTATATAATATAATATTATAAACACTTTTTTAACACAAATATTAATATCTTTTTACTTATTTACACAGAGCGAAAACCACTTAATAAAATAGAACAAAAGTTAGAAGATATATCTATAGTTTTTCTTTAAGAGGATGGGCTTCAAATATTTGTAGAGAAAATCTTACTAATGTTTTCATAAGAGATGTCACATATTATTGTAGAGAAAATCTTATTAATGTTTTCCAAGGACTGAAACCGAAAACGTAACCGTAACTGATTAAAACCGATTCATTTTTCAAAACCGAAACCGAAACCGTAACCGTTATTTCTATCTGAAAAAGAACGAAACCGAAACCGTTTCAAAAGCCGGAACCGGTTCCAAACGGTTTTGAATATTTTTGTGGACACATATTTTTTTTTAAAAGAGGCTACCCTGAATAATTTTCATGGAAGATGATTAAGCAAGACACTTTTTGACCTCAATATCAAAATTTCGAAATAATTGAACTATAGGCGAATGAAGCCATCGAAAAAAATTTACGACAACCGAAAAAAAAATGTGTAGTGGCCGTCTCAGAGAGCATCATTATATTAACGTTCAATTTTAACATTTTTCTAATATAAAAAGTAGAGTTAATTTTTCAAATTTATCGGTTAAAAGTCCACCAAATTTTCAACGATTTTCAAATTAATGACCACTAACTTATAACATAAATACTTATATTGAAGAAAAAATTTTTCCATAAATAGCGGAAGTAATATATATTACTATATATTGAAGAAAATTCTTCATGAAAACCGGAGTAAAGTTATAAAAATTCACACTTATTTTGCATTTAGGTACATATTTGAGTTTTGTAGTAGCACAATTTTTTTGTGTTGGTGTTTTTATTTGGAAACCGAAACCGGAACGAAACCGTAACTGAAACTGAAACCGGAACGAAACCGGAACCGAAACACGTTACAACCGAAACCGGAACTTTATTTTATTTATTTTCAAAGAGAAATCTTATAATATTTAGAAGATTTTCTTTTTAAAATTTCAGATTAAAAAAAAAAAAATGAACGCTCAACCCAGATGTCTACACTACCATGCCATCGTATACTTAACTTGCCAACGTCTAATTAGGTTAGGTTCAAGTGGCTGCCGCAGAGGCACACCTAGGCCAGTATTAAAAGGCCCGTTGTGATACCACCAACACTAGGAAAGTCAGTTCCCGAACCCTGCCATATGGAAAATCCCGGTATTAACGGAGCAGAATCCCGGGACTGACTTTCCTATACCGACACCGTTACTCCTCCTCGAACCATCTAGATGAGTTGATGAAGGCCATCAGGTCCTTTATGTCCAGCTCCGTGACCTGGCGTAGGCTGACCAGGAAGGGAACTCCCAAAAAGCGCATTCTCGCGACACCTAAAGCCGGGCAGTTGCAGATGAGGTGCTCCACCGTTTCCTCCTCCTCATCATCCTTACAACTCCTACAGCATCGTCGGTAGGGCACACCTAGTCTTTCTGCGTGCCTACCAATGAGGCAGTGCCCAGTTAGTACGCCTATTAATATGGAGATTTCTCTTCTCCTTAGGGCATAAATTTGTCTGGATCTTTTATGATCCCATTTCGGCCAGGTTTCTTTGGATATCCGGCATCCTGGAGATTGCAGCCATCTTTCGTTGGCTTGGCGGAGTGTGTACTCCTTCAGCATAAGCTTGCATGTGGCAAACGGCATACCTAAGCGCTCTTTATCCCGAAGAACCTGCTTGGTCGTGCCCTGCCTAGCAAGTTCGTCTGGCCTACAATTTCCCTCAATGTCCCTATGCCCCGGGACCCATGTGAGGTTCACACGATTCTGTTGGGCCATCTCTTGTAGAGATCGACGACAGCTGAGCGTCAGTTCAGAAATGAACGAGTAAGAGCCAAGGGATTTGATGGCCGCCTGGCTGTCGCTGAAAATAAAAATGTCCTGTCTGATAGTGTGTTGGCCTATCCAAACCGCGGCGTCCATGATTGCTGAAACTTCAGCCTGAAAGACACTGCAGTGATCAGGTAGTCTGAAGGAGAGCTCAAGGTTCAGACCCTTTGAATAAACCCCTCCTCCAACTCTGCCGTCTAACTTCGAGCCATCAGTATAAATGTAAGTGCCGCCATGAGTGGCGGGACTCCGATCCGTGCTCTCCCATTCTTCCCTGCTGGGAATGTTGATTTTAAAACCGCTATCTCCGACTGTTGTGGTCACACAACGATCTGTGCTCAGCGGAAGAAAGCAATAGGATCCCAATATACAGGCGTGTCCAGAAGTGCTTGCGCCCCAGCCGGACGTTTCCCTTAGACGTAGAGCCGATGCTGCTGCTACCCGGTGCCCTTCCAGATCGAGTGGCAAAATGTCAAGAAAGGCCTGGAGTGCTTCATTGGGCGTTCAACGTCTAATTACACCTTTGTTATTTTTGCCTCACCACATGTGCACTTGCCATATTGCATTCACCGCGAATGGAACTAAAGCGTTCAGCAGAATCAGTACGTCAGTACGTTGAAACAACTGACAGAAAAGTAGACTGCGTTTGTTTGTATTCGTAACGCCAGATACGACGGATACGTCAAAGTAGAATTTGTTTTAAAATTGACGTACGTCACGCAACTGACGTATTGGCGGAGTGATTTTGTTTCCCGCTTAAGAATTATTAACTGCTGAACGGAGATCTCTACCATGATGCTGTCGTGTACTTGTGCTTGGTAGCGTCGAATTACACATTTGAAGAAGGTATACTTTTAAATAAAATTAAAAACAATTACCTTCCAGAAATAAGAAGAAATCTCTATGGATATATCTTCGCCTCTGACTTCTATCCTCTTTTTGGGCCTCGAAGCTGTTCAAAGAGCCAATCTTCTTATGTTTATGACGATTTTTTTGGCTCTGTGTACCACTTTTTATAGTTTTTGACAGAAAATGTTTTGGAATTTTCTTTTTATTCTTTTATTTTTGATCTCAGATATGAGAGAGAATACGAGCATTGCCATGTGTAAAAATTGAAGAAAAACTTTCCAGTGGAGCTCAAATGGTTGTCCAACTTAAATCCAACCTTGGAAAAATATGTTGGAAATCAAGTTGAAATTGAAGACATTTCTCCAACATCGAAAATAAAGTTGGAATCATGCGTACTGGGGTGAGTCTATTGTTGATTTTGGCGAAACTGTTGAAATTAATAATGGACAGTGGACAGAGGTGGTGCGTAAAGGCCGCAAAAATAATAACTATAACTTTAATAATAATAATGACAAACAGGCTCGCATTATTGGTACAAATGATAGCACAGACCTTGATGTTGCCGATCTTTATAAAAGGCTTCATAAATCCTCTTTTTCGCCATCTGTGTCTGAGGAAAATATTAAGGATTATGTTGCTCGACAAGCAAAGATAGAAGCTAGAGTGCTATCATGTGCAAACACGTGAAAAAAGATGTTTCACTATCTACTCTGACTAGAGTTAGTTTCAAATTGGGTGTTCCTGATGATTTTAAAAACGTATCTGGCATCCGGACCAAAGCAGACCTGGTATACAACTTTAGTGCGCAGTTAGATTATGACATCTTCGTTTTCGGGAAGACTTGACTAATTGGAAAATTTTTTGATTCTGAGTTTTTTGACTCAAAGCTTTTTAATGTATTTCGCAAGGATCGCGACGTAGAAAAAACTGGCTGCAATTGAGGTGGTGGTGTTTTAAATGCCGTTAAACGTGAACTTCTCTGTATGTTGACCCTGCAGCGAAACCTCAAACCAGTCAGAAAAATAATAGTATACAACTATAATTTTTTGGCTGAATTCGTACTAGTCAGGAAATATCCATTTCATACTAGTATACAACTAGAATTTTCTGGCTGAACCCATACTAGTCAGGAAATATCCATTCCATACTGGAATACAACTAAATTTGTCTGGATGAAATCATACCAGTTGAAAAAACCAAAATTCATTCGTTTCGTGTTCTTCTTTTTTCTCTTATAATTCACAGATGCTTTTTCGTGATAGCGTTAATACAAATAAACATGAAAATAAACGCAAATGATAAAATAAAGGGTAAGTCATAAAAATTCTGGTTGAAATAATACTAGTCCAAGTTGAATGTTTTTTGGACTAGTATGGACTAGTATATTTTTAGTTGCCCTTTTTGGATTAGTATGGGGACTAGTTCATTTTATGAAAATCATACTAGTCCAGGTTGAACTAGTATGGGACTGGTATTTTACAACTAGTATAATTCTAGTATTTCATGACTAGTAGATGACTGGTATGGTCTGGTCGAAAATGATAATTGACATTTCGTAGGACATCAACACGTAAAAAATACCAGTTGCTTATATGGAAAAAAGACAGAACACTGACTAGTTGGGCCCGGTGCACCAACTAGTTGTAAAGTAGTTTTAAACTAGTTGCTTTCGCTGCAGGGGAGTTACCCTGCAGTCAAATTCCGAACTACTCAGCAAACATACTAGTTCAGTGACTAACCATTTTGTGGCATATGCATACCAGTTCATTGTTGATTGGTTTTAAAACCAGTCAATACCCAACTACTCAGCGAAAATTCTAGTTCATTGACTATACATTTTGTGTCGTATGCATACTAGTTCATTGCTGATTAGCGTTAAACCAGTCAATGCCAAACTACTCAGCAAACAATATAGTTCATTGACTATACATTTTGTGGTGTATTTATACTAGTTCATTGCTGATTAGCTTTAAACCAGTCAAAGCCAAACTACTCAGCAACATTATAGTTCTTCGACTAAACAATTCGTGGTGTATTCATACTAGTTAATTTCTGACTACCTTCAAACTAATCAATTCCAAACTACTCAGCAGACACTTACTTTACATTTTATGGATGTTTTTATACTAGTTCTTTGCTGATTACCCTTAAACCAATCAATGCCAATCTAATCAGAAACATACTAGTATACAACTATAATTTGCTGGGCGAAATCATACTAGTCAGAAAAATCCTGGTTCGTACTAGTATGCAAGTATGTATGAATCTCGGGTTGAAATCATACTACACCTTTTTCAGTTTATATTCAGAAAGTTTTCTGAATGTCAATTGTATTTTTCTGAATTTCAAATGGAAATTCTGAATATGAATTGTAATTTTCTGAATATAAATTGATACTTTCTGAATATAAACTGAAAAAGGTGAAGTCAGAAAAAGTCGAATCTATTTTAGAAAAATACTAATTAGAAAAATTCCATTTCATACTACATTATTATTATAAGGCCTTATTACACCGCAACCATTAGTACGATCTATTGTAGTACATGGTACTATGCAAACATTATTTGTAATTTTTGGTTTGCTTCTTTTTTTCTCTTGTAATTCACAGATGCTTTTTCGTGTTTGGGTAAATACAAATATGATGCTGATGTATATATGATCTGGTTTGTCAACTGCTATATTTCTTGTGTAAATACACAGAAAAAAGGCACTGGTAAAATCAACAATCTCGTGCTGTTATCCTGAAGTTGACCAAATTTTGGTTGTTTGAACGGTAATTTTTATTGAAGTAACTGCATTCAGATCTTTTATGATCCCTCTAGATCTTTTATGCTACTATTTTGGACAGGTTTGTTTGGATGTCCGGCACCCTGGGGATTGTTGCCACCTTTCATTGGCTTGACGAAGTGTGTACTCCTTCAGCAACTCCTTCGGCAAACGGCATATGCAATCTAATGCTGAAGGAGTACACACTCCGTCAAGCCAACGAAAGGTGGCAGCAATCCCCAAGCTGCCGGACATCCAAACAAACCTGGCCGAAATGGCATCATAAAAGATCTAGAGGCATTCACGCCCTTAGAAGGAGAGAAATCTCCATATTAATAGGTGTTCTAACTGGACACTGCCTTATTGGTAGGCACGCAGAAAGGCTAGGTGTGCCCTATCGACGATGCTGTAGGAGCTGCAAAGATGATGACGAAGAGGAAACGGTGAAGCATCTCATCTGCAACTGCCCGGCCTTAAGCGGAGCGAGAACGCGCTTTTTGGGAGTTCCCTTCCTGGATAGCCTAAACCAGATCGCTGAACTGGACATAAAGGACTTGATGGCTTTCATAAAGTCATCTAAGTGGTTCGAGGAGGTGTAACGGTGTCGGTTTAGAAGTGTCAGTCCCGGGATTCTGCTATGTGGAAAATCCCAACAACTCAGGGATTTTCCTTATGGCCGGGTCCCGGGACTGACATTCCTAGCGTTGGTGGTATCACAACGGGCCTTTCCAAATTGGCGTAAGTATGCCTCTGCGGCAGCCACTTGCACCTAACCTAACCTAACTGCATTCAACTGTTTAAACAGTCACAGATTTGTAAATTAAAAAAAAAAAAAACTAGGTTCCGCCAACTTGTACGAAAAAAATCAAAGCAGCACACTATAAGTTGGAAGAGAAGTTCGGCAAAAGTCTCGTTAGAGGTTATGACAACCTGTTGGTATATAACCGCCATTTTTTTACGTTGCTGCATAAACTTGAGTATATTGACAACAACAATATAAATTAACTCTAACAATGCTCCTTTAACTCGAGTGTATGGCCCAGCATGAAAGCAGTCTTACTTTGACTCTTTTTGATGTAAAAATAAGACTTACTTTTATCTATATATACATATGTGGGACCAGAACTCCGCAGTGGACGACTAACTTAACCTTAAATAACCTTACCTAAAAATACAACCCAAAGCCCCAATTACATAAAACTTTGACAAATGCGCGCCTCGTTTTTGAGCATTTGCAAAAATTTCGCTTCGCTTTACGTTTAAAAAACTTTGTATGAAAGTGTTTCCTTCACCTATATAATCAAACTCTCTTGTAACTGCCTCTTTTTTACCTTGTAATTCACAGATGCTTTTTCGTGTTTGGGTAAATACAAATAGTCGCTGCTTTCTAAAGAATAAACTGGTATATTGCTGATGTAGAGGATGACCATGATACTGGTGCATAAACCGACTAGTATACCAATTGGACTAGTACGACAAGTGTTACGATCTGAATGGGCATAATGATTAGTATGTCCCGCCGCATAGACTGAGCAGTATGTCAACTGGTATGATTCTGATGTATATATGAACTAGTATGTCAACTGGTAAGATTCTGATACATATATGAACTAGTATGTCAAATGGTATATTTCTGATGCAAATTTGAACTAGTATGCCAACTGGTAAGATTCTGATGCATATATGAACTAGTATGTCAAATGGTATATTTCTGAAGCAAATTTGAACTAGTATGTCAACTGATATGATTATGGTGCTTAAATGAACTGGTATGTCAACTGGTATGATTCTGATGCATAAATGAACTACTATATCAACTGGTATGATTCTGACGCATATATGAACTAGTATGACAACTGGTATGATTCCGATGCTTTTTTTAACTAGTCTGTCAATTGTTATGATTCTGATGCATATATGAACTAGTCTGTCAACTGGTATGATTCTGATGCATATAAGAAGTAGTCTGTCAACTGATATGATTCTGATGCATATATGAACTAGTCTTTCAACTGGTATGATTCTGATGTATATATGAACTAGTCTGCCAACTGGTATGATTCTGATGTATATATGAACTATTCTTTCAACTGGTACGATCCTGACGTATATACATACGAACTAGTATCTTAAATGGTATGATACTGTTGTGTACATATAATAACAAGTATATCAACTGGTATATTCCTGATGCAGAGGCTGACTAGTCATCCAATTGGTATGGTGCTGATGCAGAGAAGGACAATTGCCATCTCGTAGGACATCGCCGTGTTAAAAATACCAGTTGCTAATATGGAAAAATTACAGAACTCGAACTTGTTGAGGCCGCCTGGCTGACTGGTATTTGATCAGTATAAAACTAGTTAAGTTGACTGCAGGGTATGCAAGGCTCATACAGATAATATTGTTTCCCTGCCTTTAAGTGATTTAAGTGATAACAATGTTTGTGTGCTGGGTGATTTTAACCTTTGTAATGTCAATTGGTCGCCCAACTTATGTAATAATGGCCTTACGCCTTCCAATCTTTCGGCAAATCATGAATTGTACCTTCCCTGCAGCGAAACCTCAAGCTAGTCAGAAAAATACTAGTATACAACTCAGAACTCATACTAGTCAGGAAATATCCATTTCATACTAGTATACAACTAGAATTTTCTGGTATAACTCATACTAGTCAGGAAATATCCACTTCATACTAGTATGCAACTAGAACTTTCTGGTACAACTCATACTAGCCAGGAAATATCCATTTCATACCAGTATACAACTATAATTTTCTGGTAGAACTCATACTAGTCAGGAAATATCCACTTCATACTAGTATACAACTAGAACTTTCCGGTACAACCCTGCAGCGAAAGCAACTAGTTGGTGCACCGGGCCCAACTAGTCAGTGTTCTGTCTTTTGTCAATTGTCAGATGTTGACCAGAATATACCAGTTATCTACTAGTCAGGAAATACCAGCTTCATACTAGTTGTATAATACTAGTTCCATACTAATTCAACCTGGACTAGTATAATTTCCATAAAATGAACTAGTCCACATACTAGTTCAAGAAGGACTAGTATAAAATATACTAGTCCCATACCAGTCCAAAAGCATTAAACCTGGACTAGTATGATTTCAACCAGAATTTTCCTGGCTTACCTTTATTTTATACCTCGACTTTATTTTCATGTTTATTCACGCGATTTTCTTGGTTGCTATGGAAACTAAATCTATTATTGTACCTTCCAGTTTGAGATCTATTTGAAGTATTTCAAATCACAGCACCGATTTAAGATCTGAGCAACACGGGCTTTGCGGTGATGATGTATGTTTGAACAATTTTCCTACCGGGTTTTAGTATATAAAATGATATATATACGAACTTATGTATACATACGGAAAACTGAATATGTAGATATATAGATCATATATACTCTTTGACATTATGTAAAAAAATAATGTAAATTCGAGGTAAAGCATGATAACCTGTAATGGAACTGCACTCAAGTAGTGATATATGAACAAAAATACAAAACAATGTGCATATTTTCTAGAGGATGGTAGCTAAGATCTCAAACCAAACGGTATTTTCAACTGGATGACATTGCCAACGAATTGGCATTTTTAGTTTTAGGCTGAGTTGTTTCTTTCCAAATAACACTTTAGGTGCAATGTGATAAATGCTATAAAAATGCAAAAAAAGGGCATATTTTCCAAAAAGGAGCAGCTAGGATTTCAAAACAAAGTGGTTTGTGATCAGGACAGTATCCCAGACGATGTGGAATTTTCAGTTTTTGGTGTCAGTTTAGGCCAACCTATTCTTCATTCAGGAGCAGTGTGTTGGATAAGTATCTTTATACCAATTACATTAGTAACATTGAGTCAAACATTAAATCGAACACGGAGTCATTCTGCAACTATATTAGGTCAAAAAATGCTGCGCCAGTGTGCCAACCGGCGTCTTTCTTGATGACAATTCTACGAATTCTTCAACTGAAATAGCCAATTTATTCGCGGAATTCTTCTAAATCTAACTTCGACCCTGAAGACAATAGTTATCAAACATATGAATTTCCTAAGAATCAGGACTGTGCTGTTAACTCTGCATCGCTATTATAGAGTTAGAATTATTAATTTTTTTAAGTTGAATAATTATAATATTTTATTTTTATTTAAAAAAAAAAAAACTAATGGCGGCGATTTACCAACAGGTTATCATAACCTCTAACGAGATTTTTAGCCGAGCTTCTCTTTCCAACTTGTGGCGTGTTGCTTTTTTGAGTTTTTCCTACAAGTTGGCGGGACCTACAGTTTTTTGCCGACTCCGAACGGCACTTGCAAAGCAAATGAATTTTTTGCTGAGAAGCTTCTCATGGCAGAAATACACCCGGAGAGTTTGCCAAACTACTGCCGAGGGGCGACCCCGTTTAGAAAAATTCTTTTTCTAAATAATTTTTGATGTTAATTTTGCCGGGCATCGAACCGCAACGACTTGGTGTAGAAGGCCGAACACTTAACCGCTACACCACCGCCGTGATGATAATAAAATTTTCATTTGATTTTAAATTCATCACAAAATATTTAACAATTAAATGAACTTTCAAAAATAACAAAGTAAAATTAAAATAAAGTATATAAACCCTACAATTAGTCCCCCTCTAAAAAAATATGTATATATATAATAAAGTAAAATAAAATAAATAACAGTAATAATATTAAAATATCCAAACAATTTAATTAATATTAAAAGTGACTGTTTTTGTTTTTTTATGAAAAAGTTTAGTTGAATTTTTTGTTGGATGAACGATGGTGTTTACTTACTTACTTACTTAAAATAGCCTTTAACCACCTTGGCGATTTTGGCCATCTAACATGTTTCGCCAGTCGGCTCTTTGTTGAGCCACCTGGCGCCAATTGGAGACACCGCGTGTTCTCAGATCTGCCTCCACTTGGTCCTGCCATCGGAGAGGTGGCCTCCCTCTTCCTCTACTTCCACCGGCGGGTGCGTCTTCGTTCATTCGCACCACGTGACCTAGCCAGCGAAGCCGCTGGGTTTTAATTCGCTGAACTATGTCGACGTCTACGTAAAGCTCATACAGCTCATCATTATATCTTCTTCGGTACTCGCCGTCGCCAACTTTTAGGGGTCCATAAATCTTTCGAAGAATTTTTCTCTCGAATACTCCCAAAGCCGCCTCGTCAGAAGCTGCCAGTGTCCATGCTTCTGCACCATATATACGGTGAATGACTTAAAGAGTGTTGTTTTTGTTCGTCGAGAGAGGACTTTACTTCTCAATTGCTTACTCGTTTTACCTTCGTTCACCACCAAACCCATTTTTTCCGCTTCTTTTTCTAATTTGGAGTACGCAGAAGTTACGGCGCGATTAAGTTCTGCAGGTTGAATTATTTTCTCCAACATCAAATTAAAGAAATCGCACGATAGGGGGTCGCCCTGCCTGAAACCTCGCTTAGTTTCGAACGGCTCGGAGAGGTCCTTCCCAATTCTGACCGAGCTGGTGGTGTTGCTCAGCGTCATTTCGCACAGCCGTATAAGTTTTGCTGGGAAACCAAAATCAGACATAGCGGCATATAGGCAACTCCTTTTCGTGCTGTCGAAGGCGGTTTTAAAAGCAACAAAGAGATGGTGTGTGTCGATCCTTTTCTCACGGGTTTTTTCCAAGATTTGGCGTATTGTAAAAATCTGGTCGATGGTAGATTTACCAGGTCTGAAGCCACACTGATAAGGTCCAATCAGTCGATTTACGTCAGGCTTCAGTCTTTCGCACAATACACTTGATAGGACCTTATATGCGATATTCAAAAGGCTGATTCCACGATAGTTGGCACAGTTTGCGGATCCCTTCTTATGGATTGGGCAGATAACACTTAGATTCCAATCTTCAGGTTTGCATTCATCCGACCATATTCTGCAAAAGAGCTGGTGCATGCACCTTACCAGCTCCTCGCCGCCACATTTGAATAGCTCAGCGGGCAGGCCATGAGCACCCCCCGCTTTATTGTTTTTTAGTCGTGATATAGCTATTCGCACCTCGTTATAGTCGGGTTGTGGAACTTCGATTCCATCGTCTTCGATTGTTGGGTCGGGTTCGTCCGCTTCTCTGGATTGCTTCTCCGTTTAGAAGGGCAGATAAGTGATCCCTCCATAACCTTAGTACTCTCTGAACATCTGCCACCAGGTCGCCGTTGTAATTTTTACAGGAGTTTGGCCCATGTTTAAAACCTTCCGTCATTCGTCGGGTTTTTCGATAAAATTTTCGGACGTTGCTTCTGCTGGCTAGCATTTCAAGCTCTTCGATTTCACGCTTTTCTGCTTCCCTTTTCTTCGCCCGGAAAAGCCGTCTCGCTTCCCTCTTCATCTGACGGTAGGGTCCACACACGCTCCTGCGTCTTTGCACTCTATCATCGTACCAGCTGTTTTTTTCACTTGCCGGAATCCAATTACTTCTTCGGCTGCGGTACGAAGTGCTCCGGAGATATGTTCCCACTGCTCATGCACTCCGTTGAGTTGAATTGTGCTCTCAGAGAACAGGTGTGCGAGTCGTTCTGCGAAATCATTGGCTGCCTGTTGTAACTGCAGTTTTTCAACGTCCAGCTTTCCTTGAGTTTTTTGTGGCGCCTCTTTTGTTGTACTTAGGCGGGTACGAATCTTGGCTGCTACCAAGTTGTGATCGGAGTCGATGTTCGCGCCCCTCGTCGCTGGAAGCGTGCCGTCCGTCTATCACAAAGTGATCGATATGGTTGCGTGTTTTCCGATTTGGCGACAGCCATATGGCTTGATGGATCTTTTTATGCTTGAACCTGGTGCTGGATGCGACCATGTTTCGTGCACCGGCGAAGTCAATCAGTCTGAATCCATTTGGCGAAGTCTCATCATGGAGGCTGAACTTTCCGACAGTGGAGCCAAATACACCCTCTTTGCCCACCCTGGCGTTAAAGTCCCCAAACTTTGATATCATGACGGGGGCAGCGCTCATAAGTTTCTTGTAATTTCGCGTAGAATTCATCTTTTTCCACGTCGTCCTTGTCCTCGGTCGGTGCGTGCACGATGGTGTTTGCAGGTTTTAATAAATCAATTGAGAAAGATTTGATTGTGTTACCATATTGAATTTGAAAAGTTTTATTGTTTTTTTAAATAACTTTAAATGGTCCTTCGTAAGGTAATTTAACAACCTTAACAAATACATAATCGCAAGTATCTAAATTTTGTGCAATAAAAGTATGTTCATTACTATTATGAATGATTTTTGAGCGAACAACTGAAAAATATTTTCTTAGTTGATAGAGTGTTTCATTTATATTTTCATTTTCATTATTGGTAGAAACAATTAATTCCCCTGGTAATCTTAGTGTTTGTCCGTAAACAAGCTCAGCAGAAGAATACTTTAAATCTTCCTAATTGTAGTTCGTAAACCTAATAAAATCCACGCTAAAATTTCGGACCAATGTGTTGCATCATTCGAAGCTGTTATTGCTGTTTTCAATGACCTGTGAAACCAAGGACTGAAACCGAAACCGAAACTGTAACCGTAACCGATTAAAACCGATTCATTTTTCAAAACCGAAACCGAAACCGTAACCGTTATTTTGATCTGGAAAAGAACGAAACCGAAACCGTTTCAAAAGCCGGAACCGGTTCCAAACGGTTTTGAATTTTTTTAATGTATCACTTCTTTAAGTGGGCACAAACAGGTACTCTGAAAACCTTCAGGGAGGATTGTCGAGCAAGGTTACAAAATACGCGTTTTAACCTTAGTATAAAAATTCTGAAAGAGGAAATTTGATTATAGTTGAATGAAGCGACCGAAAAAAATTTACGAGATACGAAAACGAAATGTTCAGGCTTGACTCAGAAAGCACCACCATTAATGTTTTTGGCGATTTATACATTTCATTTAATATTTTTCTAATAAAAAAGTAGAGTTAATTCTAGGAATTTGTTTTGCAGAAATTTCATCCATGCATAGCGTTAATAAAATTTATTATTATATTAGAGAAATCCCATCATGGCAGCAGGAAAAAGTTATGAAAATTCAGATCTATTTCGAAGCTACATAGGTACTTGATTATTTTAGTAGTAAAATTTATTTTGTTTGTGTTTTTATTTGGTAACCGAAACCGGAACGAAACCGTAACCGAAACCGAAATAAATGTTGAAGAACGAAACCGGAACCGAAACCGAAACACGTTGCAAAACCGAAACCGTAACCCGAACGTTATTTTAATCGGTTTCAGACCTTGTGTGAAACCTTTCGATCATCCCATTTGATTGTGGATGAAATGGAGAGGTACGAATTTTGTGAGTTCCGAATAATTTCGTTAATTCACTGAATAATTTAGAAGTAAATTGAGAACCTTGATCTACTGTTATATTGACAGGAATACCAAGACGTGGTATATAATTTTGAACAAATGTTGTTGCTACTGTGTTTGCTGATATATCTTTAAGAGGATATGCTTCAGGCCAACGTGTATGTCTGTCGATGATAGTTAAACGAAACGATTTTCTCTTGAAACAGGGAATGGGCCAACAAGGTCCATGTGAATATGTTCAAATCGCCCAGAAGGCATCTCAATTTTTTGTACAGGGGTTTTTGTATATTTGGAAATTTTGGACCTTTAACAATTTAAACAAGGTGTAGTGCAATTATTTATTTCTTTCCGCATATCAGGCCAAAAATATTTGGACTGAATTAAGCGTCGAGTTGTGCGGACACTTGGATGTGATAAACAGTGTATTTTATCAAAAATTATTTTTCAAATAAAAGGTCTAAAAGATTTTTGTGTAATATCACATCAAATATTAAGGTTAATGACTGGAATATTAATTTCTTTTAATTTACTATTTAAATTTTGATTAGATATAATTTCATGATGTGTTTGATCTATATTGCTAAAAGTTCGCGGTCAAACGTTGAGTAATTAATTTCTGTAGGAGATAATTTTCGTGAAAAATAGGCAAGTGGTTCCAATGTATTATTGCTAACTTGATGTAGAACTGCACCAATTGCTATATTCGAAGCATCTACAGCTAGTTATAAATTGCTATTTTTATCGAAATGTGTGAGTAAAGTTTCTTGCGCAAAAAGTTGTTTAACATTTTCAAAGGCATTAATAGCTTTCTCTGTCCAAATAAGTTCTTTATATTTGTGTTTAGTGGCCAATGTTAACATTTCATGTAATGAACTATGTAAGTTCAGCTGCTAACATTTTAATGTATCGGTGATAATAGTTAACCATTCCTAAAAATTTTTGTAATTTATTTATAGAAATAGGTTTCTCAAAATTAATTATTGTTTGAACTCTTTCTGAAGAAGGTTTAATTCCTTTACTTGAAATTTCATAACTTAGAAAATCTAATTTATCAGATCCAAAAATGCATTTAGAGGGTTTAATGTTCAAATTATACTTCGTAAGTCTTTCAAATACAAGTTTTAAATGCTCAAAATGATCGTTTTCATTTTCACTAGCAACAAGTATATCATCAATATATACAAATACAAATTCCAAACAAAAAAATACTTCATTTATAATGCGTTGAAATGTTTGTGCGCTGTTTCGTAGGCATGCGCACAAACTCAAACATTCCAAATGATGTAGTTATTGCTGTTTATGAATATCTTCGTCAGCCATTGGTATCTGATGATACGCACGAACTAAATCAATTTTTGACAATATTTGTTTGTTTTTTAAATCAATAGCTAGATCATGAATATGAGGTAGTGGATATCTATCAGGTATGGTAATGAAATTTAGTCTTCAATAATCTCCACATGGTCTCCAATCATTTGGATCTTTTTTTGGAACCAAATGTAAAGGAGATGCGGTATGAGAGTTTGAAGGTCTGCATATACCTGTCTTCACTAAAAATTCAAACTCGGTATTTTAAATTTAATTTGTTCTAGACGACGAGGTTTTGAAAAAGGAAAGACTCCTTTCGTTTCTATTCGGTGAACAGTTTGATGTTGCACTGGTTTAGTGTAATCTGGTTCACAGCTCATTGAAGGAAAAGCATTCAAAAGATTAGTAAATTTGTTTTCAGAAATTGGTATTTTAAGTGAAAATATGTATGTCACAAAAACCAGATAATCCTGATACCTTTAATTTAGTTTCTGAATCTAGCAGCAGTTAAATTTAGATCACACCTGTATCTATTAAGAAATTGAACTTATTAAATTTGTCGAAAATAAATAGGCGGCGAGACGATTTAACGCCAGTTTCATAATTAGCCACCATTATAGTTGGACGTTTTAGCTTAAAAAATTGAAATGTCTATTCAAATTACAAGGTTTTATACATTTATAAGCATTATTTTTGAATTTTCTATGATACCAACAAATATCATGATTATTGTTATATCTCGATTTAGAAAATTTTCTTGATTTAGAATAATTTCTATCTTGATCTAATTTGCAATTCATTAATATCTTCTGTAATTTTGTTTAAATTTTGATAAATAGATGTGCTCATTTCTGTTAAATGTTTAACACATTGTTCAAGAATTATATTATTATTATTTTGAATGTTTGCTTTACTCATAAATTTGATGTTTGTGATTTGTTAAACATATCAAAAATTTTATCTGCTAAAGAAATTATTTCTTCATTAGTTTGGTTACTACAAGTGGTTAAATGAACTTGAATCTAATGTGGTAGTTTTCTATTCCATAATTTAAGTAAAAGTTCCTGGCTAACTATTGAGTTGAAACCTATAAGTGATTTCATATATGTACCTATACAATTCAGATGGTGTACGATCGCCTAGTTCAGTGTTAGAAAATAGTTTTTCTAGTTTCTTTTCTTCACTAAAGAGAATATCTTTCACATAAAAAAAAAAAAAAAAAAAAAACTAATGGCGGCGATATACCAACAGGTTATCATAACCTCTAACGAGATTTTTAGCCGAGCTTCTCTTTCCAACTTATGGTGTGTTGCTTTTTAGTTTTCCTACAAGTTGGCGGGACCTACAGTTTTTGTCGACTCCGAACGGCACTTGCAAAGCAAATGTATTGTTTGCTAAGAAGCTTCTCATGGCAGAAATACACTCGGAGAGTTTGCCAAACTACTGCCGAGGGGCGAACTCGTTTAGAAAAATTGTTTTTCTAAATAATTTTTGATGTTACTTTTGCCGGGCATCGAACCGCCACGACTAGGTGTAGAAGGCCGAACATTTAACCGCTACACCACGGCGGTCGCATAAAGTTTTCTTAATTGTATTAAAGAACTGTTCAACCAAAATTGGTACACGCAAAACATCTTATATCATTAAAACCAATATTCGCGGGAAAATGGTTAATACTTTAATCAAAAGAGTGATTCTTAAGCTATAAAAAAAATAGAATACAAATTTTATATTTCATTGCTATATATGAAATTTCGAGCATGCCACTTGATGAACGACATCAAACGTTGAACACCCGGTGTGTTCACTTTGGCATCAAATTTGTTCGACTTAAGACGCATTGATTTAGCTTTATTGATTAAGCCTCCACTCCTCCTTAATTTGTATCTAACAATTGCCCAATATTTTTCGATTGAGCGGAGTTGCGGACAATTCGGTGGGTTCAATTCCTTTGGCACTATATCGCCAATTTTTTGTTTGTACCAACATTTTAACCAAGGACTGCCCTCGAGTAATGGAAACTCGCTAAGTCTGGCCAAAACTTTACTGCACACCGGTGATGACGTATAAACGGCAATATGCAATTCTGTAGACACTCTTTCATATACAATTCAGTGGTCATTGTTGTTGATGTCACGTACGATCGAGTTTTAAGGCCACAATTGCATATTGCTGGCAAATCATCACTTTTTTTTTTGCAAATTTGTCAAAGCTTAGAGTTTCTTTATAACGATTTAATACCCTACAAACAGTTGTTTTTTGATACTTTATAGCTTTCGCTATTTTATTTCCTGACCAAGTTGTACCACAAATTTGTTCACAATCGTATTTCGAGCAGCTAATTCCATCGCGTGTAAAATTAATAACTGACAAGCAAATCAAAGCAAATTTTAATCATATAACGGTACAGTCATTGCCTACTAAAATTTATTTCCGGCTGGCAGAAATCCTTGGGCTGAACCCTCCCTGAGGGTGCCGGCTGGTAACAGACACTACAGAAACGCAGGGGAGTGCTAGCTAAGTTCAGAAATCAGTGCCATTGGTGCCTTAGCTCTTTAATAGCTCTGGCATATGGAAATGGTTCTTGAACGTGGCCTCAAGGTGGGAACCGGGCCAAGCCCAGATGAAATGGCGGCCCCCCCTAATCCAGGGTATTATGCGATTCCGTGCCCATTGGATGGTGTGCAGTCAGGGGAAGAAATTCCAAACAAACCGAGAGCTTGGGCCTGAGTCCCAGACGAGCTGGCGGAGCCTGGCGAGATCTGGGCACCATCGCGCAAAGCAACCCGGGACTACCTTCAAGCGATTGGAGGATAGTCCGCGTGGGCGGTACAAGGGAGAAGCAACGCTATGTCGGTTTCGTCATTAGCGAGGCGTCTCTCCCCTGGCTTGCTAAATGTGATGGAGTGTTAAGCTACGGCTTCTACTCCATCACGTTGAAAGTCAAGCGGGATGGTACCCAGAGAGAGGATCCGGAGGAGATGGAGACGAAGCCCGAGCTTCAGAGTGATGTGATGGCAGGAAACACCTTGAGTGCACCTGTTACACTTGACTCTGAGGCAGCAGCAACCTCCATCGAGTCGGCCCCGATGAATTTGGAGGAGGTGGGCAGCGCCTCGAGTGTACCCACCTCCACCGCAGCAATTCTCACTCAGGAGGTGGGCAGCGCCTTGAGTGTACCCACCTCCACCGGAGAAAATCTCACGACCCATGCAACACCTCGAGTGTACATGAGGTCGATATCGAACTAGCACGTAGTGCTCCAGAGTCCGAGAGTGATACACTCTCGGTATCTGAGCTGGCAGGGCGGTTCTTTACCAGCATGGACGAACACCTCCTCCTGGAATCCGACCAGTCAGATGTTGGCTTCGACGATACAATCGTTGAGGTGGCATCGGGCAGGGCGGAGCAGGGGGAGATGGACGTCGATGATGAGTTTTCAGAACGGTCCTAATGGTCCGTGTACTGCAAATTAACCTGCATCACCTAAGGCAGCCTCCGCTGCCCTAATATTACGCCTCTGCAAAACATCGGAGGAGGTCGTTCTAGTCCAAGAGCCATGGGTGGTCGGTACCAGGGTCTGTGGGCTGAATACCGATGAGTACCAGCTGGTGACGCCACCTGCAAAAGGTAGACTCAGATCATGTATTCTTATCAGAAAAACTCTTTCTTATTTTCTACTATCTCCTTTCAGCGATGATGACTTTACCTGTATCAGCCTCGAGCTGCAGGACTATACCCTCTGGCTGATGTCCGCATACTTTGCGCACG
Source organism: Campiglossa producta (assembly GCA_964058755.1). Lineage (NCBI taxonomy): Eukaryota > Metazoa > Arthropoda > Insecta > Diptera > Tephritidae > Campiglossa > Campiglossa producta. The sequence continues at coordinate 40,083,612 of CAXKVI010000004.1, read as the reverse complement.
ATCGCCCCATCTCTGCACAGGATAGGCTCAGCAAGGCGGTAAAGGAGGCCCAACTCAAGGGGCTTCCGATACTCATTGGAGCCGACGCCAACGCGCACCACCTCGCATGGGGCTCAACCTACACAAATACAAGGGGTGAGTCTCTTTTTGATTTTATTATAAATAACAACCTCTGTATCTGTAACTCTGGGGACAAGCCAATTTTTGTCACCTCGAATAGGAGGGAAGTTCTAGACATTACTCAGGAGCTTTCTCTGACTTAGTTAAGGGATGGAAAGTTTCCGATGATAACTCCTACTCCTGTCCTCTACCCTCCAAGAAAACGTTTCTCACGGTAGGTCTTGCCTACCGATAAGATCTGAGGAAGCGCCTCTCTCAGACATAACGTTTGCTTCTCTCGGTGAGCTAGACTCACCGTCTAAGATAGACGAAGCAGTAGATCTTGTCACCAATTCTTGTAACGCTGCCTTCATAGCATCCTGCCCGGAGATTAAAAAAAGGGGTAGAAAGAAACCGTACTGGTGGACCCCTGAAATCTCCGAGCAAATGAAGAACAGCAGAAAACTATTTAATCAGGCAAAACAGACAGGGATCTGGTCCCCCTAGAGGGACGCCTTAAAATCTTTTAAGAAGTTAACCAGGAGAGCCAAAAGGGAATCCTGGAAAAACTTCACAAGCAATATTGAGGAAATCTCGGAGGCAAATCGCCTACGTAAGGTCCTCTCCAAAAACCCTACTCCTCTCAGCTGTATTCGTACAGCTGATGGAGAATGGGCCTCATCTGCTGCCGAAATCCTGGATACCTTGGTCACGGCCCACTTTCCGGGCTGCACCTATCAACCATACCTACCCTCGAACTCGCAATCTAACCCAAGGCCGTCGCGGCCCTTGGACCACATAGTCAGCAAAAAAGGAGTTAACTGGGCAATCAGGTCCTTCAAACCCTTCAAATCTTAAAGTAGTAAGACGTCGTCACTAGTGGCGCACAGCTCTAAATAAGCTAGCCGATAAGTGCAGCCTGAGTATAATATGGGTCCCAGGCCATAGTTTTGTATCGGGTAACTGCGCTGCCGATGACCTAGCAAGGAAGGGCACCTGTCAACATACAATCACCTCCGGCAGCTGGGTGAGCCCCCCTCTAAATACATGCAAGCACTGGCTGCGTTCCCGGTTCATAGAACAAGCCGACGCAAGATGGGCCATGGAGCCGACTTGCAGAACGTCCAGACAAATTTGGCCCAAACTACACGAAAAAAGGTCGCAATCGGTAATTCATCTGAATCGATTATTCACTAGCCCACTAGTAGGCCTTCTTACAGGACACTGTCTTATGGGAACCCATGGCGCTCTCATGGGCCTGTATACAAATGACTTCTGCCGCAGCTGCAGGGACGAGGAGGAGATAGAAAGTGTAGAACACTATCTATGCCACTGTCCCGATCTGTCGAAAACCAGGTACCGATGTCTCGCGAAGCTATAATCTGCAAATATAGATGATATTCTGCGCTACATCAGACAAACGCGCTGGTTTAGCTTCATGGGTGTATGAACTCCGGCCCTAAACACATGGAACCTTGGGGATCCGTCTGTCTGTCATCACCATCTAGAGTTGCAACGTATACGTTGTACTTTGTATGGGGGTGACGGACGGACGGATCCTTCAAGGTTTCTATGTGTTTTGGGGCCTCCTGCCTCGACCCAGCGGAGCGGTCGTATCTCAGAAGGTTTCTTACAAAACTTTTTGGGGGATGCGACCGTTCTGCTGGGTTAGGTCGATCTACAGAAAGGGAAATTAGGGCTCTTTTCGTGGTATCACAACGGACCAAACTAAGGCCCACGTGAGACTCCGCCTAGACTGCGGAGGCAGCCACTTTAACATACATACATACATACTAAAATTTATAAAATTTGTTTGGCCTTTTAGGAATCTCTTAAATGTGTACCAATTTTGGGTGAACAGTTCTTTATATTTATTAAACACGGGAGGTGGATTAATAATACCAATAATTTTCGAAATTGTCTCGCGTTGAAGAGAAATTAATATATTCTGAAATTTAATATTATCATCTTGAATATTTTTAATTTCGAATTGTCCTTCTGCAAGGAGAAACCATGCATTAGGACAGTCTTCCCAAAAAGTAGGTAATTTAATAGATTTTGATGAGTTCCCTTTAAAGTTATCTTCATTTTGTATAATATTGTTAGAGTGTATATTTTGTGTAATACTTAAGTCTGAAGAGTGAGTTGGATTATCATTACTGTCCGACCGAATATTCGGCCAAGTTTGGGTATTCGGCCTATTCGGCCAGTATTTTTTATTCGGCTTCGGCCTTTGGCTGAAAAGGCCGAATAATAGATTTGTTTAATAAAAAAATTTACTGCATTTTTCAAGTTTTTGATTTTTTATAACAGAAAATCGTAATTTCCAGGAATATTTTTTTGTTATTTACAACTATGCATAGGGGCCTTCTCTCTAAATTTTTTTCATAAAAAACACAGGAAATTTACACACTATTGTCAAAATTGGAAAATTTTCTTTAAAAATTATTTTCATGAAAGATCAAAATGCGTGTGTTTTTTGTTCTAGCATTTTGTAATTTTGACAATAGTGTGTTAAATTCTTGTGTTTTTCATGGAAAAAAATTAGAGAGAATACCTCTTATGTATTTTTGTAAGGCTTTTGTTATCGGCCGAATATAGGATTATGCCGAATATTCGGCTACGGCTTCGGCCTAAAATTCAGGTTTCGGTCGGACACTAATTATCATTTATATTTTCTAGTGCTGTAGGATTGCGTGTACGAACTGGTGATCGTTGCATTTAAAAAAAAAATAATAATAAATTCTGGAGGAGTTTACGGAAAAAGTATATAAAATAATAAAAATGGAGATTTAAATATTTAGATAATTTAGTTTTTGTATAATCTTTGTATAATTATTTAATTTAAAATTTTATAATCGTTTTAAACAATACAAAAAAAAAAAAAACGAACGGCGGCGATATACCAACAGGTTATCATAACCTCTAACGAGATTTTTAGCCGAGCTTCTCTTTCCAACTTGTGGTGTGTTGCTTTTTGAGTTTTTCCTACAAGTTGGCGGGACCTACAGTTTTTTGCCGACTCCGAACGGCACTTGCAAAGCAAATGAATTTTTTGCTGAGAAGCTTCTCATGGCAATGATAAATCGTAGATGTAGAGGTGATTAAAAATGTAGATTGCTGATCTGGTTCAATGGTAGGATCGCCAATTATAGAGTTCGAATTATTAATTATTTTAAGTTGAATAATTATAATATTTTATTTTTATTAAGATAAGAAAATTTCAATGATAATAAAATTTTCATTTGATTTGAAATTCATCACAAAATATTTAACAATTAAATGAACTTTCAAAAATAACAAAGTAGAATTAAAACAAAGTATATAAACCCTACAGCTATGTCTCTCTTCAGAGGATATTAGTAGAGCCATCCTCAATTTAAAATGTTCCTCTCGGTCTGATGTTGATAGCTTGTGTCCAGTAGTGTATAAAGTGCTGTCCGGCTCTAATAAATCCGTTATGATTGATCTTCAATAAATCTTTATCTTCAGCGACGTTCATTAGCGATTGGAAGATCACTTTTATTACCCCAGTTTTTAAAAGTGGAAACAAGAACGATGTCCGCAACTACAGGCCCATATATAAGCTGTCTACGATATCCAAGATTTTTGAGCATGTTATCAATGCAAATCTAAGTTTTGCTGTTAAATCTCTCATTTCTCCCTATCAACATGCACACTGCTCCTGAACGAAGAATAGGTTGACCTAAAATGAAGCCAAAATCTGTAAATTTCACATCGTCTAGGACGCTGTCCTGATGACGAATCACTTTGGTTTGAAATCCTAGCTGGTCCTTTTTGGAAAATATGCACTTTTTTTTTTGCATTTTTTAGTATATAACACATTGCATCTAAAGGGTTAATTGGAAAGAAACAACTCAGCTAGGTAGGTAGGTAGGTTGCAGTGGCTTCTAGTAAACGGACTAGTACACATAGGCCCCGTAGCTCCCGTTGTGATACCACATGGATCTGAATGACCCTACTCGAACCATTTCGTGATTCCGCGAACCGCAGAATATCCTTTGGCTTAGCTCTTGCTAACTCGCCAAGGTGATAGAAAATAGCCGACCCCAGGTACTTCAACCTCTTGCCTCCAACGCGGGACATTCGCATAGAAGATGGCTCACTGTTTCAGGCTCCTCCTCGTCTCTGCAGATTCTGAAGAAATCATTATGGGGAATGCCCAGCCTTTCCGCATTCCTGCCTAAGCCTATATGCCCTGTGAGAAGTCCCATAAGTAATGAGAGCTCCTCCCTTCTGAGCTTGAGCAGGTCTTCCGACCTACTCGGGACAATCTCTGGACACACCAGTTTTGTATGATTGCAGGTACCTACCTATGTTTTCCCATCTGTCCCTTGCCTGTTTGAGGAATATGTTCTTCGTTAAGAGCTTGCTAGTCGCGAGCGGCATGCCTAAACCCTTCCAGGACTGTGAAATCGGAGCGGATGTGCCCCCTCTAGCTAGCTCGTATATAATATCCTCGTATAGAATATCCTTTGGCTTAGCTCTTGCTAACTCGCCAAGGTGATAGAAAATAGCCGACCCCAGGTATTTCAACCTCTTGCCTCCAACGCGGGACATTCGCATAGAAGATGTCTCACTGTTTCAGGCTCCTCCTCGTCTCTGCAGCTTCTGAAGAAATCATTATGGGGAATGCCCAGCCGTTCCGCATGCCTGCCTAAGCCTATATGCCCTGTGAGAAGTCCCATAAGTAATGAGAGCTCCTCCCTTCTGAGCTTGAGCAGGTCTTCCGACCTACTCGGGACAATCTCTGGCCACACCAGTTTTGTATGATTGCAGGTACCTTCCTAGGTTTTCCCATCTGTCCCTTGCCTGTTTGAGGAATATGTTCCTCGTTAAGAGCTTGCTAGTCGCGAGCGGCATGCCTAAACCCTTCCAGGACTGTGAAATCGGAGCGCAGGTGCGCCGATTCTTTCTTTGATGACAGCAAATACTTCGTCTTGTCCTCGTTCACGGCAAGACCCACTTTTTTCGCTTCCATATCCAGTCCAGAGAAGGCAGCGCTTACGGCGCGTTTGTTAAGGCCAATGATATCAATATCATCGCTCTGCTGCTCGAATTATCTTCTCCAGCATTAGATTGAAGAAATCGCACGAAAGGAAGTCGCCCTGTCTGAAGCCTCGTTTGGTTTCAAATGGCTTAGAGAGGTCCTTCCCGATTCTGACGGAGCTGTTGGTGTTGCTCAACGTCATTTTGCAAAGCCGTATAAGCTTTGCAGGGAAGTCAAATTCAGACATGGCGCCATACAGGCAACTCCTTTTTGCGCTGTCAAAAGCGGCTTTGAAATCGACAAAGAGATGGTGTGTGTCGATTCTTTTATCATGGGATTTTTTTTTTTTCAGTGGAGAAAGCATCGAAAGCCTTAAAGTCAGTGTGGGACTTCAACCTAACACTAAAACTCCAACCGTCATGTACCGATCCCCCCGGTACTACCGTTAAGTATTCCATCGGGAGGTGGTTTGAGCACTAGTCTCAACGTCTGTTGGTCGGCGTAACCGTCCATTTCAGTTCTTGACTGGGGATCTTTTTACTAGATTTTATTTATTTTTTATTCTACTATTCAGAATTCGTCTTGAGAAGGTCGTTCTTGTCCACCAAATCAAATACATGAATAAATATAGCTACATACTCTTATATACGTAAGCATAAAAATGTAAGATATTAAAGCTTGGCCCTGATTTATTCACACTTACAATTACCAGTTGAGCGTCTTCGACGATAGGAAGATGGAAAGGCCGTGGTTCCAATCCGCCTCTATGACAATGACGCATGTTTACAATCACATGTTACATGTTTACTATCAAAGACATACACTTGCTCACCCAATTAAACCCTTACGCATTGAGCCAAGACAGTTGGACGGGCCGTGGGTCCAAAACTGTCCTCAGTAGGCAGTATTCGTCGTTGTTGATAAGGTCACCTTGGCCTGGCGGTTGGAAGGGCTGTGGTTCCAAACCGCTTGAAGTCTACTCACCCACGATTCAAATGAAACACGCAATCTTAAACCGGCTGTTGTTGTGAGCCAAGACAGTTGGACGGGCCGTGGGTCCAAAACTGTTCTCGGTGTGCAGTATTCGCCGTTATTGATCAGGTCTTTTGGACCAGTCGGTTGGAGGGGCCATGGTTCCAATCCGCTTTACACCTACTTACCTATGTTTGTGACCCAAGACAGCTGGACTGGCCGTGGGTCCATAACTGTCCTCAGTCGGCAGTATTCGCAGTATGGTATTTTACCTCTTATTTGGGGTTTTCTACTAGCTGGTTTGCAATTTGGACGGTTGAAGAGACGGCTGAAGAGTCTTTTATCATGGGTCTTCTCCAGGGTTTGGCGTATTGTGAAAATCTGGTCGATGGTAGACTTACCAGGTCTAAAGCCACACTGATAAGGTCCAATCAGTTTGTCTACGATGGGCTTCAGCCTTTCACACAACACGCTAGAAAGAACCTTATATGCGATATTAAGAAGACAGCTTCCGCGGTAGTTGATGCGGTTAGCGGGATCGCCTTTCTTGTGGATTGGGCAAAGCACACTTAAATTCCAATCCGAGGGCATGCATTCGTCTGACCATATTCTGCATAAGAGCTGACGCATGCTTTTTACCAGCTCTTCGCCTCCGCGTTTGAACAGCTCGGCAGGCGGTCCGTCTTTTCCAGACGCTTTTCTTTTTTCTGAAAAGGCGTCTCTCCTCCTTCTTTGCCTCACGATATTGTTGCCATACACTGCGGGTTGCGCCCGTTCGCAAAGTCTCCTTGCGGGCAGCGTCCTTTTTTTCGAGGCAGTTTTGCATTCCTCATCGTACCAGTTGTTCTTGCGGGCTAGCTGGAACCCTATAGTGGCCTCAGCGGCGGTACGCAATGAGTGAGAGATATGCTTCCATTGCTCGGTTACATCGTTAGGTCGAGGATTGCCCTCTGCTAGCAGGTGTGAGAGTCGAGTTGTGAAATTATCAGCTGTCTGTGTTGTTGCGGCTAGAAAGTGCAGGCCATGCGTAAGGGTTGAGTTAGTAAAATATGTGGTACTATCTGTGCGAACAGACCCCAATTTGACAGCACTTTTGACAGGCCGACGTGTCAACGAGGTCGCTCGTTGACTTCCGGCCAAGCAAAGTTCCTTTTCACTTTGGATGTCAAGCAGTGCAGTTCAGGTAAGAAATAAGTGTGAAAAGAAAAAATAGTAAAAATTTAGTTAGCCATTTTAGGTCGCCGCGTGGCTGCCTGTTAAAAGATAGATTCCCTAATAGTTCTCGCTTTTGTTTTGTTTCGTTGTAATAGGAAGAACTAGCTCAGCTAACAGATTTGTCACTAAACGCTGACGCAACAACTTGAGAGCAAAAGGACGGCCCGCAGCGCAGTTGCGCCAGCCATAGCACCATAGGCAGAGCGCAACAATCAAGCGGTATTGCTGCATCCGGGCGGCCAGCGCAATCCATGAGCAGTGAAAAATTCTAGCGTAGTTATCGGCGCGCTTAAGTAGCATCCAGCGCGTATCAACCGCGCTCAGCATAACGCCGCTCGACCATCACCTATAACGCCTCCTCAACGAGCACGGGCGCGATCGACGTGGCGCTGCGCGATAGGAGCGCATAGCAAAAACATATCATTTGTTATCCGACGCGCTGAACGTAGCGCCTTCACAACAAAACACGGGCGCGGTCAGCATAGCGCCGCGCAATTGAAACGCTCAACACAAATATATTATTTGATGCCCGGCGCGCTAAACATAGCGCCGGATATTGAAGCGCCGACGAGCGCCTAGTGGAAACACCAATAAGTTGGTATCCGCGCGCTAGGTATAGCCCAGCGCCTCTGTTACAACACTCGCGGTGCGTTCAGCATAGCGCCGCGCGATTGAAACGCCTACGAGCGCTTAGTTAGAGGTACACTTTTATTTAGCGTGCAGCGCGCAACACGTAGCGCCGCTCACCCACCCCAGCGTCGCCAAAAGAGCGCTAGCGTCGATGTCAGCGTAGCAACGCTGCAGCGGCATGAGTCCGTGCTAGTTAGCGTCAAACTTGCGGTTTGCCAACCGGGCAAAAGCAACGAGTTCGATCACAAAAGAAGAAGCATAACTAAGAAGAAGAGGTATAGCTAAAAGTAAACAAAACAAGTATGAGACTCGGGCCAGGAGAAACATCACAAGTGCAGCGAAGCAGAAATTAGATAATATCATCCACTAAAGCCGAAGCAAGGAGACGTGCCAGCAACAACAACAACAACTGAGGATGGCAATGATTAGTGGAAGAAACCAGCACATTCATAATAGAGGTTTGCAGCAGTGACTCCACAGCAAGTAGACGAGGTGAGCTGTATCATTCCTTGTGTAGTTTGGTTAAAGAAGTGCATATGTATCCTCATAAGTTGAGTCGTAGGCGCATGGGCGCAAGAAAATACTAAAGTCCAAATTATAAGAATTGGATTAGGCTAGATTTGAATGTTCGGGCATATGAGGATACATAAACATAGAGACTGCGCTGATAGCAAGTTGCAAGCGTTGCAACACTAAAGTACGAGTGATTTGGTTTCGAAGGCTAAAGTGGGGCGTACGTTGATACATTGGCATTGTTGAGCGGGCAGAGCTGCATCAGTCGTTAGAGTTATCAATTTATGTACGAATTTTGCAAGAGTGCGGCGAGCATTCTAGTCCCTAAGTGACAATCTGAATAAGAAGTGCGTTTTGAACAAGGTCGTCTCACAGGATAGGTTTTGTCATCTGCGCCCGTCAGGTTTTCGATCCAGACGCGTTAATGTGTGCGTGTGTTAGGCTCACGTGATTTAGTTGGCCGTTGTGTGATAGTCAAAAATAGACATATTTGTACTGCTTGTGATCGGGAACGCAAGTTGGTCATCGCACCTTTGTGGGTGGTATTTAAACACTTTCATCATGTGGCCATGTAAGAAAATCAGACAGTTGAAGGACATATAGTGTGAGGGGCGCTTGTTTAGGCAACATTCTAAATGCTGTGAGCACATAGATATACAATTTTATAAACACTTTTTGTATTATATTAAATTTATATTTTTCATTTATGCACTGCGTGCGAACAAATACCTAGGCCAAGTGCCATAGTTGTAAGTGAGGTAAATTGAGAAAGTTAAGTTGTAAGTGAATTGGCGTAAAGTCAATACGGGTTGCAAAGCAATAGGGGGTGAGAGTTTGAATATTGCAATAGCTTAAAGACGTCTTTAGGTAGGCCTGACCCCTTTTCCTTTTTACAACCTTTCATAGATAAAGATAGTTTCAGTTTTTTTTGGTAAGCGTAAAGCGATGCAGTCGCTAACATTAGACTAAGTGAGACCAATGAAGGTCGCGATCAATTAAATTTCTCTTTATTATTATTATTGTTTTGGTAAGCGTAAAGCGGCACAGTCGCTAGCATTAAACTAAGTAAGGCCAACGATAAACGGTTCCCTTAATTTTTCTTTATTGTTATCATTGATGAATTGTATTGGAATGGCCATCAGTGCGAATGGCGAGACTTATATTTAATAAGGACGGAACCGATGTGAGAGTTTGTATGACACTTGACTCGATAAATAATTTGAATGTACTTTGTAAGCATATCCAGTGCGCGTAAGCACCTGCATGATTTCGTGGACTTGCAAGCTGCCCTCAGCAGCCTAAATCGAATATTTCTGTATTTCTTAAATAAGCAATAAAATGTTCAGCCATAATTAGAGATAAACTAGTGACGTGTGATTTTGGGGCGGTGTGATGATGACGGACGAAGGGACGGGGGGGTTTTAATGACCAGTGTTGGAGTCGACACAATCTTATGCCTTAGTCGACCAGGAAGGGAGGGTAACGAAGGCCGGCCGATTGACATCTTGGGCCAATGATGAGGTGAGGTAAGTGTGGTATTCCGATGCAGCCCATTATCAGGTATGTATTTTTTGTATGGCGCGATGGGCGTGCCTTAAAACCGCAAGAACCACCCCAGTCCGACGAGCTAGCTCGTGCTAAAAGCAAGCATACCTGCGCGGTGATTTGAGGCATGCAACAGGGGAGTGCAATGGTTAGTGGGTAGTTCGAGTAGCAGTGCTTGATGGGACTCCGGTATAGCAGATGGCTCCTGATGGTGATGCGATCCTTGTGTCTCCTGGAAACCAACCCGTGCGTAACAGTGTCATGCGCAGCTTCTCGACGTCAAACTTTCCTTCCGTTACTGTGGGCACTTTCTTCGTTGCACAGAGGCGTGTGCGTATCCTGGCTGCAACAAGATAATGGTCAGAGTCAATATTGGGACCACGCAGTGTACGCACGTCCAGAACGGTGGAGCTATGTCTGCCGTCAATCATGACATGATCAATGTGGTTTCTTGTTCTTTGATCAGGGGACAGCCAGGTGGCTTGGTGTATTCGTTTATGCTGGAACCTAGTACTACTGATGACCATATTGCGAGCAGCGGCGAAGTCAATCAACCTAGTGCCGTTGGGTGATGTTATATCGTGGATACTAAATTTTCCAACTGTAGGACCAAAGACTCCTTCCTTGCCCACCTTGGCATTAAAGTCGCCGAGCACGACTTTGATATCATGTTGGGGGCAGCGATCATAAGTTTGTTCAAGTTTACCGTAGAAGGAGTCCTTCTCTGCGTCGTCCGTCTCCTCAGTCGGCGCATAGGCGCAGATAAATGTTATGTTGAAAAACCTCGCCTTGATGCGGATCGCAGCGAGACGCTCGTCCACAGAAGTGAACGCTAGTACTTGGCGGCGAAGTCTCTTTCCCACCACGAATCCTACACCACGCGCTTTGCCGCGTGTCTGGCCACTTTAGTATACGTCACAAGGTCCGATGGTCGTCTTTCCTTGTCCCGTCCATCGCATTTCCTGCAGGGCGGTGATGTCAGCCTTTGCGTTCACGAGGACATCAACCAGTCGGGCAGCGGTACCATCCCTTGAAAGGGTCCGGACATTCCAGGTACATGCCCTAATATCCTTCTCGTAGTCCTTATTTCGTTTTGCCGGGTCGTCAACATTAAAGGGGGTTCTCATCCGAAGCTTTTCTTTGCTTTTCATTGGAATAAAGTTTTTACGTGGCGGGTCCCAAACCCAGCGCACAACCCGTCTTCGGGATTTTGATAAAAATATTCACACATTTATATAGCAAGCCGCTTGCTACAAGACAGACACCCGCTTGCAGCCGCACCATGTGGTGAACAGACGCTGCGAAAAAGACCTCGGTGAGCCCTTAAACCAAGTATGTCAGAGTGGCCCCACCGGGGCTCCCTGTCTTTCTGCGCGAGCCTAGGTAGCTCCCGTTTCCCAGAGTGCACGAACGAGGACGCAAGAGTCGGGATTGAGCAAGGTCACTTAGCAACCACACTCCATTACACTCCTATTATAAGTTCGTATATATATCATTTTATATACAAAAACTCGGTAGGAAAATTATTCAAACATACATCATGACCGCAAAGCCCGTGTTGCTCAGATCTTTAATCGGTGTTGGGATTTGAAGTACCTCGAATAGACCTCAAGCTGGAAGGTATTTGAAAAGATTTAGTTTGCATAGCAATCAAAAAAATCGGCTGCTAAGTTATACTTTTTGAACAAATTCCGTGTTTTAGCTGCGATTTTCTTGGTACCTAATAAAATAGAAAAAAGTGATAAAATATCTGTATGGTTTTTTTCAGAAGATGTGCTTTATATATTTATAGAGAAAATCTTATTAATGTTGAAATATTATATTATTGTAGATAAAATCTTCGAACTTAGAATTTTTGGAATGCTAAACCCAGCTGTTTACCATCAGGCTATCGGGTACTTATGCTTGCCAGCGCAATAATCACTGATATCTGCATAGTTCTTCAGAAGATGTGCCTCATATATTTGTAGAGAAAATCTTATTAATGTTTTCAAAGAGAAATCTTCGAAAATTAAAAAGTTTTCTCTCTTTTACTTTTTTCCACATTTCTACGGAAATCTTGACAGGAAATTACAATTTATTCTTCCTAATAACGCAAACAAATAGAAATTGCGAAAAAATAAAAAGAAATGCACTTAATTTTATCAAATAGAACTTCATCATAAAACCATAGAGATTTCCGTATAGTTTTCTCTTCGTTTCCACCGTTTCGATTACCCCTTTGCCCAAAAACTATTCATGAAGACAATCTTTTTAATTTTATTAGGCACCTTCAGCTCTGTGTAGAACAAATAATGCATGTAATTCTCCTATTGCCCGTGCTATACGTGAGTTTAACTCACTGAGCATTACGGTTTCCTTGGATTTTACACTCCCAAGGTCTGAATTTTTAATTATTTTAAACTCTGCTTTTTGAGCTCTCCGGTCCATATATGTATATATGTCTCATACTTTAAGCTATACACTTGATTTAAGTACTATTTAACATCTTTTAGTCTGTGAGGATTTATTACATTGACTGCAAATAAATGAAATATGAAAGCTGCGTTTAGTACTTAGTTGGACTTAATGAAAATGTGCCCATATATTTTTTGTTGTAAAAAATGTAAGCTTCGTTTGTTTTTTACAAAAAAGTTTTAATAGATTTTCGGAAAAATTATTTGTTGCAATGTAAATTAATTAAGAAAACCCCCTTTTATTTTTAACATTGTTAACTTACCACAACGCCGTATGTCCCGAGTTTTACGCTAAATTAAGCCCTCTTAACAATACGTAGACCGAATTATCTACGCTGCAATCGCCAGTTGCCATTTTTTTTATACGAATTTCTCTGTACTAAAATTAAAAATTAAAATCTAAAAAATTTCAATTTTTGTACAAAGCCCTTGTAAAAACTAAGCACCCTAATGTAAAAAAATTCCAATTTTTTCACATAATTATCTCTACCTACATTCATTGCTGTGCGATACACTGTAACTCCCTTCAATCGGGACCAAAATTTTGTATGGGATATCTTTGGTCGTGATATTAACGATTAACGAGTAGTGATTCTGTAAAAAATTCGTTTAAGGAACACATAATGTAAAATACATGTTTGACACACTCATAAACCGTCTCCAATCGCTACCAAAAATGTGTAGGTACCCAGCCAACATTTTCTATCGCGGTTGTGCCCATAAAGTTACTTCAAGAAGTTGAATTTCATTGCGGAAGTTATCGCTGTTTCATCTTTTTCCTAACTTCGTTCGGGAAGAAGTGTTCCCCGTGAACGTTACATCCATACGGACACTTAGATGTACGACACTTCGGAAAGTGACTTCCTCGTATCGTCTCAAAGGGACAAAATCGGTACCTGTAAATAAACGAATGTGATCCTACAAAAAGTAACTTTTAAGTGTCGCCTGAAAGGCAATGAAGCGTTACATAGATTTCTCCACTACAGTTTTCTCCTTTTAATTCAAACTAACAAAAAACTTCACCAATTATAGTTTTATTTTTGAGTTTTATTGATATTTTTAATTAGTTAAAGCGTATAACTATTACATTTCATTTTATGCATTTGGTATACTAGTTTTATTTAGTTAAAGTAAGGACTAGGTTAAATAATAATATACTAATAAATAATAGGTAGTTAGGCATAAAAAGGGTTTAATGCGTACATTAGGGTGACTAAAAAACACTTTTACTATGTAACTTCGCAAAATTTTACTTGGAAGTGAATTCCAAAACCTGCCTGTTTGTTTTTTAGCTCTTACCCTCTCAAAAGTTAGTAATTGACGAGAAAATAAGTCTTGAAAAAATTAGCGCTGTAGTCCCCTTTTACATTAGGAAATTCTTGAAGTCAATTCTGCTTGCGCTCTCTTTTTGTGTTGAAAGAGATTTAAAAACAAAATGCGGCGTACAAGGAGGTGTGAAAGAGATGCAAGAAAAACTTGAAACAAGTTGACGGTACGCATTCAAGTGTACTCTACCCTTTTCTTCTAATCCCCTTCGCAAATATGGCGGCGAAGTTGAATTCAAGAATTTCCTAATGTAAAACTAACTTAGCCCTAAGAGGTCGTTATTGTTTCGCCCTTTCCCATACATTTTGTACGGGAAAAAATTAAAGTTTTTTCAAGGTGAATACAAACACCCGCAGTCTACTTGGCTGTCAGTTGTTTCGACGTACTGACGGATTGATTCTGCTGAACGCTTAAGAAAAACAATGTACGTGCGTATGAGCAACAAAAATAATATTGAAGAAAAAGAAAAGTACTAATTCATGGCTCAACATTTTTTTAAGTTACTCAGCCAGTTCAAGAGATATCAAAGCCATATTTGGAGGAGACATAAAACATAGACCCTTCTTTCTAATTAGCCGTTTTACGCAAAAAGTGCACATCTCACTTAGTGCGCTTTTTGCACGCAACTCCTCAATCCTTTGCAAAAATACATTACACAATTTATAAGCAAATTCACTTTGAAAAAAATTCCATTTTTTCTCATACAAAATGTATGGGAAAGGGCGAAAAAAATAGGCAAGGTTTATTTTCTTATCAATTACTAACTTTTTAGGTTGTAAGACCCAGTCGACCTTTTTTTGAGTCAACCTAGTGTACATTCTTTACGCCGATTAACATGAAGCTGTTCGATTTTTGGCGTGCCACCTTGTAAACAGCAATTCGACCGATCGACAATATGTATGTTGAAATCGACCAAGGTAAATCAGCCTTTACACAATAAAGCATTTTGAGAGTAAAGGAACGGTACATAAAATGGGAAAGCAAAGTCGTGTAAAAAGTTCTTTTTTTTGTGCAGGTTTAAAATCTGCGAGTCTGTGGATCTAGTCAATTACAAGTATTACTGAGTTATAGAATTTATTGGACTTGAAGTACTTCATGTAGGTTTAGTCGCCAAGTTTACCCACTCCGGGGTGCTGCTGCCGCTTCGGATGAGGTGTTAAATCCCCGGCCGATCTCTGGTGTTTGAAGGGATTTCCGTTAACCCTCTTTGGCGCATAATTGCTTTGGAAGTTCGGTAACAGAGCTTCAGCTATCTCCACCGTCTTTCTGGCATTCGGCGATAGCGTCTCCTTCGTATTTCTTCAGGATCCTTGCGGCCGTTCTTTTGTCCAAGTACTCAGAGCGACTGGGATATGTCTTTTGGGAGGAATTTCGACCGGTACCGGCACTTAATGCGGGTTTAGCATCAGCCGTTGTTGGCTTCACTGTGTTTGTACCGGTGCTTGATTTGGGGATTGCGCCCTTATTATCCAGAGTTGATGGACTCGTAGTTGCCATCGCTCGGCTGATATGGAAATGGAGGTTGTCCTCCGACGTTGCGTTCTCGCTTGCTCCAGCATTGGCCTCCTCATCTGTGCAGTATACGTAGTTGCTGTATTTTTGGTTTTAGTGGTTTTATTGTTTCTATTATTCATTTTGTTCGTACGACCCCTCGCCGGGCAAAGCCGGCTTAGGGTCAAGGGAAGAGTAAGGGGAATATGTTGTACGCCGCGGTACAGCCCCATACCGCGGTAAGGACATAGTTACTATCTGAGGCGGCCCGGTATTAGAGAGGCTCCGTTCGATTGGAGCCACGACTTGCCTCCCGGCTGCAAACGTCCAATGGGCACGTGGTCGCAAAACACCCTGGATTGGGGGAGGAAGATCTTTGTCCTTGCGCCAGAGAGGCTAGGCTTCTCTCGTGATATAGTACCGAGCGGCGCTATGATCACAAGGGCAGCGTAGCCTTGTGACTATCGACTTAAGCCCTCGTACCGCGGCAAGGTGTCCACCCTTCACGACGATACGTGTTATCCCTTTGCGGTATGAGAAGCGAGTGGCATGAAAATTCTATTCCAACACCAATGTGGCGCAATTGCTTTTTCTCTCTCATCAACAACCGAAATGAAGAGAATAAGTATACGTGTGAAGAGCGTAATACCTACATGGAGTAGGTTTGCCTATCAATGAATTAGACCAAGCATAGGCAAACCTAACTCCCCTTGTGGGTATCACACGTATACTTATTCTCTTCATTTCAGTTGCTGATGAGAGCAAAAAAGCAATTGCGTCACAGTGGTTTAGAACAGAATTTTCATGCCAGTCGTGTTTGTTTGATGCGATAGTAGAGGAATAGAAAGTGAAGGAAAGGAAACCTTAACTCTGAGTTAATTTGGAAACTTGTCAAAATCGTATGCGTCTAACCGCTCATTTCAAGCTAACTCTGAAACATTTTTAGGCGGTTTTTTATAAAAAAATTGTAGTGGAAATTTTAGAAAAAATGAGACATTGCATTTTCCCAAAAGCACCGGAAATCATAAAAAATGTTTGTCAGTCCTTTTTAGTCGCGCATAAATATTATCATACAAATTTTACTTCAAAGCGATCGCATTGTTACTTCCTTGCTACCTGCGCGACCCATATTGAAGACGGCGACTACAAAGCGACATCTGTCATAATATTTTTACACACGTTCTTATGGGAACGAATTTGTTGGCAGCTACACAAGAAAGCGACCATCAATCACAAATGCCGCTGTCGCCAGATTAAACCTAATTCTGTTTTTTCGCAGGCGACAGGGGGTGACGCCGTGTAATTTATGGATGACCTCTTATTGGCGCTAGTAGACAATTTGTTTACCTGAGTGGTTTCGCGACTTTTGGCTTTTACTAATGCTGTGTCCGCTTTCAAGTTTATGAGTCCTTGACGTTCTCGAGAAAGCGTGTCCAAATTAATTGTATTGGCTTCTGTGTCCAATTTAGTTAACACCCACCCGGGTTCTTATATCGAAATCTGATTCGGCTTTAAGTCCCTTTACGAGTATTAGGCATTTGAACTGTACATGAATTCCAGTTTTCGCTAATGCTTAGTTTCCATCTCCAAAAATCTCTAAATTCATTTTGCTAAATTTTAGCGATTTTTGCGATTCCAGTGAAAGAAAATCTCTATAAATCTCCATCTTTGCTTCATTTTTTGGCATATTTAAGCGATGAACGCAAAATGAATCAGATAACGTAGCTCAGCTGTTTTTGACAGCTACTAAGCTAAATTTGCGATTCTGCAATTTTAGCCATCTCGTAAAATCTCCAATTTTCTCCAAAAGTTGGCAAATTTTGGCGACGAAAAAAAGTTGTTGCTAAAACGCAAAAAAATAGGAAAAAGGGTAGAACTATGTTGTTTTCGGCCCTAAAATTACTCAAAAACAATAAATACATATGTGTAATTTGTAAGAAAAATTGATATTTAATTAGGTATGTATTTGCCAATAATTTTGGAAATTGTATTTTTTTCTTTCCTACTAAAACTGCAAAAACCACGTCGCAAAAAGTCGGGAGAGGAATCCAAAGTCGAGTTTCAGCCCCAGAAATCATAATCCGGAGTCACAAAAGTAATATTATTTATCATTTAAAAGTTATAACTAAAAAACATTTTTTGTTTCCGTATAACAATTTTATAGAGAAAAACTCAATAAATAATTAAATTAAGGTGTATATAACAATTTAAAATCTGTTCTTAACCGACTTTAATAAACAAACACAAATCTTTTTACCGAAAATGGATTTGTAATTAAAAAAGTAGAGTAACGCTGAAAAGTAAGGGATTAGTAGCCAGTAACTTCGGGCGGTTCGGTTTACTTCTGGCTTTTTCTGAGTTGTAAAGGATCACAACTAAATTGACATCTTGCAGTGATGCCTGTGCGCTATCTATAGTGCAGATAACGCACTATTATCATAGCTAGGCGGCTTGTGGATCAGAATCGCAAATAAGCGTCATCTCCTAAAATTCTGAGAGTTCATTTGCTTTAGCATTTTAGCATTTACGAGATGGAGATGGATGGAGATTTCTGGAATCCGCCTGCTGATCCAAATAATGCTATTTAATTTGAAGTATTCGCATTGCTTGTTGACTTCTGCAGTGTAGGTATGTACTGAAGTCTATGTGTGCCGCTTTTGTCATCTGCAGACAGTTATAGAGCTGATACATTAGGGCAAATTCCGAACTAACTCCGCTTTTTGGCGTTAACTTGAGCATAATCTTCATTATAAACTCCCAAAAATGAAGAAGATTTAAGCAGATTCGGGAAACCATAATTACGATTTGACTGCTACCGATAAATAAACCAAAATAGCAAGAAATACTACCAAAATTACGATTTAACCGCTACTGGATATTAGATGTCGCCAAAAAATAAAAAATTTTC
This sequence comes from Campiglossa producta, assembly GCA_964058755.1. Classification (NCBI taxonomy): domain Eukaryota; kingdom Metazoa; phylum Arthropoda; class Insecta; order Diptera; family Tephritidae; genus Campiglossa; species Campiglossa producta. The sequence goes on along the minus strand of CAXKVI010000004.1, from coordinate 40,065,446 downwards.
AGCGATATCTAACCTTAAACCGCCAGAGATACACTAGATGTCACCAAAAAATAAACAATCCTCAGCGACATCTACCATTAAACCGCAAGAAATACTTCCAAAACACTAGATGGCGCCGAGATGGTGGATTGTTAATCTTCAATTTTGTGTGTGTCAGGGTAAAAATTGGACCTGGTTAAAGAAGATTTATTGGAGATAATCTCCCTGTGTGTATCCATAGCATAACCGTGCAAGTTTAACTTCTGTTATTTTAAAATCAACTAGTTGAAAACTACTTTACAACTAGTTGGTGCACCGGGCCCAACTAGTCAGTGGTCTGTCTCTTTTCCATATAAGCACCTGCTATTTTTTACGTGTTGATGTCCTACGAAATGTCAATTGTCAGATCTCGACCAGAACATACCAGTCATCTACCTGCAGCGAAAGCAACTAGTTGAAAACTACTTTACAACTAGTTGGTGCACCGGGCCCAACTAGTCAGTGGTCTGTCTCTTTTCCATATAAGCACCTGCTATTTTTTACGTGTTGATGTCCTACGAAATGTCAATTGTCAGATCTCGACCAGAACATACCAGTCATCTACTAGTCATGATATACTAGAATTATACTAGTTGCAAAATACCAGTTCCATACTAGTTCAACCTGGACTAATTTGAACTTTGAACCCCGTGCGACACGCCTCAACGGTTTCCGATCGGAACCAAAATTAATATGTGATATCTTGACTATGGTATTATCGATTTTAGCCATTAGACCAAGAGAAAAAAGAGCCACCGGAACTTTGGGGCCAATGTGCCACGCCTTCCTCTGAATAAAACGGTCCAAGATTTAGGGAATGTCATATACACAAAAAAAAAATTTTAGGAACCGGTACAGTCTTTTCAAACACTTTTTTTTCATATAAAAAAAGTCCACTCTAATGTACCTACATAGATATAAATTTGTATCATTAAACTCGAGTCGCCATAAAAGGTATTAGATATTAACCGCCATATAAAGGCCCTACATAGATACGTACTTTAATACCCATCTACATACATATTTACACATATATGTACATATATAAATTACTCACGAGTTGAACCACGCCCTCGAAGGAGGAGCAAACATCATCCTAGTAAAAATAGTATACCATTTTTCTTTCCTTCTCTCTTCCACTAACGGAATAGAAAAAGGAAGATTAGGTATGTATGTATGTATGTATGTATGTATTAGTGCACATATGCATATGCGCACTCTTAACAAATGCTCTTATGACAAACCGAGGTGGTAGTTGACATTTGAACAAATAATAATGCTTACCCTACATATATTCAACTACAAGCTAAAAGTTCAGAAATACAAAAAAACACTTCTTGATGTATGGTTTTTCACGTTGCTCCCATGAACTTCAGCCCAGTAGTAATTACTACAAACCATGATTTAATTATACACGTTGAATTATCAGCAAGGCGAACTAAAACTTTTTTATTCAAAAAAATGGGCAGACTGTCAAACTCAAGGCGAACTCTAATTTAGTTGCGTTCGTTGAACCAAATCAGTAATAACTTTGGCTCATTTTGGCTGTGCAGTGTTCGTAGAAACACGAACCAATTCGCAGTATTAACAAGTTTAGATTCTTTTAAAGTGGTAAGGGATTGATCCCCCTAATCCCCTCCCTATCTACGCCACTGGGACATTGTACTATTGACTTTGAGCGCCAAAGTTTGAGAAAACCTAAATTGACCCATTTAGAGTGCCCCTATCGTGTTTAAATGTATGACCGACCCACACTAACTTTGTAGGGCCGACCCACCCATGCCAGTGGCACACCCCCTAAGACCTCATACAAAAATTTCAAAAACTCACCATTTTTGGCATTTTACGTGAAAAAATCAGCTAAATGACTATCTTTTCTTCTTTTTGTTAATTTTTCTCTTAAGAATTTTAAAAAACAACCATTTTACTGATTTTTTTCATAAAATTGCCAAGAATGGTTATTTTTTAAATGTTTGTATGGGTAACCCCCCAGGTGGGGTTTTAGGGGGTGTGTCACTGGCATGGGTGGGTCAGCCCTTCAAAGTTAGTGGGGGTCGATCATAAATTTGGGCACGATTTGGGCACTCTAAGTGGGTCAATTAAGGATTTTTCAATCTTTAGCGCTCAAGGTCAAAAGTAAAAAAGTCGGGACATCAGAATACGTTTTAGAGGTATGCTTCCTTCGGTAAAGTATTTATTTTGATCCCTTAAATACGATTTTACTTGTCACTTGGGCGATTTTGAAATCGACCCGCCTAATTACACACAGTACTCCTGTAGGGCGCTTGAGACCAAAATATTGGATTTTGGTTTATGCTGCATATCTTGAATAATTGGCATAATTAAGTAGTAGTTGCCTCTCGATGATATATAACCAAAAAATATCCTTCATTTCAAAATGACGTCAAACCCGGAAACCGGATGAAATTTCCAAAAATTGCCACTTCTGGCTTAAAAAAGATATCTATTTTTTCAAATGAATAAAACACTGTATATATTTCGAAAGTGCCAACCATTGTTAAATTATATATTTTATATATATAATAAATTATATATATTAAACAATGGTGCCAACAATTCTCTACCGAAAATCGTTGAGAATTTTGAAATCGGTTGAAAATTGGTTTTTTAATGAATTTTTTGTTTACCAAGAAACTGAAAAAACGGGCTTTTGGCCTTAAAACCAGATTTTGGGGGTGTTACACAGAGCCAACACTGCCTAATAAAATAGAACAAAAGTCATATGATATCTCTATAGATTTTCTTCAAGAAGAAGTTCTTTTTATTTTTGAAGAGAAAATCTTATTAATCTTTACAAAGAGAAATCTTGCAAAAAACGTACTGATTTCTTAGGGTTCCTAACAAGAAGATTCGACTTATTAATGTTTTCAAAGGGAAAACATATTTCCGCGTAATTGTATGTGTTAATAAGACGATCTTAGGGTTTCTAACAAGAAGATTTGACTTATTAATGTTTTCAAAGGGAAAACATATTTCCGCATAATTGTATGTGTTAATAAGACGATCTTATGGTTCCTAACAAGAAGATTTGACTTACTAACAGATTTCCGCATAATTGTATGTGTTAATAAGATTTGACTTATTAATGTTTTCAAAGGGAAATCTTGCAGAAAACGAACTGATTTCTTAGGGTTCCTAACAAGAAGATTCGACTTATTAATGTTTTCAAAATGAAATCACATATTATTGAGAAGAAAATAAAAATTATATTTCAGAGTTCTTATATTGTCTTCGAGAACTTCAGATTATCAGTTACGATTCAGTTTTAGATTTCACTTGTATTGCCTTTACCTTCTTATGTTGCCTTTTTATATTTCCTTCAAGCCATCTCACCGCACTCTTCCTTACATTGCCTTCCACACTTGCCATATTGCCTCCACCGCGAATCGAACTAACCACATATTGAATGCTGAACACAGGTGCTTACCATCGAGCCATCGGGTACTTCTGCTTCTCAGCGTATAATTGTTATACATGATGTCTGCTGATGATGATGCAAGATTTCCCTTTGAAAATATTAATAAGTCAAATCTTCTTGTTAGGAACCCTAAGATCGTCTTATTAACACATACAATTATGCGGAAATCTGCTAATAAGTCAAATCTTCTTGTTAGGAACCCTAAGATCGTCTTATTAACACATACAATTATGCGGAAATATGTTTTCCCTTTGAAAACATTAATAAGTCAAATCTTCTTGTTAGGAACCCTAAGATCGTCTTATTAACACATACAATTATGCGGAAATATGTTTTCCCTTTGAAAACATTAATAAGTCAAATCTTCTTGTTAGGAACCCTAAGATCGACTTATTAACACATACAATTATGTGGAAATCTGTTAATAAGTCAAATCTTCTTGTTAGGAACCCTAAGATCGTCTTATTAACACATACAATTATGCGGAAATCTGTTAATAAGTCAAATCTTCTTGTTAGGAACCCTAAGATCGTCTTATTAACACATACAATTATGCGGAAATATGTTTTCCCTTTGAAAACATTAATAAGTCAAATCTTCTTGTTAGGAACCCTAAGATCGTCTTATTAACACATACAATTATGCGGAAATCAGTTAATAAGTCAGATCTTCTTGTTAGGAACCCTAAGATCGTCTTATTAACACATACAATTATGCGGAAATCTGTTAATAAGTCAAATCTTATTGTTAGGAACCCTAAGATCATCTTATTAAAATAAGAAGTTTTTCTCTTTCAGCTTTTTTTCAATATTTTGACAGAAATTTCGAGAAGATTTTCTTATTAATAACACATATAAAAAGAAATCGCAAAGAAAAAAGAAGAAATTGCACTTGATAATATCAATAAGAATTTCCTCATTAAACCAAATAGATTTGCGTATGGTTTTTTTTTTCGTTTCCGCCGTCTTGACTACCCCTGAGCCTGAAAACCGTTCATAAAGACAATCTTATTAATTTTATTAGGCATTTTTGGCTCTGTGTACAAATCTTTTAAAGGCCGTTTCGTGTATAACTCGACCAGATGGACAATCTATACTAGGTCGCTTCAAAAGTGTAAAAAGGCTGTAGCACTGTGTTATTATAAAATAAATCGGCCAGAAAGCCATTTAAACTATAAAACAAGGTTTAAGATAGAGACACACTTAGAATCTCTTTTCTCTCTACAAAACATAAAAGCAGTAGAAAATATTATAAGAATGTGGGTATCTACATTCTAGCTCAAACCGAAATAATGAACAAAATGTGTTTGGATCTGGACTTTTCAACATATATTAATTTTGTAATTAAAAATGACCATTTCAGAAAGTCCACATCCAAATCTTTCTATTTATGCAAAAAAAATATTAATTTCGATTTCTGTGTTTGCAAAATGTAGATACTAATCTTTTTCAATGCAAAATACAAAAAGCTGAGACTCCTTTTAAAAATGTGGGTATCTACAAATTATAGAGCAGATACGTCGCCTTTGAATAGGAAACCAGCTCTTATTTCCCTATTAAAAGTGTAGATACGGCAAAAGTTTTGTAGATACCCACATTTTTTTTAGGATTTGTGGAAAAACTATGTAGAAACTGCAAAAGACAGAATTTAATTTAGCAATAACTTTATATTCATTTGCAAATTACAAAATATTTTTGCAAGAATAAACTCGAATTTTCAAGACGAGTACACCTATATAATTAACTTATTTTCGAAAATATGAAGATACCCACATTCTTAAATAGGACGGCAGAATAAATGCATTAACAGAATTGGCGAAATAGCTCAGTGAGTGTGACTTCTGCGACACCGAAAAATCTCTTTGTTGCACTTTTGTGAGCATGAAATTGATACTTTTCCTCTTTTGGAGAAAGAAACCTTGTTTCATAATGCAATAAAGAAGAAAATCGCATTTTCTACAGAATTTTCTGCTTTTGCATTATAAAGCAGTAAAAAGGTATTATTCCAGTATAAAAAGCAGTATTAAATAGAAAGGCAATAACTTTTTTCTTAAAATCCAATATAGAAGTAAATTTTATTTACGGCTTTTGGATTTACATAGCAGAAAATCAGAAAATTATTTAAGGCTCCAAAGATAATCGCGGTTCAGAATCGGGTGCAAATGATTCCCCAAAAAATCTTTTAAAACCTCAATATTCATTTATTTCTGTCAAGAGCAGCAAAAGGACTATTATTTAGTTAGAAAGCACACAAACTGGAACTTCTGTTTTCTCGAATATCATTTGATATCAGAATCCCAAGCAAAAATAATGTACCCAGAATTTTGAAATTTCGCAAATTAAGTAAAACTTAAAAAAACATAGCTGATTCTTATAAGGGTAAGGCCATCTCAAGTGAGCATCGCATTTACCAAGTGTTCGAATAACCGAACAAATTTTTTTCATATTAAAGCCTTATAAAAGGGTAGGAAATACTGTTAATTTTTTACCGTTATGTTTTCATTACCAATTGAGAAACTACTGAACCCATTTTAATAATTTTTAATAATTAATTTAATAATTTTGATTTTTCTTATACACAAATTAAATTTTTTTTTTAAATAACAATAATTGTTATAAACAAATTATTACATAATTAACTTCTGCGCCTCTGAAAAAAAATTCAATAACATTAAATTATGTGGTATTCAATTATATTTTTATATCTGAAAAAAAAAAAATGGGGGCCCAGCAATAGTTTCCTCATTATAACGTTATATGTCGCGGTGGGTTTTAAGCATGTTTTATTAAAAGGGGCATGACCCTACATTTTTTCTTTTGAATTCTCAAATATGCATTAAAATAAGATGATATGTAGAATTTCAACATTTTTCCCCGAGCTCTTTTTTAAAAAACTCATTTAGGGCCGCTTGCATAAAAGCTGATAACGACTAACCGGAGTTTAATTGACGTATTTTGTATGGTTAGCTGTCAAGTTAATCACCGATTAGGCGTTATCGGCTTTTATGCAAGTGGCCCTTAAAATAAAAATTTTAGTCAAATTTTGAAGTTTTTGCATTTTTCTTTAAAACGGTTAGATTTCTCTAAAATCTACGTGAGATAAAGTTGTAGACCTGAATAAAAAGGCTCTGGTGGCAAAGATGGGGGCTGTCCCCCAAAGTCACACTTTGGCTCTATACCGCCGTGGTTAGACCAATTCTTCTATACGGGTCCTTGGTCTGGTGGACGGGCCTGGAGAAGAGCTCCAATGTCAACATAATCCAAAGAGTGCAGAGAAGCGCGCTGATATGTGTTAGCGGGGCACTACGCACAACAGCGGCGGAGGCACTGAATGCAATCCTCAACATTCTACCGGTTGATATATCCGGGAAACTATATGCGGCATGCTCCGCACTGCGCATAAGGAATCTACCAGGATGGAGGACCCTTCATGAAGGTCACTCTTCTATCCTCAAGAATCTCCCCTCACACATCTCGGATTACTGTTTACCGAGGTACTGTTTCGAGAAGAAATATGACATAATAATACCTGAAAGAAAATTCTGGGAGAGGGGTCCCCCCGATGACAATGGTTCAGTCCATATTTATACGGATGGATCGGAACTTGATGATAAGGTCGGAGGGGGGGTATATGCCGCTCAGCTGGCATTCAATTTGGGTTTCCGGCTACCTGACCACTGCGTTGTTTTTCAGGCAGAGGTGTCCGCTATACAGGAAGCGATAGATCTACTGAGGATAGCAAACATCAATAGCGGGGATGTTTACATATTCTCTGACAGCCAAGCAGCCCTCAAGGCTCTGGGGGCCTTTACATGCAATTCCAGGGTTGTGGAGAGCTGCCGTAAATCTCTCAACGAGATGGCTGAGCAACTCTCAATTCATCTGGTATGGGTGCCTGGACACAGTGGCATACCGGGAAATGATATGGCAGGCGAGCTAGCTAGAGGGGCACATCCGCTCCGCTTTCACAGTCCTGGAAGGGTTTAGGTATGCCGCTCGCGACCAGCAAGCTCTTAACGAGGAACATTTTCCTCAAACAGGCAAGGGATAGATGGGAGAATATAGGTACCTGCAATCATACAAAACTGGAGTGACCAGAGATTATACCGGGTAGGTCGGAAGACCTGCTCAAGCTAAGAAGGGAGGAGCTCTCATTACTCATGGGACTTCTCACAGGGCATATAGGCTTAGGCAGGCATGCGGAATGGTTGGGCATACCTTACAATGATTTCTGCAGAAGTTGCAAAGACGAGGAGGAGCATGAAACGGTGAGGCATCTCCTATGCGAATGCCCTGCGTTGGGCGCAAGAGGTTAAAATATCTGGGGTCGGGTATTTTCTATCACCTGGGCGAATTTTCAAAAATTAAACCAAAGGATATTCTGCGCTTCGCGGAATCCACGAAATGGTTTGAGTAGGGGGTCATTCAGATCCTTGTGGTATCACAACGGGACCTACGGGGCCTATGTGTGCAGCCACTGCAACCACCTACCTACTTACCCCCATATTCATAAAAAATAAAATTGGTTTATAGAGCTTTTTATAATGACATTTTGAATTAGGTTTATATCAATAAACCTTTTATATTTTTTATGAATAACGGGATAAGAGTACAATGTTTAAATTAAAAAATATATCTTATTGGTCCAATTTTTTGTAATTGCAATACAAACTGCTGCGACAGCAGAAAGATGTGTAGAGGGCGCGCACTTATGTATGTCTGTACCAGTATTATTTTCTTTTGTTATACAAATGAGTTGTATTTTTTGTTTTTTTGTGTTAATAAATCATATATATATATATTAAAAAACACGAAAAATATACATCTATAAGTATTTTTACTTCGTCCAGAAATGTTCAGCCGCCGAAGTCATCAATGTTCAGATATTTTTTCTAAATGTTCAGGTTGCCGACAATTTGGATCTGGCAACCCTAGGTGTGACCAGCGGATCACCAATTGGTGATGAGGGGAAATGCAGGCGCGCGCATAGTAGAAGTCCGGCGAGGCGGAATAAATCGCCAGACCAAAGTCCGCCTCGTAAAAACAGAAGACAGGCACGGTCACCTCATGGATTCAGAAAAGGATCTGCGGATCAGAGTCCAACGAGAAAGTTTACCCGAGCTAATGCACAAAGCAAACCTGCTGCTTTCCTCCAGATATTCTAGCTCAGACCAAAGCCCACCTAGAATGCACAAACGAAAAATCGCGAAACCGTAGTCCCCAGCGTGATCCAACATCGGATAAATCGCCAGTTAGGGATAGAAGCCCCAAAAAACCAAGTGTCTGACCTGTGAGAAAGATTCGCTGGGACTCAAGTAGAGAATCGCCGCCAAGACGTGATAAGAAAAGTCCAAATAGACGGGATAAACTTAGTGAATCCGCGGACTTATCCGCGTCCGTCGCGTGGGCCAGATTAAAATGTGAAATTCTCGCAAAATATTGCCGGACGTTGAATAATTCATTGTACAGGTTAAATGGCAGTTCTTCAGTGAGATGTAGAACAAAAAATATTAACGGTAGCCATTATAATATCAGTTCCAGCGTAAATTTTACCCAGTCTATTTATACGGTTCCACTCAAAAATCGGCAGTCCCCTGGCTAGCTCTTATTTTCTTTAGTGGCTATATTTCGTTTTAATTTATAGGTATATGGTTGAATGTGAGTCGTATGACATATTATCTTAAATATTTAAGGTTTAGATAGGACCTTAACTTTAGTTGTAATCTCATATTTATGTGCAATTCGTCAGTCCCTTGGCTCCTGTACTGATGCCCGATATACAGTTTAGATATTTTTCTAGTAGTATATTTTTCTAGTAGTATATTTTTCTAGTAGTATTATGCCTATTATTATTTTAGAATCTTTGAAATTTTGGTGGACTTTTGACCGTTTTGGGAATAATTTTTCTTAAATTATTCTATGTTTTTTTTTATTATTATTAGTGAACAAGATGGAAAAGTAACAACAATTACAAGCTACCATGATTACGTAATTTCGGCCTTGCTCAAGGGCACTTATCAAATGGCTTTGTGTTTAGAAATTTTTCATCACCTTTTGTTGGTCATCGAACCAAGAACCAAGGGGATTAGGAATTTCTAAGCCCGCAGTGTGTACCTCTTACACCAAGCTGCGTTGAAATTATTGCCAGCTTATATCCATCATGTTCACTTAGTATGTATTCATTTTATTTGTTTTTTGTTTTTTATACTACCTTATCGACAACTAAAGCGACATCAATCGGCCGCCATTTATACTAGCAGTGTCAAGGATTTTAGTGCACCCCGTGATCATTTTACTGACAGCTGCAGCTTATTTTCACAGGGTGGCTTTTTCCGCTGTGTCCTGCGATTAATATGTATGTTTGGTATGAGTTTGTGGTCATTAATTTGAGAATCTTTGAAATTTTGGTGGACTTTTGACCGTTTTGGGAATCATTTTTCTTAAATTATTCCATGTTTTTTTTTTTATTATTAGTGAACAAGATGGAAAAGTAACAACAATTACAAGCTACCATGATTACGTAATTTCGGCCTGGCTCAAGGGCACTTATCAAATGGCTTTGTGTTTAGAAATGTTTCATCACCTTTTGTTGGTCATCGAACCAAGAACCAAAGGGATTAGGAATTTCTAAGCCCGTAGTGTGTACCTCTTACACCAAGCTGCGTTGAAATTATTGCCAGCTTATATCCATCATGTTCACTTAGTATGTATTCATTTTATTTGTTTTTTGTTTTTTATACTACCTTATCGACAACTAGAGCGACATCAATCGGCCGCCATTTATACTAGCAGTGTCAAGGATTTTAGTGCACCCCGTGATCATTTTACTGACAGCTGCAGCTTATTTTCACAGGGTGGCTTTTTCCGCTGTGTCCTGCGATTAATATGTATGTATGTTATGAGTTTGTGGTCATTAATTTGAGAATCTTTGAAATTTTGGTGGACTTTTGACCGTTTTGGGAATAATTTTTCTTAAATTATTCTATGTTTTTTTTTTTTTTATTATTAGTGAACAAGATGGAAAAGTAACAACAATTACAAGCTACCATGATTACGTAATTTCGGCCTTGCTCAAGGGCACTTATCAAATGGCTTTGTGTTTAGAAATTTTTCATCACCTTTTGTTGGTCATCGAACCAAGAACCAAGGGGATTAGGAATTTCTAAGCCCGCAGTGTGTACCTCTTACACCAAGCTGCGTTGAAATTATTGCCAGCTTATATCCATCATGTTCACTTAGTATGTATTCATTATTTTATTATATGAGATACAAGTTGTAAGCCGATAATGAAGTTGCCTGATTTTTGCCAATTTTTTTGCAAAAATGCAGAATTCCACAAACTCCCAAACTAAAAAAACAAAATATAGGGATAGATACATATAGTTAAGGTGAGTATAACCGTATTTTTTTAGCGGAAGAAACAACAACAACAAAAGTTATTAAAGGTCAAACTTCATATGAACCATTTTTTATTAAAATGTTTTTATTAGGTCGCTTTTGTCGTTCTTGTGCCCGGATTTTTGCATTCGATTTTGAACCAACTTCCTGTTGCGCTAGGGTCTTGGTGAAAATAAATATTTTCCTTAAAAAAATTCCGCTAGGTAGAGCTGAGATCGGGGTAATAAAAACTGAAAGTCCTAATTATGGGCGAATTAGCTGATATTTAGCGTGTGTATTACTTAATCAATTTCCAAATGTTCAAAAAAATTGGACCCGCTAGGTGGCGCGTGAGTCGTTCTATTTAAAAAATGCGAAGGTCTTTTTTCGGTGTCTATTAATTCGTTTTTCAACGAACTTCCCGTTGAGGTAGAATCTTGAAATTTTCATCATCGTTTAGTTTTCTGCCCCCACGCAATATAACAAAAAAATAGACTCTGAAAAATGTTTAAACCAAATAGTTTTAAAATAATACTAAAGCGCTCTCTCTCATTATAATGTTTTAAGTACTTTTGGTTTAAAAACAAAGCCGGAAAAGTATTAAATTAATTACTTTTTAGCATTAAATTAAGTCCGGTGGTTTGTTCTTCAGAGCACGCGGTTCGTCGCTATAGCGATATATCATTTAGAACAAAGCTGCAATTAGCCGCTGTCAAGCATAAGCACTCGATGGCTTGATAGTAGACATCTCCGTTCATTATACAATAAATTGTGAGTTCGACTCTCGGCGAAGGCAATAATAAAACTGAGTAGATTTTTTTTTGCCTCAGAGAATCTTCGACTGAATTCCTCTCTCTCTCTTAATTAGACCGAACATGGTATTAATTTAATACTTTTCGGCGTTGTTATATATAAACACCAAAATGGTATTAAAGTTAGACTTTTATTTTTCCTGTGTTTTAAGGGAACTCCTGATGTGCATCAGGTAACCGGTTCTGTTTATTTGCCAAACCAAATAACAATGAAGTCACTTAGTTATTTTGGAGTCTGGGGATGCAAAGGTATGAAAGGCACCTGCCAGTGCAGAATTCTATACTTCGACCGTATTCTCGGACTCTTAAGGCGATAATATACCACTATCTACTTATGCTAAAAACAAAGAAAACAGCTCTTTTACCGTTGAAGAATAAGGTCAGATTTTTGTCTATTTTTTGTATGTTACAGTCATTGCATTACACAATCATATCTACCGAATTCTATAGAAATGGGTCTTATTTGGATTCTTAGCTCTTGTAGTAGTTTGGCAAACTCTCCGGGTGTATTTCTGCCATGACAAGCTTCTCAGCAAAAAATTCATTTGCTTTGCAAGTGCCGTTCGGAGCCGGCAAAAAACTGTAGGTCCCGCCAACTTGTAGGAAAACTCAAAAGCAACACACCACAAGTTGGAAAGAGAAGCTCGGCTAAAAATCTCGTTAGAGGTTATGATAACCTGTTGTTATATCGCCGCCATTAGTTTTTTTTTTTTTTATAATTGAAAAAATGCAAAAACTCATTAAAGAGTTAAAACAGTGACCCGGCATAAGATAGTATAATAAGAAGGTAAGAAGTGCTTACCGCGCAGTGTATATCGACGTGCCATACGAAAACTATTCTGTAAGAAGACTAACACTTTTATTTTGTGTTTGAAGAAAAATAATACTCTCAATTTGTGTCTGACGAAAACTTTTGGCTAGTACATTTACTTCAGAGAAAAAATGAAAGTGTTACTTTTCGTCAGACACAAAATAAAGTGTTAGTTTTCGCCAGACACAAAATAAAAGTGTTAGTTTTCTTCAGACACAAAATTTTAGTGTTAGATATGTAAAATGTGGTAAAAAATTAAATTGTATAGCTCCCATACAATCGATTGTTCGGATAAATGGTTTTAGGCCATAATTTTTAAAATTAAACCCATTCAATCGATTGTTCCGATAAACTGTGATTTGGCGATAGCTCTTTGAATTAAATAGAAATGGATTATTCAGATAAACAGGGTTTGCACTATAATTTTTTCGATAGCAATGTCCGTCTGTTTCAACGCAAACTAGTCCTTCGGTTTTTGAAATATTTGGCTGAAATTGGGTAGGCGGCCACCATTACATATAGCTCCCATACAATCGATTGTTGATTTTGGGCTATAACGCCTATAAAAAAAATATTTAGGAACGTGAAATTTTGTAAGTATCGCTCTATTTATATGTGCAATATTGGTGTTGAAAATCATTAAGATGGGTTTAGTTTTTCACATAGCCCCCATACAATCGATTGTTTCAATAAACGGATTTTGGTATATAACTGTGATTAGAAAGGTAGAAACGTGAAATTTCGTCACTATTGTTATTTTAGAATGTGAAATGTCGATGTTAAAAATCAATGAGATTGCAACAATATAACACATTGCCCCCATATAATCGATTATTCCGATAAACGGGGTTTGGGGTATAACTCCTTCAATAATATAGCGAGAATTGTAAAATTACCAAAAAGGTATGTAGCCTTCGGCACAGCCGAAGACAGCTTTTCGTACTTGTTTTTTAATAATTTATTTCCAATTATAAATAAATAGACAGGTATAAAATCTTTTTGACTTTTGTTTGGTGTAAAAAAATATTGTTGAAAATAAAATCATTTGAAGAATATATTTAGGCAATTCACTAGATCTCCTATTCGCGTATCTGCTATTAGTTTAGAACTGTCATAATTTCCATGCTGTCATTTCTCATATAAAATTTTAATAGCACAATAAATTGAGCAGCCTATGTATGTATATGAAGTGTGCTATTTTGTTTTTCAATTTATTTTTTTGAAATGTAATTTTTTTCCGTTCATTTTTCATTTCAATCTGAAAAGTAAAAGAAACAGGAAAATAAATTGTTAATTTTTACTGATAAGTTTTTACAAATTTTCAATTTAATTTAATACGGCTGATACATTAGCGCAAATTCCGAATTAAATCCGCTTTTGGGAGTTAACTTGAGCATAATCTTCATTATAAACTCCTAAAAATTAAGAAGATTTGAGCAGATATCATAACTATTTGACCGCTACTGTCATCGATAAATAAACAAAAATAGCAAGGACAACTACCATAATTACGAGTTTGCCGCTACTGGACACTAGATGTCACCAAAAAAGAGCGACATCTAATTTTAAACCGCAAGTACTACAACCAAAGCCATCTAGTGCGCTGATTGTTAATCTTAAATTTTTTGTATGTCAGGGTAAAATTTGGATCTTATTAAAGAAGATTTATTGGAGGTAATCTCCGTGTGTGTATCCACAGCATAAGTGTCAATTTTTTTCAAAACCGGTTTTATTGCAGATAACAAATTTTCTAGTATTTGACACACCAAAACTGTAAAAATGCATTTAAAAATAGTAGGATAATTTAAAGTGACAAATTATTTTGCATAGAAGCGTCGAAAGTGATTCATAACAGCACTGGAAGATCATAAGGAAGGTGTAAAACTGATAATATGAAAGATATAAAAGAAAAAGTAAAGGGGACAGATGAGAGAAATAAATTTAAAAAATATGACTTTAGAATTTTTTTGCTCATCATCCAGAAACATAATCAGTTCGGAGGTCAAAATTTCCCTTTTTCCATGAAATGCCCGAAGTAAAAAATCTCATGTCATATAAAATGTGACAGGCTGATTGAATATCAAGAATAGACCTGGGTAGTTCATGAACTAATTAGTTCATAGGACTAGATCATGGAAGTGATCGCGGTGACTAGTGTCAAATTTCAAATGAACTACTTCAACTATGTAAAATTTTCTTAAAATATATAGAATTTATTTAGAATGAGAAAATACCGAGAAACTAAAACGCGTGCTAAAGTAATGCTATGGATACACACACGGAGATTACCTCCAATAAATCTTTTTTAATCAGATCCAAATTTTACCCTGATACACACAAAATTGAAGACTAACAATCGCGCCATCTAGTGCTTTGTGTTGTATTACTTGCTATTTAAAACTAGATGTCTCTAGGAATTGCTTCTTTTATAGCGCCTCTAGTGTGCAGTAGCGGTAAATCGTACCCTACTATTTCTAGCGGCAAACTGCAAGAAATATGCGTTTTCTTGCAGTTTTTGTTTATTTATCTGAAGAGTGTTGCCAGCGAACATTTTGTTGTGGCCGCTCAAATCTTCTTCATTTTTGGGAGTTTATAATGAAGATTATGCTCAAGTTAACTCCCAAAAGAGGAGATAATTCGGAATTTGCGCTAATGTATCAGCCGTATTAAGTTCCTGCCAACCAGGGCTGACAATGGTGAAAACAAAATCAAATTAGTGCGGTGCAATACCAAAAATAACTGGGTAAGAGTAGCCATCGCTGAACAAAATTGCCCACTTTTTATCTTCTTTTTTGGTAAGGGCGAACCAGTAATTTCCAAGATTTTATTCGCTACTGGTTATAGGTATATGACACTACCTATTTTTACTTAAATTTTTTTATATTTTTGGCGAGTATTTTTTGTCTACGAAGGAGTGAGACAAAGACTACACGCATGCGCACAAGGAGCGCCGTTTGACATGTTTTTGTTTACCTGAAATTGCGTTATTTTTCTGCACTGTTGTTTTCACAAGACACACACGACAATGAACCAAAGAATTGTTTGAATGTCCATTGAATTTATTTATTTTACAAACAAAACGAGTTTCATTTAAATTCGCGCACAAAACTTTCAACATAAAAATGTAAAAAAAAAATTTTCACATAAAATAGAGGAGAAACGTCCAAGTGACAATTTTTGATTTGTTTTTTTTTTTACAGTCTGGTTTCAATTTCCATTATTTTTCGTTATTTTCTTAACATAGCTTGCCCGCTTGTACCAATATGATAATTGTATAAGACCCTTTCTTTCGCACAATAAATACAAAAAAATAGAAGAAAATACTAGTCAAAATACGTAGTGTCATATAGCTATTAGCAGGGTTTGTACTACCGTACATAAGGTGATATTTGTTTCCTTTAAGAGTCAACTGCAAAAACACGTTGAAAAGTGTAGGATGAGTTATCAAAAGACGCGCCTCTGGATTAATGAGGCCGAAAGGCATCTTTTTATACCCCCAACATTTTTGGACGTGTTTTAGCACACGGCTAAAAAAATGAACCTAAATTTTAAACCCGTATAAAACTAATGGCGGCGATATACCAACAGGTTATCATAACCTCTAACGAGATTTTTAGCCGAGCTTCTCTTTCCAACTTGTGGTGTGTTGCTTTTTGAGTTTTTCCTACAAGTTGGCGGGACCTACAGTTTTTTGCCGACTCCGAACGGCACTTGCAAAGCAAATGAATTTTTTGCTGAGAAGCTTCTCATGGCAGAAATACACCCGGAGAGTTTGCCAAACTACTGCCGAGGGACGACCCCGTTTAGAAAAATTCTTTTTCTAAATAATTTTTGATGTTACTTTTGCCGGGCATCGAACCGCCACGACTTGGTGTAGAGGGCCGAACACTTAACCGCTACACCACGGCGGCCGTATAAAGATTAATCAATTTCTCAAACTTTTATGTACAATATTTCAAACCGTCCAAATACCTACAAAGATTTTCAATTTATTTTGGTTTCGATTTAAAATCTAAATGAAAAAGCTGTCTAAATTTTTTATTTTTGGTTTGTTTTAATGTAATTGAATTTTTCCCACAAAAACTTCATGTGCGTCATAGCTCAGCGGTAGAGCAGTCGGCTGTGACTCCTGAGCGATTTCGTTCGAGTTCTGTCAGCTGCCACATTTTTTTTAGTTTTATTTTATTCTTAAAACTTTTCGGTCTAAAATTTAAACTTTTGGGTTTGAAAATTCAAATTTATTTTTGAAAGCTTATTCAAGATTGAATTTTGCCAACAACATTTATGTGTGCGATGTAGCTCAGTGGTAGAGCAGGCGGGCATGATGCGGGGAGTCTTGGTTCGAATTCCCGCCAACGGACAAAAAAATTATTTTATCTTTAAAAAATTGTTAAAACATTTCTTGTTTATAATTGAAACCCGATTCCTTTAGCCAATTTTCATGAAAACTGGTCTAGATTGAATTTGAATAAAAATTTGGTTTGGTCATATACATATGTAGTCCAAAAACGTTTAAAATTTAGGTTCAAATTTCTAGCCGTGCAGTTATTTCCGTAGGGAAACAAATATGTACAAATAATTTAACTAAATGGACTAAAACGAACTACATGAACTAGTTAATTTTGGTGAGCTAGTTCGAAATCACTTTAATGAACTAAAATTACCAACTCTAGTCAACAATAAGGAGGAAAAGGAAGAAAGGGTTTGTTTTTCAACTCTTTTACTGTGTTTCTTTATGGGATTTTATTTTACACTGAACCAAAAACGTACATGTTCTTTACGAACAAAGTTTCATAAAAGTTCACGCTGATTTTTTCGTAGAATCGAATCGCTAAATTCTATTTATGTCAGAACTTCGTTCTGAAAATATAAGAACTAAAATTCAATAAATGTTTTGGCTGAATTTGTTCTTAAATTTTACGAAAATACGTACATATAATTTTTTTACTATGATCATAAGAACTTTTTCTTATTATTTAGAACTAGTTTCTTAGATTTCACGAACTTTTTATGTGTTTTCTCTGCGTATGAAAGGGTTCATACAATCTAAGAATATTTTTCTTACAATTTAAGAACTTTTTCAAGGAATGTAAGAACAGTTCGTATATTGTTTATTCAAACGATGATAAAGCTAGACGCGCGTGAAAAATAAAATTGTACATAAATAAATTGAGAAATATAAAAAAAAAACTAAATGATTGAAAAACAGAGTTTACAATGGGTCGTACCAAGTAAACTGCACGTGAATCAACTGTGAAGATTCGTGAAATTCGCCATTAGCAGAAGTCAACTGAATTGCTCATTCGCAAACTGCCGTTCCAGCGTTTAGTACGTGAAATAGCTCAAGATTTCTATACGCTTCCAATCTGCTGCTATTGGTGCTTTGCATCTGGGGCATACATATTTGGTGGGACTTTTCGGCAATGCCAACTTGTGCGCTATCCATGCAAAACGTGTAACAATTAGGTATGCCGAAAGACATTCAATTAGCTCGTCAAATCCGAGGAGAGCGCGCTTAACTTAAAAATTATTTTACATATCAATAATCATAAAAATATATACATAGGTATCATATTAAATTTATATTAAAATCAATAAACATGTAATACATTATAATAGTTATTAATTTTAAGTACCTAATTCTCTTTGTAAATAAAAAAGAATTATAATAAAATTTCATTTCAATAAATTTTCATTTTATGATTTTTTAGGAATGGGTACGTAAATTCTAAGAATGAGTTCCCAAAATTTAAGAACGGATTCATACATTCTAAGAATGAGTTCGTATAATTTTTGAAGGGTGTACCACAAAATCTACAAAATCAAAATCCACAAATCAAAATCCACAAAATCAAAATCCACAAAATCAAAATCAACAACACAAAATCCACATTTCCTGCGATTTTAAACCTAATTTGAATTTATTTCACACAGGTAATGTGGAGTTCTGTATTTTTTATAAAAAAATTAAAACTCGAGATATTTTACGTATAACGATTTAATGAGTATTTTATAAATAAACTAGCGGACCCTCACCCGCTTCGCTGGGTGAAAAAAAAGAGAAATGAAAGTTGTTTTGTTTTTTTCTTGTTTTATCATTTAATTCATGCTCGGCCATTAATATGTGACTTATAATACATTAACACTGCATCAAATGCGTCGCTTTTGACGAAGTTATTTCGAGAATGTTTGTCCGCAGAATGAATTTGTTTGCCAAATTAGACGAATTTAATTTAATTTGACCTAATTTGCTGATCAAATTCAATCTACGCATGAACGGTCTCGAAAAAAACTTGGCCAAAAGTGACGCATTTGGTGCAGTGTAAATGTAGCTTTATTCTAATACCTAACAATGTTTTATTTATTTTTGTGACTTATACCTCAATTCTGTAAGCTGTATCTGGTCAGTAATAGAGACATTTCGTGGTCTATTTCACATTTGATACAATTTGGTATTCAGTAAGCTGCCTCACATCTCTAGTCTCAATAAAGAGTCACTAATTTGTCATCTGCTTGTAGGCAGGTAACAAACACAATTAATTAAAGAAAATTTGTTAAACAATTTAAAAAATTAAAAAAAGTGAATTTACCAATTTGAAGTACTTAAATGTTTAAAAAAAGTTAATTAAATTTGAAAAAATTAAATAAAAAAATAAAAACTTACTGTCTGCGGACCGGCACTTGAACCTGCGACCTCCCGCGTCATAATCCGGACGCTTAACGCCTAGGCTACATCGATATCTATAGGATGGTTGTCAAATATGTTACTTAAAATTTATGCAATTTTTGTATTCACCACACCTTAAAATGAGCGAGAGAGAGACTGTGGTAGATTTCTTGTGACTTTCTCTTATAGAATACCGAAATCATCTGAAGTCACCAAAATTGTATCTAATGAAATATCTCAAATTTAGTGACTAGTACCAGTATTCTGTAATTTTGTCTCATATCAAGTCACTAAATTTGAGATATTTCATTAGATACAATTATTGTGACTTGAGATGATTCCGGTATTCTATAAGAGAAAGTCACAAGAAATCTACCACAGTCTCTCTCTCGCTCATTTTAAGGTGTGGTGAATACAAAAATTGCATAAATTTTAAGTAACGCATTTGACACTCGCCCTATAGATGTCGATGTAGCCCAGGCGTTAAGCGTCCGGATTATGACGCGGGAGGTCGTAAGTTCAATTGCCGGTCCGCGAACAGTAAAATTTTATTTTTTCATTTAATTTTTTCAAATTTAATTAACTTTTTTTAAACATTTAAGTACTTCTAATTGGTAAATTCACTTTTTTTTAATTTTTTTTTAAATTTTTTAACAAATTTTCTTTAATTAATTGTGTTTGTTACCTGCCTACAAGCAGATGACAAATTAGTGACTCTTTATTGAGACTAGAGATGTGAGACAGCTTACTGAATACCAAATTGTATCAAATATGAAATATACCACGAAATGTCTCTATTAGTGACTAGATACAGCTTACAGAATTGAGGTATAGATATGAGACAGAATTACAGAATACTGGTATTACTCTAATTATTGTAAACTAACAACTTATTCTAAAGCCTTCTGATACACAACATTTTTGGTTTTATTTTCATGCGGTGTATAAATATACAGTAACGATGGTTTCCCTACTTATATCTCTATCCTAATTTTCAGCCCCTACCTTAACCCCATTTAGAGACATTCAACCTCAAGAAATTAAGTTTGTGTGGGAGGTGCCACGCCCCCTTTTCACATAACCCCTACTTACGGTTTTGATATCCTATAGCTCTATAGAGATTACCAGGTCCTTACCTTAGACCCTTTTACAGATATTCTGCTTGGAAATTTAAGTTTGTATGGGAGATGCCACGCCCCTTTTCTGATAACCCCCCTCTTTATGTGTGAGAATGCTTTTGATATCATATAGGTCTACACCAATTTTCAGGTCCCTACCTTGAACCCTATCACAGATATTCTGCTTGAAAATTTAGTTGGTATTAGAGGTGCCACGCCCCCTTTTCTGATAACCCCCTTTTTATGTGTGAGAATCATCATCATTTATTGGCGCTTAACCGCCTAAGCGATTTTGGCCGTTGCATATCGAATGCTTTTGATATTATATAGGTCTATACCAATTTCAGGTCCCTACCTTGAACCCTTTCACAGATATTCTGCTTGAAAAATATATTTTGTATGGGAGGTGCCACGCCCCTTTTCTGACAACCCCCTTTTTTGTGTGAGAAAGCTTTTGATATCATATAGGTCTATACCAATTTTCAGGTCCCTACCTTGAACCCTTTCACAGATATTCTGCTTGAAAAATTTAGTTTGTATGGGAGGTGCCAGGCCCCCTTTTCTGATAACCAGGGGGTTTTATGTGTGAGAATGCTTTTGATAACATATAGGGCTATACCAATTTTCAGGTTCCTACCTTGAACCCTTTCACAGATATTTTGCTTGAAAAATTTAGTTTGTATGGGAAGTGCCACGCCCCCTTTTCTGATAGCCCCCTTTTTTATGTGTGAGAATCAAAAGCATGTGTGCATTTATGTGTGAGAATTCTTTTGATATCATATACATAGGTCTACACCAATTTTCAGGTCCCTACCTTGAACCCTATCACAGATATTCTGCTTGAAAATTTAGTTGGTATTAGAGGTGCCACGCCCCCTTTTCTGATAACCCCCCTTTTTATGTGTGAGAATGGAGAATGCTTTTGATATCATATAGGTCTATACCAATTTCAGATCCCTACCTTGAACCTTTTCACAGATATTCTGCTTGAAAAATGTATTTTGTATGGGAGGTGCCACGCCCCCTTTTCTAACAACCCCCCTTTTTTGTGTGAGAAAGCTTTTGATATCATATAGGTCTATACCAATTTTCAGGTCCCTACCTTGAACCCTTTCACAGATATTCTGCTTGAAAAATTTAGTTTGTATGGCAGGTGCCAGGCCCCCTTTTCTGATAACCTCCCTTTTTATTTGTCAGAATGCTTTTGATATCATATAGGTCTATACCAATTTTCAGGTCCCTACCTTGAACCCTATCACAGATATTCTGCTTGAAAATTTAGTTGGTATTAGAGGTGCCACGCCCCCTTTTCTGATAACCCCCCTTTTTATGTGTGAGAATGCTTTTGATATCATATAGGTGTATACCAATTTTAAGGTCCCTACCTTGAACCCTTTCACAGATATTCTGCTTGAAAAATTTAGTTTGTATGGGAGGTGCCACGCCCCCTTTTCTGATAACCAGGCGGGTTTTATGTGTGAAAATGCTTTTGATATCATATAGGTCTATACCAATTTTCTTCGTATGCTTGCACCTGAATGTATTTTTTATACCCAGCGTACTAGTACGCTTGTACTAGCGTATATTAATTTATTATTAATATAATGATTTTTTAATAATTTTTGAAAAGAAGGCGTGTCCCCGCATACTTTTAAGGGAGGTATTTTTGAAAATACGACTGGTCGTAACTTTTAAACTGATTAGGGTAGAACGATGAAATTTGGCACAAAGCATACCAGTATCGTTGGGAGTATACCTGATGAAACTGAAAAAAATCGCTCTCCAACCACGCCCACTTCCGATATCGAAAATTTCGAAAATCACATAAATTGACATAATTCGGTAACGGAAATGGCTAAAATGATATAGTTTGGTAGGATGAACCCCCTAGTCATTCTATTATGATTTTTTGATAAATTTTTAAAAGTAGGCGTGGCATCGCCCACTTTTCAGGGAGGCATATTTGAAAATTTCACGGGTCATAACATTTAAACTGATTACGGTAGAACGATGAAATTGGTACAAGCATATCTGATGTAATTGGACGAAATCGATTCACGACCACGCCCAGTTTCGATATGGAAAATTTCGAAAATCACATAAATTGACATAATTCGGTAAGGTAAATAGCTAAGATAGTAAAAACTTTAGGTAAATCCTCCTAGGGCCTATATCATTGTTATCCCGTTCTGAAAATTGCCGCTGGATATGTAATGTTCGGTTGACCCGAACTTAGACTTCCTTACTTATTTTACCTACAACTATTTTAAACCTACGGTGCCAAGCTTCAATTGAATTTTGGGTACGTTGAAAATTATCTTTAAAAGAATCAGAAATACACCAAAATTTCGGGTAATATTTAGGATTTGTGGATTTTGTGATACTGCTTTTAAGAAAACGTGGGGATTTCGTATTTGGGGATTTTGATTTTGTGGATTTTGTATTTGTGGATGTTTTTTTAGCTGTGGATTTTGTGATTTTGGATTTTTTTTCTGTGGATTTTGTGGCACTCTCTTTTTGAATGGATTGACATATTCTAAGAATGGGTTCGTACAATTTATGGATTTGTTCATACATTCTAAGGATGAGGTCGTATAATTTAAGAATTGGTTGACATTTCTATTCTAAGAATCAGTTCGTACATTCTAAGAATGGGTTCTTGGATTTTAAGTATTATTATTATTATTATTGTTTGACATGAATATTATTGTTTGACATGAATATTTACGAATTTTCGTTCTTAAATTTTACGAAAACGTTCTTTGGAAAGCTTTTATTGAAAAAAATTCGTAAAATATATCGCCGGTTCCAAAGTATACAGAATTTTTGGGATAACAGCATTTCAAACTTTTATTTTTTCATAGAACTCCATTGTAAAAATGAAATTTTGTATGTCGTTTCAAAAACAATTTAAATTTTTCAATACTTCTGTATACTTTCGAACCGGCGATATATACTTTTTCGTAGAAAATATGTTCTTTTTTGGTTCAGTGTGTAGGTATAAGCGGAGTTCAAGGAATTAAAATTGTCGAACGGTGTTTTTAACAGGTGATCACAGCTGTTATCTATTGTGAATGCTTCTTTCCTAGCAAACATGGCTCAACTTTATCTCCAACCTTTGAAAAACTGTATACACAGTAAAAAGAAAAGTCTAAATTTAATACCAATTTGGTGTTTATATATAACAACGCCAAAAAGTATTAAATTAATACCATTTTCCGTTTAATTGAGAGAAAGAGTATTATTTTGGTATTATTTTAAGACCATTTGGACTAATTTAATTGCCAAAATTGAGAGAGAGAGAGCGATTTAGTATTATTTTGGTATTATTTTAAAACCATTAGTCCAAATTTAATTTCCAATCTTTTTCAGGGTCTTAAAATAATACTATTTGGTATTAAATTTAAAAAAAGTAGTCTTTCATTTTTTACTGTGTAGTTTTAAACTTGATATCCAACACATATCTCCAACTTCTCTTCAACCTTAGAGATATTTTTATAACTTTGTAACTCTCAAGTTGATATCCAACATCATTCTCCAAGTATTCTCTAACATTTGAGATATTTTGATAACTTTATAGTTTTCAAGTTGATATCCAACTGGAGAATAATCTCCAGCTTCTAATATTCAAATTAAATTTGAAGAGCTTAGACTAAAATTTATGTATGTAAATAAATATGTTTGTCAACTACCTAATTCATGGCGTTTTAACTTAAAAAAAATCATGATTTAATTTGTTCGGTATTTATTTTCAGAGTCGCATTCTTACCTTTGAGTCCAATTAGAGAATCCCATTGAAGTACAAGTTGAGACCTATCCCTTTCTCAACTTGAGAAACAATAGAGCGAGAGCCCAGACCCGCCAGACATCACTTATTTTATAAAGGATGAAATCATTACCCCTGGATAGTCCTTCCCGAATCTAGAATGACAGTGAAAATTTTCAAGCTGTAACCATGTCCGGGGCCTAGAAATCAGGGGTCAAAGTCGCCAAAATTGGAAATCGATTTCCCTTATTTTATAATGGATGATTTTTACATATTTATCGCAGAGTTAGGCCCGTAAGAATGTCCGGGCTCCAACCAGACACCCTTAGTTCGTGGATTTTCCTATGGAAATTAGTTCCGTCTTAACAATTTAACGTTTTTTGCCAACTTTGGCTGTTTCTAAGTACCCAATTTTTTCCATTTTCTTAAAAACACTACCCTTAAGTAGTATCAGACATTTTTAGACTTCCTCCCATGACAAAAACTTCTGCCAGACACCTCCAAACTGGGGAATTTTCATAATTCTCACTGCGCTTTCACATGTTTAAGTGGGTTTTCCAACTTTGCTTGTTTTTAAAAGGCGGGTCTTTACGCATATGTCGTAAAACACTGCCCCTAAGTAGAATCAGGCATGTTCAGACTACGTCCCATGACAAAAACATCAGCCAGACACCTCAAAGATCGTGACATTTTTTTTACACTTACTTCGCTTTTATTTGTTTAAGCGAGTTTGTCCAACTTTCGTCGTTTTTAAATAGCGGATTTTCACACATGTGTCGTACACAGAGCCAAAAATGCCTAATAAAATTAATAAGATTGTATTTATGAACGGTTTTCAGGCTCAGGGGTAGTCAAGACGGCGGAAACGAAAAAAAAACCATACGCAAATCTATTTGGTTTAATGAGGAAATTCTTATTGATATTATCAAGTGCAATTTCTTCTTTTTTCTTTGCGATTTCTTTTTATATGTGTTATTAATAAGAAAATCTTCTCGAAATTTCTGTCAAAATCAAGGACTGAAACCGAAACCGAAACCGTAACCGTTACCGATTAAAACCGTTTAAATTCTCAAAACCGAAACCGATACCGTAACCGCTATTTTTTCTGAAAAAGAACGAAACCGAAACCGTTTCAAAAGCCGGAACCGGTTCCAAACGTTTTTGATGTTTTTTTATGCCTTTTTTCTTTTTATGGGAACATATTTTCTTTTACCAAAAGGAAAGCTTTCATGGAAGATTGTCGGGCAATGTTACAAAAGACACGTTTTGTC
This sequence comes from Campiglossa producta, assembly GCA_964058755.1. Taxonomy (NCBI): domain Eukaryota; kingdom Metazoa; phylum Arthropoda; class Insecta; order Diptera; family Tephritidae; genus Campiglossa; species Campiglossa producta. The sequence continues at coordinate 40,040,168 of CAXKVI010000004.1, read as the reverse complement.
CTCAGTATCAAATTCCTAAAGAGGAAATTTAGCTACATATAGCTGAATGATGGCATCCAAAAAAATTTACGAGATCCGAAATGTGTTTAGTGGGTCGTATCATATATTTTGACGATTTATTTCATTTAGTTTCCATTCTAATATTTTTCTATTAGAAAAAGTAGTAATTTTTTTAAAATTATATTGCAGAAATTTCATCCATACATATCGTAAATAATATTTATTACTATGCACAGCAGCCGGCTGGATATTGGACCAAACCAACTTTTTTAAGTTTTTCGAAATTAGCCTCCAAAACTAAGTTACGGGCTTTCGAAGTTGGACCCTTCGAAAATTTGGTTTTCTAGTTGTTTTGTTTGAGAAATTAAAAAAATACACTTTCAAATATAAAAAAAAGTGCACCAATCAAGTAAGAGGAGCAAGAAAGCCACCCCCATATTTAACCTTTTTCAATTTTTTGCACAAAACAATTTGCAAACCAAATCTTGAAAGGGTCCAACTTCGAACTTCGAAAGCCCATAACTAAATTTTGGAGGCTAACTTCGAAATTCAGGGAACGCTATTAAGTAAAAATACTTATCTCTTAAAAAATTTTATTTAGTCCAATATCCAGAAAAAGTGGATTTTGTCGTACAGTGGTATTATTTGGAAACCGAAACCGGAATGAAACCGTAACCGAAACCGGAACGAAACCGTAAACGAAACCGAAATAAATTTTGAAGAACGAAACCGGAACCGAAACCGAATCGTGTTACAAAACCGAAACCGAAACCGGAACGTTATTTTAATCGTTTTCATACCTTGGTCAAAATATTGAAAAAAAAGCTGAAAGAGAAAAACTTCTTATTTTAATAAGATGATCTTAGGGTTCCTAACAATAAGATTTGACTTATTAATGTTTTCAAAGGAAAATCTTGCAGAAAACGGACTGATTTCTTAGGGTTCTTAACAAGAAGATGATCTTAGGGTTCCTAACAAGAAGATATGACTTATTAACAGATTTCCGCATAATTGTATGTGTTAATAAGACGATCTTAGGGTTCCTAACAAGAAGATCTGACTTATTAACTGATTTCCGCATAATTGTATGTGTTAATAAGACGATCTTAGGGTTCCTAACAAGAAGATCTGACTTATTAACTGATTTCCGCATAATTGTATGTGTTAATAAGACGATCTTAGGGTTCCTAACAAGAAAATCTGACTTATTAACTGATTTCCGCATAATTGTATGTGTTAATAAGACGAGCTTAGGGTTCATAACAAGAAGATTTGACTTATTAATGTTTTCAAAGGGAAAACATATTTCCGCATAATTGTATGTGTTAATAAGACGATCTTAGGGTTCCTAACAAGAAGATTTGACTTATTAACAGATTTCCGCATAATTGTATGTGTTAATAAGACGATCTTAGGGTTCCTAACAAGAAGATTTGACTTATTAACAGATTTCCGCATAATTGTATGTGTTAATAAGACGATATTAGGGTTCCTAACAAGAAGATTTGACTTATTAATGTTTTCAAAGGGAAAACATATTTCCGCATAATTGTATGTGTTAATAAGACGATCTTAGGGTTCCTAACAAGAAGATTTGACTTATTAACAGATTTCCGCATAATTGTATGTGTTAATAAGACGATCTTAGGGTTCCTAACAAGAAGATTTGACTTATTAATATTTTCAAAGGGAAATCTTGCATCATCATCAGCAGACATCATGTAGAACAATTATACGCTGAGAAGCAGAAGTACCCGATGGCTCGATGGCAAGCACCTGTGTTCAGCATTCAATATGTGGTTAGTTCGATTCGCGGTGGAGGCAATATGGCAAGTGTGGAAGGCAATGTAAGGAAGAGTGCGGTGAGATGGCTTGAAGGAAATATAAAAAGGCAACATAAGAAGGTAAAGGCAATACAAGAGAAATCTAAAACTGAATCGTAATTGATAATCTGAAGTTCTCGAAGACAATATAAGAACTCTGAAATATAATTTTTATTTTCTTCTCAATAATATGTGATTTCATTTTGAAAACATTAATAAGTCGAATCTTCTTGTTAGGAACCCTAAGAAATCAGTTCGTTTTCTGCAAGATTTCCCTTTGAAAACATTAATAAGTCAAATCTTATTAACACATACAATTATGCGGAAATCTGTTAATAAGTCAAATCTTCTTGTTAGGAACCCTAAGATCGTCTTATTAACACATACAATTATGCGGAAATATGTTTTCCCTTTGAAAACATTAATAAGTCAAATCTTCTTGTTAGGAACCCTAAGATCGTCTTATTAACACATACAATTACGCGGAAATATGTTTTCCCTTAGAAAACATTAATAAGTCGAATCCTCTTGTTAGGAACCCTAAGAAATCAGTACGTTTTTTGCAAGATTTCTCTTTGTAAAGATTAATAAGATTTTCTCTTCAAAAATAAAAAGAACTTCTTCTTGAAGAAAATCTATAGAGATATCATGATTTTTGTTCTATTTTATTAGGCAGTGTTGGCTCTGTGTAGAACAGGAACTTTCAGCCTTCATCGCATGACAAAAACTTTAGGCAGACACCTCAAAGCTCGGGGAATTTTCTTTTACTCTTACTTCGCTTTCATTTGTTTAAGAGAGTTTGTCCAACTTTGGTCGATTTTAAATGGCGGATCTTTACACATGTGTCGTAGAACACTACCCTCAATTAGTATCAGGTGTTGGGGTGTAAAAGTAGGTCGCATCCCAGTTGGTGCACCCTGGGTAACGCTAAATGACCTATATAGCCTACACGGCTAGTTTCTTGTATTGCCGGTTCTAGGAGAACGGTACCAGTACTTGTGCTGTACCTATCCTGCCGAAACGACCCGGGCCGTTTTCTTATATCGACCCGGCCACAGCAATACACTCGGGGTGACCCTGTCTGACATTTAGGCAGGGCTACACCTCGCTACAACAACAACAACAACAGTATCAGGTGTTTTTAGATTTCGTCGCATGACAAAAACTTCTTCCAGACACCTTAAAGCTCGGGAATTTTCTTTCATTTTTACTGCTATTTATCTTGTTTAAGCGGGTTTGTCCAACTTCGAGACTGTTGATTTTGTGCACTTTTTTTTCTGTGCACTGTCAATGAAACTGTATATACGTGTTTAGAAGGTATTCTTATTTTCACTGGTAGGTGAAAGCAGAGAAAGAGGGAGAGCACCACTCAAATGGAAAAACAAAGTGGAGACCGATTTGTGATTCCTTCTGTCTCCAGTTGGCGCAACCAAGAAACGAATGGCAGGCTTTGTTGGAATTTCAAAATCGCCTTAGATTTAAAGGAGGAAACCACTTACTCCAATTGCTTTTGAGATTGCCTTCGTAGTGGTTTAAATACCTACAACTTTTTTAGGTGTGTTGGTGCGACGGGCAGGTTTGCAAGGTTTTTATGGTAATCGATTAAAATTGTATGAAACTGCATAGTTCAGCAGGCGAATTCCAGAAATCTCCATCCATCTCCATCTCGTAAATGCTAAAATGTGCTAAAATGCTTAAGCAAATGAACTCTCAGAATATTAGGAGATGACGCTTATTTGCGATTCTGATCCACAAGCCGCCTACCTATGATAATAGTGCGTTATCTGCACTATAGATGGCGCGCAGGCATCACTGCAAGATGTCAATTTAGTTGTGATCCTTTACAACTCAGAAAAAGCCAGAAGTAAACCGAAACGCCCGAAGTTACTAGCTACTAATCCCTTACTTTTCAGCGTTACTCTACTTTTTTAATTACAAAATAAATTCCATTTTCGGTAAAAAGATTTGTGTTTGTTTAATAAAGTCGGTTAAGAACAGATTTTAAATTGTTATATACACCTTAATTTAATTATTTATTGAGTTTTTCTCTATAAAATTGTTATACGGAAACAAAAAATGTGTTTTAGTTATAACTTTTAAATGATAAATAATATTACTTTTGTGACTCCGGATTATGATTTCTGGGACTGAAACTCGACTATATTCCTCGCCCGACTTTTTGCGACGTGTTTTTTGCAGTTTTAGTAGGATGGAAAAAAATAAAATTTCCAAAATTATGGGCAAATACATAATTAAATATAAATTTTTCTTATAAATTACACATATTTATTGTTTTTGAGTAATTTCAGGGCCTAAAGCGGGCTACCCACCTGCCAAGAAATGCCTCAAGAAAAAAACGAGCATATATTTCTTATGCCTGGTCAAGAAATTTTGACGTTTACGGCATTTTCCATTTTATTGCAGATTACTATTATAAAAATGTATAAAACATGTGTAGCGAAGTATACGCTCATCTTTGCCGTGAATCTGCACGTTTACCTCAAGAAATATATACGAGCATATTTATTTCTTGAGGTAACCCGGCGTTGCCAACCATCGAAAATTGTAGTATTTTTTCATATGAGCTGAGTATTGGCTCAAGAAAATTTGACGTGTGAAAACATTTCTTGAGCGTTTTTTTATATGGAGTTTGACATTTCTTGGCAGGTGAGTAGCCCGCTTATATCAACATAGTTCTACCCTTTTTCCTATTTTTTGCGTTTTAGCAACAATTTTTTTTCGTTGCCAAAATTTGCCAGCTTTTGGAGAAAATTGGAGATTTTACGAGATGGCTAAAATTGCAGAATCGCAAATTTAGCTTTGTATCTGTCAAAACCAGCTGAGCTACGTTATCTGATTCATTTGGCGTTCATCGCTTAAATATACCAAAAAATGAAGCAAAGATGGAGATTTATAGAGATTTTCTTTCACTGGAATCGCAAAAGTCGCTAAAATTTGGCAAAATGAATTTAGAGATTTTAGGAGATGGAAATTAAGCATTAGCGAAAACTGGAATTCATGTACAGCATAGTTTACACGGTTCGATTTTTGTCGTTTCAACGTCTAAATAGCAATTCGATCGATCGACAGCCTGCCCTGCTAACCAGCAGCGGATAAAATACAGGGTCGTACAAATACAGGTTATCAATGATAGAATTTCTATTTTTCCGGTGGAAAGACCACAATAGGCCAGCAAATCGACCCTTGGTAAACAGGGGCGCAACCAGAAGAAAATGTTTGGTCTTCTTTTTTTATTTTCCATTGAATCTTTTATTTCATCAACTTTACTTCTGTGTCCCTGTGGACATTCTATAGTGCTAGACCAGCCTAAATGGCCTTCTCCGGCTTTGTTTGTTATTTTATTTTCACTCATTTTTCACAAAACTTCTGACTCGATTTGCTTAGAATTATTCACTTCGAAGCTGCATGGACGTTAGCATAACGGTTCTTGAAATGTATGTAGAAAATAATGTCAATAAGATGTTGTCATAGCACATATGTATTTTTATACCCAGCTGTACTTGTACACAGGGTATTATAACTTTGTTAGGATAACGGTTGGTTGTACAGGTATAAAGGAATCGAGATAGATATAGACTTCCATATATCAATATGATCAGGATCGAAAAAAAATTTGATTGAGCCATGTCCGTCCGTCCGTCCGTCCGTCCGTCCGTCTGTCCGTTAACACGATAACTTGAGCAAATAATGAGATATCTTCACCAAATTTGGCATGCGTACTTATTTGGGTTCAGAATAGATTGCTATTGAAAATGGGTAAAATCGGACCATAACCACGCCCCTTTTTCGATATCGAAAATTTCGAAAAACGTATAAAATGGGTTAATTCAATATTAGAAGCAGCTACAATGATAAAATTTGCAATATGTATTGATTTAGATGTTCTAAGGCCGATTTTATAAAAAATTTTGAAAAGGGGGCGTGGTACCGCCCACGTATCTTTGAAGAAATTTTAAAATTTTGACTCTTAATAACTTCAGAACAGTTTATGCTAGTATAACGAAATTTCGTAGAGGACATACTATTGTTGTGGTAAATTCAGCTATAGAAAATAAACGAAATCGCTTCGCGACCACGCCTACTTTTTCATAAAAGTTATATTGAAAGGAGGTGGAAATATTGAAAAGTCCATATCTAATTAACTGATTTCGCTATAATAATATAATTTGGTACATACATCAACTTTCATATTCTTTACATAATTTTTTCAAAATTTTGGAAAGTGGGCGTGGCACCGCCCACTTATGAGTCAAGCAATTTTTAAATTCGACTGCTAACAACTTCAGAACGGTGTGAGATAGATTTACGAAACTAGGTACCAGGCATGTTATGTTTATGTAGAGTACTACCACAGAAAATAAGAAAAATCGGTGAACGATCACGCCCACTTTATGTGCACAGCTGGGTATGTAATGTTCGGTTTCACCCGAACTTAGACTTCCTTACTTGTTTGTTATCGACTTTTAGAGTGGTGTCAAACGTTACATCCATATTGAACATCTACGGATCGCGATCCATTCATCTCTTGAATTCAATTCTGCCGCGACATACGCGAAGGGGGTGAGAAGCGGGGGGAATATTACAATTGAAAGCGTACCGTCAACTCTTTTCAAGTTTTTCTTGCTGTGTCTTTCACTCCTCCTTGTAGAAAAGTGTAGATACGAATAGAAAACACAAAAGAGAACGCCAGCAGAGTTGAAAGCAATATTTGACAAATATAAAATTGGACTTAGATTAGGTTGGATGGCATGCTACACGTTCAGTATGGATGTAACATTTTTTAAAAGTATGACTCCCGATGCTTTCGAAGTCTGCAGGAGTAAATAGTTTTAACTCCAAAAAATAATAATGAGTCATCAAAAAATGTTTCGATCTGCTTAAGATAAGTTGAGTCAAATGAACATATATTTTATATAAGTAAAAATTATCTTGAGTTTTCTTTTTTTTTTAATTTTTAAGTTAAGTAGAAAAGTTAAAAAAAGTTGTACTTTTCCAACAGAAATGGTACTTTTTTGTAGAAATTTTGGTACCGAAAAAAATTTTGGAGTGGCAACCGTGTTGAGAAGCCCCTTAGTTCTCAACTTGAGATCTAACGTAACTCAAGCCTAATGTTTGTTGGGTTATTATTTCGGTGAAAATAAGGTAAAGAAACCAAAATCAACACCTAGGCGTATTTTGACTAAAGAAAATTGTGATGGAAGTGGCGTTCATTAGGAGAGGCTTTGCTGTACACCATAAACACAGGAATCCATTATGAATTTACTTTTAAACTGCTTCATTCGATATGGCTGTCGGAGCCACAATTCTATAGGTAGAATGATGGGTGTTTATTGGAGATTGTGGCTTGGCTTATTTCGTACACCAAAAAGTAAAGATGCAAAACTTGATGTCAAAAAGAACGAATCAAAGCTAGCATGATACATACAAATATGTACATAGGGACATACATACATATGCACATATTTATATTGTACCTAGTTGTTGTTATTGTGGAATTATTAACATAAGTACATTCGTATATACATATGTACATCTATAAATATATATGATACATACAGACCCTGCAGTCAAACCAACTAGTTGCAAACTATTTCAACACTAGTACATAGGTGCTGCCATGCTTAACTACCAAACAACTTGGGGACATTAACTTTGTTGATAAATTTTTCGGTGCTATGAAAACTGCGCGACAATTCTAAATGATCTGCGCGGCAACTCTAAATTCCTTTCCTGATTTTGGGTATTTTTGGGCATAAAAATTCTTTTTTTACTTCTAACATTTAGTACGGCGGCTAGAGTGGTTCAAAATTTTTTTTTTTTTGGAAAATCTAAAACGCTACCCCGAAATATGGCTCCTTGTGACAAAAAAATAGGCTGCTATTTTTTTGTTTTTTTTTTTTTAAGGTGCTTTAGAGGTCGCGCTACTTGTTTTTATAAAAAAAATGAGATGCTTGCAAATTTAATTTAATTTTAACATGTTTAAGTGCAGTAAAAATTTGGGTTTTTGTGTGCTGTTATTCTGTTTTCATTGACGAATATTGCTGCAATTCAATAGGCTTCTTGGATGAGTAGAAAGGGTTTAACTCCTGAAAGTATGTTTCGAAATTGAAAACGGTGCAACTAAAACGCCTACACTGACCCCATTGCGCATTGGTTTTTTGGATATATTTCGCATCTAGAAGGTTTATGACATCGCTGATTTTGAATCCGATGTCTGTTTTTTTAAATTCAAAATGGCGGGTCCTATATGGCGGTGATTTTTTTGAAAACTTATTAGATTTTATTAAAACTTGGTACTCGGGGGTTTATGCGTTGTCTGATTACGAATCCGATATCGGTTTTTTTAAATTCAAAATGGTGGATCCAATATGGCGGTGCATTTTTGAAAACTAATTCGACTGTGTGAAACTCGTCACTGATGGATTTATGACATTGATTTATATGAACTAGTATCGCTTATGATCGAAAATTGGACCAATTAAAACTTAAGAGGGTCATGGGGTCGCTAGCCCCGTACCCCCATCCTTAAATTTCGGGGACACCCCTGAAAATATACCGCCAGTTTTTTTCAATTTCCTTTCCATCGGTGCATATTTCATTTATATATATTAATATATAATATATAAGATGCCAATTTTGCAAAACTTGAATAGGAATCCGATGTCAATAAATACGCCACATGAAAACCTTTATGAACCTCCTGTGAGCGAACCGTTTGACCGATTGGAATGAAATATATAACATAAGTTTTTGACCTTGGACAGTAAAGCAAAATGTTTGGGCTATCATATTCACCCTTCCAAAGACCTGAATCACGTTTACTTGTCTACTTATGGACCTCGATAAATGTCAAAAAGTCGATTTTCGTCAAAAGTTGTGCCACAAATCTGTTGGTGCTTGTCTGCTATGAATCGGCGATAGTAAAACGCTATTGTGTGATAAAGACAAACGTGTAGGCTTTCAGAATCATATACTTTGACCTAAATATTGCTGTTATAAGAATAAGTTTCGTTGTTTTTTACAAAAAAGTTTTAGGATATTTTCGGAAAAATTAGCTGTTGCAATCAAAATTTATTCAATAAAGTGTGATTGACAGTTAAATATGTTTCTCTTGTAAGGGGCTATAATGTCAAACTAATGTAAACAAATGAATTAATCCTTTATGGTGCACCACATGTAAATTGGGTATCATTTTCTTTTTTTAATATTAGCAATAGTTAACCCTTATAACATCCGCGATTTTTGTGAAAAATGTTCGGTTACAGTTTTCTTACCTTATGCGGTGTTTCCACCAAAAGAAAACACCGTGTTTTCCTAGCGTGTTTAGAAGCAAACAAAACACCATTCGAAAATCTCATACACATTTCAAAACCCTAACCCATTTCAAACCCATTTTCAAAGCGTGTTTGCTTTGGGTTGCGGCTTTTTCGAACCCAAAACCTGCAAACACGGTGTTTGTGTTTGGTGGAAACACCCTATTAGCCTACAAAACAGTTGAACTCCAACCGTTCTTCACTGGCGCCGAAGATTTTTTACTATCAATAAAATACTTCTAAATTTGTTACAGAATATGCTTTCGTATTGCTAATTTGAATTAAAGGTAAAATATAAATATTGAAAACAAGAGTTAATTTACAATTTTTTTCCTAAAAGTTTATAAACTGAAAAATTTGTTTTCAAGCGGGTTAGAATATTATTTCTGTTTCACATTATACCCTGGTTCCGATTGAGAGCAACGTCAAATTCAATCACACTTTTTATACCTTTCATGAACATGAAATGGTATTATAACTTTGGAAGAGATAGACCCACTAATAATTATACCGTTATGATCAGGACGGTGAGCTGATTCCCTTTAGCCATGTCTGTCTGTCCGTCCGTCTGTCTATCCGTCCGTCTGTTTGTACGCAAACTAGTCCCTCAATTTTAGAGATATCTTGATGAAATTTGGTATGGAGGCGTTATTTTATTTGAGAATAATCATTTGTCGGAACCAACAAGATCGGAACAATAGTACTCATAGCTCCCATACAATCGATTGTTCCGATAAACGGATTTCGGGCTATAACTTCTGTAATTAAAGAGCTAGTAACGTGATATTTTGTATTATTTGTTATTTTTACATGGAAAATGTCGATATTGAAAATCAGTAAGATCGGACCAATAGTACTCATAGCTCCCATACAATCGATTGTTCCGATAAACGGATTTTGGGCTATAACTGCTGTAATTAAACAGGTAGGAAAGTGAAATTTTGTAAGTATTGCTGTTTTGATATGTGCAACATCGAAGTTGAAAATCATTGAGATAGGATAAATATTTCACATAGCCCCATACAATCGATTGTTCTGATAAACGGATTTTGGGCTATAACTCAGCTCCATCACGTTGGAACCCGCTTTGAAAAAATTAAAATTTTTTTTGCACTTTCGTCAACTACAAACGACGAGATTGATTGTAGTGAAACTCATTTTTTTGTAGTTCTTATAGTTACTCCGAAAATATGATACATTGTGCGGAAACCAAGCAAACTAAGTAAATTTGAGTTTTTTTTGTTAAAATATGTTTTAAATCGTTTGTAGTTTTCTATCCGAAAAAATTTTTTTTTTTTGCTCCAAAGGTTTCGGAGATATCGCCTAATGCACATCACGCTGGAACCCGCTTTGAAAAAATTCAAACTTTTTTGCATTTTTGTGAACTACAAACGATGAGATTGATTGTAGTGAAATTCATTTTTTTTTTGCTCCGAAGGTTTCGGAGATATCGCCTAATGCATATCACTCTGGAACCCGCTTTGAAAAAATTCAAACTTTTTTGCATTTTTGTGAACTACAAACGATGAGATTGATTGTAGTGAAATTAATTTTTTTTTTGCTCCGAAGGTTTCGGAGTAATCGAAAACGCATGTCAAAAAAAGACAGAATTCAGCAATTTGAAAGCACTAAAAGTACTTTTCCTACAACTACAAACGACAAAATTGATTGTAGTGAATTTTATTTTTTTTTTTTTGTAGCTTTTATAGTTACTCCGAAAATACAATATATTGTGCAGAAACCAAGCAAATGAAGTAAATTTTGGTTTTTTTTTTGTTGAAATATGTTTCAAATCGTTTGTAGTTTTTCATCCGAAAAAAAAATTTTTTTTTTGCTCCGAAGGTTTCGGAGTAATCGAAAACGCATGTCAAAAAAAGGCAGAATTCAGCAATTTGAAAGCACTAAAAGTACTTTTCCTACAACTACAAACGACAAAATTGATTGTAGTGAATTTTTTTTTTTGTAGCTTTTATAGTTACTCCGAAAATACAATATATTGTGCAGAAACCAAGCAAATGAAGTAATTTTTGGTTTTTTTTGTTGAAATATGTTTTAAATCGTTTGTAGTTTTTTATCCGAAAAAAAAAATTTTTTTTTGCTCCGAAGGTTTCAGAGTAATCGATAACGCATGTCACAAAAAGGCAGAATTCAGCAATTTGAAAGCACTAAAAGTACTTTTCCTACAACTACAAACGACGAGATTGATTGTAGTGAAACTCATTTTTTTGTAGTTCTTATAGTTGCTCCGAAAATATAATACATTGTGCGGAAACCAAGAAAACTAAGTAAGTTTGAGTTTTTTTTTGTTAAAATATGTTTTAAATCGTTTGTAGTTTTTTATCCGAAAAAAAATTTTTTTTTGCTCCAAAGGTTTCGGAGATATCGCCTAATGCACATCACGCTGGAACTCGCTTTGAAAAAACTCAAACTTTTTTTTGCATTTTTGTGAACTACAAACGATGAGATTGATTGTCGTAAAATTCATTTTTTTTTTGCTCCTAAGGTTTCGGAGATATCGCCTAATGCATATCACTCTGGAACCGGCTTTGAAAAAATTCAAGCTTTTTTTTTGCATTTTTGTGAACTACAAACGATGAGACTGATTGTAGTGAAATTCATTTTTTTTTTTGCTCCGAAGGTTTCGGAGTAATCGAAAACGCATGTCAAAAAAAGGCAGAATTCTGCAATTTGAAAGTACTAAAAGTACTTTTCCTACAACTACAAACGACAAAATTGATTGTAGTGAAATTTTTATTTTTGTAGCTTTTATAGTTACTCCGAAAATACAATATTTTGTGCAGAAACCAAAATTTTTTTTTTGCTACAAAGGTTTCGGAGATATCGCCTAATGCACATCACGTTGGAACCCGCTTTGAAAAAATTCAAATTTTTTTTGCACTTTCGTCAACTACAAACGACGAGATTGATTGCAGAGAAACTCATTTTTTTGTAGTTCTTATAGTTACTCCGAAAATATGATACATTGTGCGGAAACCAAGCAAACTAAGTAAATTTGAGTTTTTTTTTGTTAAAATATGTTTTAAATCGTTTGTAGTTTTCTATACGAAAAAAAATTTTTTTTTTTGCTCCAAAGGTTTCGGAGATATCGCCTAATGCACATCACGCTGGAACCCGCTTTGAAAAAATTCAAACTTTTTTGTATTTTTGTGAACTACAAACGATGAGATTGATTGTAGTGAAATTCATTTTTTTTTGCTCCGAAGGTTTCGGAGTAATCGAAAACGCATGTCAAAAAAAGACAGAATTCAGCAATTTGAAAGCACTAAAAGTACTTTTCCTACAACTACAAACGACAAAATTGATTGTAGTGAAATTTTTTTTTTTGTAGCTTTTATAGTTACTCCGAAAATACAATATATTGTGCAGAAACCAAGCAAATGAAGTAAATTTTGTTTTTTTTTTGGTGAAATATGTTTTAAATCGTTTGTAGTTTTTTATCCGAAAAAAATTTTTTTTTTGCCCCGAAGGTTTCGGAGTAATCGAAAACGCATGTCAAAAAAAGGCAGAATTCAGCAATTTGAAAGCACTAAAAGTACTCTTCCTACAACTACAAACGACAAAATTGATTGTAGTGAAATTTTTTTTTTGTAGCTTTTACAGTTACTCCGAAAATAAAATATATTGTGCAGAAACAAAGCAAATGAAGTAAATTTTTGTTTTTTTTGTTGAAATATGTTTTAAATCGTTTGTGGTTTTTTATCCGAAAAAATTTTTTTTTTGCTCCGAAGGTTTCGGAGTAATCGACAACGCATGTCAAAAAAAGGCAGAATTCAGCAATTTGAAAGCACTAAAAGTACTTTTCCTACAACTACAAACGACAAAATTGATTGTAGTGAAATTTTCTTTTTTGTAGCTTTTATAGCTACTCCGAAAATACAATATATTGTGCAGAAACCAAACAAATGAAGTAAATTTTGGTTTTTTTTTTGTTGAAATATGTTTTAAATCGTTTGTAGTTTTTTATCCGAAAAAAATTTTTTTTTTTTCTCCGAAGGTTTCGGAGTAATCGAAAACGCATTTCAAAAAAAGGTAGAATTCAGCAATTTGGAAGCACTAAAAGTACTTTTCCTACAACTACAAACGACAACATTGATTGTACTGCAATTTTTTTTTGTAGCTTTTATAGTTACTCCGAAAATACAATATATTGTGCAGAAACCAAGCAAATCAAGTAAATTTTGGGGTTTTTTTTGTTGAAATATGTTTTAAATCGTTTGTAGTTTTTTATCCGAAAAAACATTTTTTTTTTTTGCTCCGAAGGTTTCGGAGTAATCGATAACGCATGTCAAAAAAAGGCAGAATTCAGCAATTTGGAAGCACTAAAAGTACTTTTCCTACAACTGCAAACGACAAAATTGATTGTAGTGAATTTTTTTGTTTTGTAGCTTTTATAGTTACGCCGAAAATACAATATATTGTGCAGAAACCAAACAAATGAAGTAAATTTTGTTTTTTTTTGTTGAAATATGTTTTAAATCGTTTGCAGTTTTTTATCCGAAAAAAAATTTTTTTTTTGCTCCGAAGGTTTCGGGGTAATCGAAAACGCATTTCAAAACAAGGCAGAATTCAGCAATTTGAAAGCACTAAAAGTAATTTTCCTACAACTACAAACGACAAAATTGATTGTAGTGAAATTTTTTTTTTTTGTAGCTTTTATAGTTACTCCGAAAATACAATATATTGTGCAGAAACCCAGCAAATGAAGTAAATTTTGGTTTTTTTTTTGTTGAAATATGTTTTAAATCGTTTGTGGTTTTTTATCCGAATAAAAATTTTTTTTTTGCTCCGAAGGTTTCGGAGTAATCGAAAACGCATGTCAAAAAAAGGCAGAATTCAGCAATTTGAAAGCACTAAAAGTACTTTTCCTACAACTACAAACGACAAAATTGATTGTAGTGAAACATTTTTTTTTGTAGCTTTTATAGTTACTCCGAAAATACAATATATTGTGCAGAAACCAAGCAAATGAAGTAAATTTTAGTTTTTTTGCTGAAATATGTTTTAAATCGTTTGTAGTTTTTTATCCGAAAAAAATTTTTTTTTTTTGCCCCGAAGGTTTCGGAGTAATCGAAAACGCATGTCAAAAAAGGCAGAATTCAGCAATTTGAAAGCACTAAAAGTACTTTTCCAACAACTACAAACGACAAAATTGACTGTAGTGAAATTTTTTTTTGTAGCTTTTATAGTTACTCCGAAAATATAATATATTGTGCAGAAACCAAGCAAATTAAGTAAATTTTGGTTTTTTTGTTGAAATATGTTTTAAATCGTTTGTAGTTTTTTATCCGAAAAAAAATTTTTTTTTTGCTCCGAAGGTTTCGGAGTAATCGTAACGCATGTTAAAAAAAGGCGGAATTCAGCAATTTGAAAGCACTAAAAGTACTTTTCGTACAACAACAAACGACAAAATTGATTGTAGTGAATTTTTTTTTTTTTTGTAGCTTTTATAGTTACTTCGAAAATACAGAAACCAAGCAAATGAAGTAAATTTTGGTTTTTTTTGCTGAAATATGTTTTAAATCGTTTGTAGTTTTTTATCCGAAAAAAAATTTTTTTTTTGCTCCGAAGGTTTCGGAGTAATCGAAAACGCATGTCAAAAAAAGGCAGAATTCAGCAATTTGAAAGCACTTAAAGTACTTTTCCTACAACTACAACGACAAAATTGATTGTAGTGAAATTTTTTTTTTGTAGCTTTTATAGTTACTTCGAAAATACAATATTTTGTGCAGAAACCAAGCAAATGAAGTAAATTTTGGTTTTTTTTTGTTGAAATATGTTTTAAATCGTTTGTAGTTTATTATCCGAAAAAAAACTTTTTTTTTGCTCCGAAGGTGATAACAGGAAGCAAGAAAATTTGTATATGGCGAGCTTTTTGAAGCTATTTCCTTCCTTTCATGTGAACCACAGGGTGTATATTTCCGGTTTTTTGGTTCTTGGACATGGGGAGCAGAAATGTTTGTATGTATATGAAGTTTTATTTGTGGATTGAATCCAATGTATATATTTGTACGTTAATTTTGTAATTATAGGTATTAGTTAGAAAGAACTGAATGCAAAATTTTATACAGCGGAATGGTAATTCACTGACTAGTTTCCATGCGACCAAGCATTTAGACGTAGTGTTTTATCCGGTCTGGCTGGCAACGAACCTACCAGACTGCATTGGCATTGCGTTCTCTTAACGCTTTGAGCCATGTGCCCTGCATGCAATCTTCGGAGCAAAAAAAAAATTTTTTTGCGGATAAAAAACTACAAACGATTAAAAACATATTTCAACAAAAAAAACCCAAATTTACTTCATTTGCTTGGTTTCTGCACAAAATATTGTATTTTCGGAGTAACTATAAAAGCTACAAAAATAAAAATTTCACTACAATCAATTTTGTCGTTTGTAGTTGTAGGAAAAGTACTTTTAGTACTTTCAAATTGCAGAATTCTGCCTTTTTTTGACATGCCTTTTCGATTACTGCGAAACCTTCGGAGCAAAAAAAAAAATTAATTTCACTACAATCAATCTCATCGTTTGTAGTTCACAAAAATGCAAAAAAAAAGTTTGAATTTTTTCAAAGCGGGTTCCAGAGTGATATGCATTAGGCGATATCTCCGAAACCTTAGGAGCAAAAAAAAATGAATTTTACGACAATCAATCTCATCGTTTGTAGTTCACAAAAATGCAAAAAAAAGTTTGAGTTTTTTCAAAGCGGGTTCCAGCGTGATGTGCATTAGGCGGTATCTCCGAAACCTTTGGAGCAAAAAAAAATTTTTTTTCGGATAAAAAACTACAAACGATTTAAAACATATTTCAACAAAAAAAAACCAAAATTTACTTCATTTGCTTGGTTTCTGCACAATTAACTATAAAAGCTCAAAAAAAAAATTTCACTATAATCAATTTTGTCGTTTGTAGTTGTAGGAAAAGTACCTACTTTTAGTGCTTTCAAATTGCTGAATTCTGCCTTTTTTTACATGCGTTTTCGATTACTTCGAAACCTTCGGAGCAAAAAAAAAATTTTTTTCGGATAAAAACTACAAACGATTTAAAACATATTTCAACAAAAAAAAAAACCAAAATTTACTTCATTTGCTTGGTTTCTGCACAATATATTGTATTTTCGGAGTAACCATAAAAGCTAAAAAAAATTTCACTACAATCAATTTTGTCGTTTGTAGCTAGGAAAAGTACTTTTAGTGCTTTCAAATTGCTGAATTCTGCCTTTTTTTGATATGCGTTGTCGATTACTCCGAAACCTTCGGAGCAAAAAAAAAAATTTTTTCGGATAAAAAACTACAAACGATTTAAAACTTATTTCAACAAAAAAAAAACCAAAATTTACTTCATTTGTTTGGTTTCTGCACAATATATTGTATTTTCGGAGTAACTATAAAAGCTACAAAAAAAAAATTTTCACTACAATCAATGTTGTCGTTTGTAGTTGTAGGAAAAGTACTTTTAGTGCTTCCAAATTGCTGAATTCTACCTTTTTTTGAAATGCGGTTTCGATTACTCCGAAACCTTCGGAGCAAAAAAAAAAAATTTTTTTCGGATAAAAAACTACAAACGATTTAAAACATATTTCAACAAAAAAAAAACCAAAATTTACTTCATTTGTTTGGTTTCTGCACAATATATTGTATTTTCGGAGTAACTATAAAAGCTACAAAAAAGAAAATTTCACTACAATCAATTTTGTCGTTTGTAGTTGTAGGAAAAGTACTTTTAGTGCTTTCAAATTGCTGAATTCTGCCTTTTTTTGACATGCGTTGTCGATTACTCCGAAACCTTCGGAGCAAAAAAAAAATTTTTTCGGATAAAAAACCACAAACGATTTAAAACATATTTCAACAAAAAAAACAAAAATTTACTTCATTTGCTTTGTTTCTGCACAATATATTGTATTTTCGGAGTAACCATAAAAGCTAAAAAAAATTTCACTACAATCAATTTTGTCGTTTGTAGCTAGGAAAAGTACTTTTAGTGCTTTCAAATTGCTGAATTCTGCCTTTTTTTGATATGCGTTGTCGATTACTCCGAAACCTTCGGAGCAAAAAAAAAAATTTTTTCGGATAAAAAACTACAAACGATTTAAAACTTATTTCAACAAAAAAAAAACCAAAATTTACTTCATTTGTTTGGTTTCTGCACAATATATTGTATTTTCGGAGTAACTATAAAAGCTACAAAAAAAAAATGTTCACTACAATCAATGTTGTCGTTTGTAGTTGTAGGAAAAGTACTTTTAGTGCTTCCAAATTGCTGAATTCTACCTTTTTTTGAAATGCGGTTTCGATTACTCCGAAACCTTCGGAGCAAAAAAAAAAAATTTTTTTCGGATAAAAAACTACAAACGATTTAAAACATATTTCAACAAAAAAAAAACCAAAATTTACTTCATTTGTTTGGTTTCTGCACAATATATTGTATTTTCGGAGTAACTATAAAAGCTACAAAAAAGAAAATTTCACTACAATCAATTTTGTCGTTTGTAGTTGTAGGAAGAGTACTTTTAGTGCTTTCAAATTGCTGAATTCTGCCTTTTTTTGACATGCGTTTTCGATTACTCCGAAACCTTCGGGGCAAAAAAAAATTTTTTTCGGATAAAAAACTACAAACGATTTAAAACATATTTCACCAAAAAAAAAACAAAATTTACTTCATTTGCTTGGTTTCTGCACAATATATTGTATTTTCGGAGTAACTATAAAAGCTACAAAAAAAAAAAATTTCACTACGATCAATTTTGTCGTTTGTAGTTGTAGGAAAAGTACTTTTAGTGCTTTCAAATTGCTGAATTCTGCCTTTTTTTGACATGCGTTTTCGATTACTCCGAAACCTTCGGGGCAAAAAAAAAATTTTTTTCGGATAAAAAACTACAAACGATTTAAAACATATTTCACCAAAAAAAAAACAAAATTTACTTCATTTGCTTGGTTTCTGCACAATATATTGTATTTTCGGAGTAACTGTAAAAGCTACAAAAAAAAAAATTTCACTACAATCAATTTTGTCGTTTGTAGTTGTAGGAAGAGTACTTTTAGTGCTTTCAAATTGCTGAATTCTGCCTTTTTTTGACATGCGTTTTCGATTACTCCGAAACCTTCGGAGCAAAAAAAAATTTTTTTTCGGATAAAAAACTACAAACGATTCAAAAACCAAAATTTACTTCATTTTCTTGGTTTCTGCCTAATATATTGTATTTTCGGAGTAACTAGAAAACCTAAAAAAAACAATTTCACTACAATCAATTTTGTCGTTTGTAGTTGTAGGAAAAGTACTTTTAGTGCTTTCAAATTGCTGAATTCTGGCTTTTTTTGACATGCGTTTTCGATTACTCCGAAACCGTCGGAGCAAAAAAAAATTTTTTTTCGGATAAAAAACTACAAGCGATTTAAAACACATTTCACCAAAAAAAACCAAAATTTACTTCATTTGCTTGGTTTCTGCACAATATATTGTATTTTCGGAGTAACTATAAAAACCACAAAAAAAAATTCACTACAATCAATTTTGTCGTTTGTAGTTGTAGGAAAAGTACTTTTAGTGCTTTCAAATTGCTGAATTCTGCCTTTTTTGACATGCGTTTTCGATTACTCCGAAACCTTCGGAGCAAAAAAAATTGTTTTTTTTCGGATAAAAAACTACAAACGATTTAAAACATATTTCAACAAAAAAAACCAAAATTTACTTCATTTGCTTGGTTTCTGCAGAATATATTGTACCTTCGGAGTAACTATAAAAGCTACAAAAAAAAATTTCACTACAATCAATTTTGTTGTTGTTGTTGTTGTTGTTAACAACAAAACACTCCCCGAAGGTTTTGTCGTGGTAGCGATTTGGTATGACCAGTGGAACCTTCTAGGTCATGGCATCCCTCCATCCATGAGGAAGGGGAAGATGGGTAATGAGAGGTGAGAGGCATCATATCCGTAGAGCAACCATCGAGTAGCACGTCAATTACCTATGTGCATATTAGTCACCTCTTACGACCGGTATGCCTACCTCGGGCATATTCTAAACCCCTAACCCGCAGGGGTTACAATTTTGTCGTTTGTAGTTGTAGGAAAAGTACTTTTAGTGCTTTCAAATTGCTGAATTCTGCCTTTTTTTTACATGCGTTTTCGATTACTCCGAAACCTTCGGAGCAAAAAAAAATTTTTTTCGGATAAAAAACTACAAACGATTTAAAACATATTTCAACAAAAAAAAACAAAATTTACTTCATTTGCTTGGTTTCTGCACAATATATTGTATCTTCGGAGTAACTATAAAAGCTCCAAAAAAAAAGTTTCACTACAATCAATTTTGTTGTTGTTGTTGTTGTTGTTAACAACAAAACACTCCCCGAAGGTTTTGGGGAGTGATGCCGAAGTTGACAGTCCTTGGCCGGATATGACCCCGGAACGCTGCGGTACTCCCTTGCGGTACTGCCCGACTGTGGTGGTAGCGATTTGGTATGACCAGTGGAACCTTTAGGTCATGGCATCCCTCCATCCATGAGGAAGGAGAAGATGGGTAATGAGAGGTGAGAGGCATCATATCCGTAGAGCAACCATCGAGTAGCACGTCAATTTCCTATGTGCATATTAGTCGCCTCTTACGACCGGTATGCCTACCTCGGGCATATTCTAAACCCCTAACCCGCAGGGGTTACAATTTTGTCGTTTGTAGTTGTAGGAAAAGTACTTTTAGTGCTTTCAAATTGCTGAATTCTGCCTTTTTTGACATGCGTTTTCGATTACTCCAAAACCTTCGGAGCAAAAAAAATTTTTTTTCGGATAAAAACTACAAACGATTTAAAACACATTTCAACAAAAAAAAAAACAAAATTTACTTCATTTGTTTGGTTTATGCACAATATATTGTATTTTCGGAGTAACTATAAAAGCTACAAAAAAAAATTTCACTACAATCAATTTTGTCGTTTGTAGTTGTAGGAAAAGTACTTTTAGTGCTTCCAAATTGCTGAATTCTGCCTTTTTTTGACATGCGTTATCGATTACTCCGAAACCTTCGGAGCAAAAAAAAAAATTTTTCGGATAAAAAACTACAAACGATTTAAAACATATTTCAACAAAAAAATCAAAATTTACTTCATTTGCTTGGTTTCTGCACAATATATTGTATTTTCGGAGTAACTATAAAAGCTACAAAAAAAAATTCACTACAATCAATTTTGTCATTTGTAGTTGTAGGAAAAGTACTTTTAGTGCTTTCAAATTGCTGAATTCTGGCTTTTTTGACATGCGTTATCGATTACTCCGAAACCTTCGGAGCAAAAAAAAAAATTTTTTTTCGGATAAAAAACTACAAACGATTTAAAACATATTTCAACAAAAAAAAAACCAAAATTTACTTCATTTGCTTGGTTTCTGCACAATATATTGTTTTTTCGGAGTAACTATAAAAGCTACAAAAAAAAAATTTCACTACAATCAATTTTGTCGTTTGTAGTTGTAGGAAAAGTACTTTTAGTGCTTTCAAATTGCCGAATTCTGCCTTTTTTTGACATGCGTTTTCGATTACTCCGAAACCTTCGGAGCAAAAAAAAATTTTTTTTCGGATAAAAAACTACAAACGATTTAAAACATATTTCAACAAAAAAACCCAAAATTTACTTCATTTGCTTGGTTTCTGCACAATATATTGTATTTTCGGAGTAACTATAAAAGCTACAAAAAAAAATTTTTAGCTACAACCAATTTTGTCGTTTGAAGTTGTAGGAAAAGTACTTTTAGTGCTTTCAAATTGCTGAATTCTGCCTTTTTTTGACATGCGTTTTCGACTACCCCGAAACCTTCGGAGCAAAAATAAAATTTTTTTTCGGATAAAAAACTACAAACGATTTAAAACATATTTCAACAAAAAAAAAACCAAAATTTACTTCATTTGCTTTGTTTCTGCACAATATATTGTATTTTCGGCGTAACTATAAAAGCTACAAAAAAAAATTTCACTACAATCAATTTTGTCGTTTGTAGAGGTAGGAAAAGTACTTTTAGTGCTTTCAAATTGCTGATTTCTGCCTTTTTTGACATGCGTTTTCGATTACTCCGAAACCTTCGGAGCAAAAAAAAAATTTTTTTTCGGATAAAAAACTACAAACGATTTAAAACATATTTCAACAAAAAAAAAACCAAAATTTACTTCATTTGTTTGGTTTCTGCACAATATATTGTATTTTAGGAGTAACTATAAAAGCTACAAAAAAAAATTTCACTACAATCAATTTTGTCGTTTTTAGTAGTAGGAAAAGTACCTTCGGAGCAAAAAAAAATTTTTTTTCGGATAAAAAACTACAAACGATTTAAAACATATTTCAACAAAAAAAACCAAAATTGACTTGATTTGCTTGGTTTCTGCACAATATATTGTAATTTCGGAGTAACTATAAAAGCTAAAAAAAAAAATTTCACTACAATCAACTTTGTCGTTTGTAGTGGTAGGAAAAGTACTTTTAGTGCTTTCAAATTGCTGAATTCTGCCTTTTTTTGACATGCATTTTCGATTACTCCGAAACCTTCGGAGCAAAAAAAAATATTTTTTTTCGGATAAAACACTACAAACGATTTAAAACATATTTCAACAAAAAAAACCAAAATTTACTTCATTTGCTTGGTTTCTGCACATTATATTGTATTTTGACATGCGTTATCAATTACTCCGAAACCTTCGGAGCAAAAAAAATTTTTTTTTCGGATAAATAACTACAAACGATTTAAAACATATTTCAAATAAAAAAAACCAAAATTTACTTCATTTGCTTGGTTTCTGCACAATATATTGTATCTTCGGAGTAACTATAAAAGCTCCAAAAAAAAAATTTCACTACAAACAATTTTGTCGTTTGTAGTTGTAAGAAAAGTACTTTTAGTGCTTTCAAATTGCTGAATTCTGCCTTTTTTTGACATGCGTTTTCGATTACTCCGAAACCTTCGGAGCAAAAAAAAATTTTTTTCGGATAAAAACTACAAACGATTTAAAACATATTTCAACAAAAAAAAAAACCAAAATTTACTTCATTTGCTTGGTTTCTGCACAATATATTGTATTTTCGGAGTAACTATAAAAGCTACAAAAAAAAAAAAATTTTAACTACAATCAATTTTGTCGTTTGCTTTCAAATTGCTGAATTCTGCCTTTTTTGACATGCGTTTTCGATTACCCCGAAACCTTCGGAGCAAAAATAAAATTTTTTTTCGGAAAGAAAACTACAAACGATTTAAAACATATTTCAACAAAAAAAAAAAAACCAAAATTTACTTCATTTGCTTGGTTTCTGCACAATATATGGTATTTTCGGCGTAACTATAAAAGCTACAAAAAAAAATTTCACTACAAGCAATTTTGTCGTTTGTAGAGGTAGGAAAAGTACTTTTAGTGCTTCCAAATTGCTGAATTCTGCCTTTTTTTGACATGCGTTTTCAATTACTCCGAAACCTTCGGCGCAAAAAAAAAATTTTTTTTTCGGATAAAAAACTACAAACGATTCAAAACATATTTCAACAAAAAAAAACCAAAATTTACTTCATTTGTTTGGTTTCTGCATAATATATTGTATTTTCGGAGTAACTATAAAAGCTACAAAAAAAAATTTCACTACAATCAATTTTGTCGTTTTTAGTAGTAGGAAAAGTACTTTTAGTGCTTCCAAATTGCTGAATTCTGCCTTTTTTTGACATGCGTTATCGATTACTCCAAAACCTTCGGAGCAAAAAAAAATTTTTTTTCGGATAAAAAACTAAAAACGATTTAAAACATATTTCAACAAAAAAAAACCAAAATTTACTTGATTTGCTTGGTTTCTGCACAATATATTTTATTTTTGAAGTAACTATAAAAGCTACAAAAAAAAAATTTCACTACAATCAATTTTGTCGTTTGTAGTTGTAGGAAAAGTACTTTTAGTGCTTTCAAATTGCTGAATTCTGCCTTTTTTTGACATGCGTTTTCGATTATTCCGAAACCTTCGGAGCAAAAAAAAAAAATTTTTTTCGGATAAAAAACTACAAACGATTTAAAACATATTTCAACAAAAAAAAACCAAAATTTACTTCATTTGCTTGGTTTCTGCACAATATATTGTATTTTCGGAGTAACTATAAAAGCTACAAAAAAAAATTTCACTACAATCAATTTTGTCGTTTGCAGTTGTAGGAAAAGTACTTTTAGTGCTTCCAAATTGCTGAATTCTACCTTTTTTTGACATGCGTTATCGATTACTCCGAAACCTTCGGAGCAAAAAAAAAATGTTTTTTCGGATAAAAAACTACAAACGATTTAAAACATATTTCAACAAAAAAAAACCCAAAATTTACTTGATTTGCTTGGTTTCTGCACAATATATTGTATTTTCGGAGTAACTATAAAAGCTACAAAAAAAAATTTCAGTACAATCAATGTTGTCGTTTGTAGTTGTAGGAAAAGTACTTTTAGTGCTTCCAAATTGCTGAATTCTACCTTTTTTTGACATGCGTTTTCGATTACTCCGAAACCTTCGGAGCAAAAAAAAAAATTTTTTTTCGGATAAAAAACTACAAACGATTTAAAACATCATCATCATCATTTATTGGCGCTTAACCGCCTAAGCGATTTTGGCCGTCGCCTATCAAAGCACGCCAGTCATTCCTTTTCAGCGATAACTGATGCCAATTGGAAACCCCAAGGGAGTTCAAGTCATCCTCCACCTGTTGTTTCCATCTCAGTCTAGGCCTCCCCCTTCCTCTGCTGCCGAATTCGGGTGACGATTGGAAAACCTTCTGGGCTGGAGCTTCTTTGTCCATTCGCATGACGTGACCCAGCCAGCGGAGCCTTTGGGCTTTAATTCGCTGGACTATGGTCAGATCTGCGTAAAGCTCGTACAGCTCATCGTTAAATCTCCTTCGATACTCGCCGTCGGCATCACGGGAAGGACCATAAATCTTCCGGAGAACTTTTCTCTCAAATACTCCAAGGGCCATCTCATCTTCTCTTGACATTGTCCATGAATCTGAGCCATACATCAGGACAGGTATGATGAGAGACTTATAGAGCGCGATCTTTGTTCTTCGAGAGAGGACTTTACTTCTCAATTGCCTACTCAGTCCAAAGTAGCACTTGTTCGCAAGAGTGATTCTCCGTTGGATTTCTAGACTGATATTATTTTCGGTGTTAATGCTGGTTCCCAAATAGACGAAGTCCCTCACAGTTTCAAATTTGTAACTATCAACAGTGACGTGGCTGCCAAGGCGCAGGTGCGCCGATTCTTTCTTTGATGACAGCAAATACTTCGTCTTGTCCTCGTTGACCGCAAGACCCACTTTTTTCGCTTCTTTATCCAGTCCAGAGAAGGCAGCGCTTACGGCGCGGTTGTTAAGGCCAATGATATCAATATCATCGGCATACGCCAGCAATTGCACGCTCTTGTAAAAGATTGTACCATTGCGGTTTAGCTCTGCTGCTCGAATTATCTTCTCCAGCATCAGGTTGAAGAAATCGCACGAAAGGGAGTCGCCCTGTCTGAAGTCTCGTTTGGTTTCAAATGGCTCAGAGAGGTCCTTCCCGACTCTGACGGAGCTGTTAGTATTGCTCAACGTCATTTGGCAAAGCCGTATAAGCTTTGCAGGGAAGTCAAATTCAGACATGGCGGCATACAGGCAACTCCTTTTTGCGCTGTCAAAAGCGGCTTTGAAATCGACAAAGAGATGGTGTGTGTCGATTCTTTTATCATGGGTCTTCTCCAGGATTTGGCGTATCGTGAAAATCTGGTCGATGGTAGACTTACCAGGTCTAAAGCCACACTGATAAGGTCCAATCAGCTTGTCTACGATGGGCTTCAGTCTTTCACACAATACGCTAGAAAGAACCTTATATGCGATATTAAGAAGGCTGATTCCGCGGTAGTTGGTGCGGTTAGCGGGATCGCCTTTCTTGTGGATTGGGCAGAGCACACTTAAATTCCAATCTGGAGGCATGCACTCGTCTGACCATATTCTGCATAAGAGCTGATGCATGCTTTTTACCAGCTCTTCGCCTCCGTGTTTGAACAGCTCGGCGGGTAGTCCGTCTTTTCCAGGCGCTTTGTTGTTTTTGAGCCGGGATATAGCTATCCTCACTTCATCATAGTCAGGTGGTGGGACGACTTTTCCATCGTCAGGGATTGGGGTATCGGGTTCGACGTCTCCCTCGCAAAAATGTTTTTTCGGATAAAAAACTACAAACGATTTAAAACATATTTCAACAAAAAAAAAACCAAAATTTACTTCATTTGTTTGGTTTCTGCACAATATATTGTATTTTCGGAGTAACTATAAAAGCTACAAAAAAGAAAATTTCACTACAATCAATTTTGTCGTTTGTAGTTGTAGGAAAAGCACTTTTAGTGCTTTCAAATTGCTGAATTCTGCCTTTTTTTGACATGCGTTGTCGATTACTCCGAAACCTTTGGAGCAAAAAAAAATTTTTTTTGGATAAAAAACCACAAACGATTTAAAACATATTTCAACAAAAAAACCAAAATATACTTCATTTGCTTGGTTTCTGCACAATATATTGTATTTTCGGAGTAACTATAAAAGCTACAAAAAAAAAATTTTCACTACAATCAATTTTGTCGTTTGTAGTTGTAGGAAAAGTACTTTTAGTGCTTTCAAATTGCTGAATTCCGCCTTTTTTTGACATGCGTTTTCCATTACTCCGAAACCTTCGGAGCAAAAAAAAATTAATTTCACTACAATCAATCTCATCGTTTGTAGTTCACAAAAAAAATTTGAGTTTTTTCAAAGCGGGTTCCAGCGTGAAGTGCATTAGGCGATATCTCCGAAACCTTTGGAGCAAAAAAAAAATTTTTTTTCGGATAAAAAACTACAAACGATTTAAAACATATTTTAACAAAAAAAAAACGCAAATTTACTTAGTTTGCTTGGTTTCCGCACAATGTATTATATTTTCGGAGTAACTATAAGAACTACAAAAAAATGAGTTTCACTACAATCAATCTCGTCGTTTGTAGTTGACGAAAGTGCAAAAAGAATTTTAATTTTTTCAAAGCGGGTTCCAACGTGATGGAGCTCTATAACTCTTGTAATTAATTAAACAGGTAACAACGTGAAATTTTGTAAGTATTGCTACTTTTATACGTGCAATATCGATGTTGAAAATCGTTGAGATGGGGTAAATATTTCACATAGCCCCCATACAATCGATTGTTCCGATAAACGGATTTTGGGCTATAAGTACGGTGACCATCCGTTCTGTTTTTGGCAGAACAGTTCTGTTTTTAAGGAGCTTGTTCTGCGTATTTTTTTTCTAAGGAAAATAACAGAAATGTTCTGTTTTTAAGCAAATGTTCTGTTTCTGTTCTGCTTTTTTGTGCCGGCAACCTCTTTTAACAAATGTAATGAGTGGCCCTTAGTTAGTTTGCTCAATAATTTCAAAACTTTATGGAAAATTTAAAATCTGTGGGTTTATTACCACTTAAAATATATATTTAATTTATTTTAATGTTCAGGAAGTAAATTACACGTCAGCTTATCTCTAACCCAAAATCAAGAAGGGCGGAAGTATAATAAAAAGTCAAATATCAAATATGTAAAATATGTATACCTCCGCACGGTTGCATTTTAGGCGTTGTTTTATATGCTGAATTAGAGTTGAGATCCTTAGGTATGTTACCCATTCGCTTTAATCTTGCATGCATGTATATGTTGCTTGCCACAAATCTTTCAAAATATTTTAAAAATAATTTAGTTCATGTTTAACGCGGTCAAGTGCTTCAGTGAAATCAAAAATTTAGTACGTTAAAATGCAAAAACGTACCAAATATGGAAGTTTCGTTCCCGGAAAAAATTCGTACCAAAAATGGTACATTTCGGCCAAAACGGCAATCGTGGTTATGGTAGGTTTTAAATTAACAAGGACATGTCTCTCATTATCAAGAAATACTATTCACAAAAATGAAAAGTATACTTAAAAAAAAGACTTTCAATTTTTGCACTTTGGTTGAAATTATTTAAGATTGCAATTTTAATGTTTCGAAGACGTTGCCAACATTTTTTACTGCAAAGAGATGATTACGCCATGAAAAACACTATTTTATTCCAAATATTTAGAGTGTAACCCCAAATAGTTTATAGCCGGGTACCGAAATTTTCACGTGAAGGCAAGATCAAGCCTTAAGTAAAAAGAGTTCTGTTTTTTGTAAAAACATTTATGGTCACCGTAGCTATAAGTCCTGTAATTAAACAGGTAGGAACGTGAAATTTTGTAAGTATTTCTCTTTTAGAATGTGGAATGTCGATGTTAAAAATCAATGAGATTGGACAAATATAACACACCGCCCCATATAATCGATAGTTCCGATAATTTCGGTATGACCTAATGTTAAATTCTCACAGGCTGTACTGGGGATCGATGAGTGAAAATGACGCTTATTCATGAAAGCTATATAGTCTTCGGCACAGCCGAAGACAGCTTTCCTTACTTGATTTTGTCTTAGGTTAGGTTCAAGTGGCTACCGCAGTGGCACACCTAGGCCAGTTATGAAAGGCCTGTTGTGACACCACCAACACTAGGAAAGTCAGTCCCGGGACCCGGCCATATGGAAAATCCCTGAGTTGTTGGGATTCTTCTATGTGGAGGGACTGACACTCCTAAACCGACACCGTTACTCCTCCTCGGTCCACTTAGATGACTTTATGGAAGGGAATTCCCAAAAAGCGCATTCTCGCGCCGCCTAAAGCCAGGCAGTTGCAGATGAGTTGCTTCACCGTTTCCTCCTCCTCATCATCTTTGCAGCTCCTGTAGCATCGTCGGTAGGGCACACCTAGCCTTTCTGCGTGCCTACCAATAAGGCAGTGCCCAGTTAAAACACCTATTACGCCTTCTTAGGACGTGAATGTCTCTAAGTAGATCTTTTATGATCCCATTTTGGCCAGGTTTGTTTGGATATCCGCACCCTGGGGATTGTTTCCATCTTTCGTTGGCTTGGCGGAGTGTGTACGAACAACCTACTTGGTCGTACCCTGCCTGGCCAGTTCGTCTGCCTTACAGTTTCCCTCAATGTTCCTATGAGCCGGCACCCATGTGAGGTTCACGCGGTTCTGTTGGGCCATATTTTGAAGAGATCGACGACAGCTGAGCGTCAATTCAGAGTTGAACCAATAAGAGCCAAGAGCTTTGGTGGCCGCTTGGCTGTCGCAGAAAATAACAATATCCTCGCCGATAGCGCGTTTACTTATCCAGGCCGCGGCATCCAAGATTGCTGAGACTTCAGCCTGGAAGACGCTGCAATGATCAGGTAGTCTGAAGGAGAGCTCAAGTTCCAGATCCCTTGAGTAAACCCCTCTTCCAACTCTGCCGTCTACCTTCGAGCCGTCAGTGTAACAAGATATGCCGCCATTAGTAGCGGGGCAACGATCCGCCCTAGTTCAATAATAATTCTTTCGAGTATTTTTTTGTGATTCCAGGAACGATGTTGTTGTAGAAAGTATGAGGTTGTTGTTGTAACGCTTTGAATGTTTAAAGCGCTTGTTATCCCTGTTTTAGAGCCTTTGGCGAGGCACCCTCAGGTGCGAGGCGGTCGCCGGTTGCCGACGCCTGGCGCAGCCACTGTCAAAAAAAAAAACTAATGGCGGCGATATACCAACAGGTTATCATAACCTCTAGCGAGATTTTTAGCCGAGCTTCTCTTTCCAACTTGTGGTGTGTTGCTTTTTGAGTTTTTCCTACAAGTTGGCGGGACCTACAGTTTTTTGCCGACTCCGAGCAAAGCAAATGAATTTTTTGCTGAGAAGCTTCTCATGGCAGAAATACACCCGGAGAGTTTGCCAAACTACTGCCGAGGGGCGACCCGTTTAGAAAAATTGTTTTTCTAAATAATTTTTGATGTTACTTTTGCCGGGCATCGAACCGCCACGACTTGGTGTAGAAGGCCGAAAACTTAACCGCTACTCCACGGCGGCCGCCTTCAACTGGAGTTTAAAATTTCATGTGTACATACTAATCTATTTTTGATTTTGTTATAATTTCCCAAGATGATTCTCGTTTCATATAAAATCGTGAAGAAATTCTCGTTTTTCAATGGATATCCTGTACGGATTTTTTTTTTTCAAATGACTGCGATGTGGTCCACTTAGAATAATGGTGTCCACAAACTTCGACCACTACATCGGTTTTTATTAACATATCGCTGGCTTCGTGAGCAAATGTCTTAAGTCCATTTGTTTTTGAAAAATTAGATTTTGATGCAAAACGATAGTACAGTTATAAATACATCGTTTTGCATTAAAATCTCATTTTTCAAAAAAAAATTATGCTTTATTTTAAGTCCATATCAAAATAAAAAAAAATAATTGTTTTTTGCAGAACGGGTTAATAACAATTTAATTTTTATGTATGCTTTTTTAACTGCGTATTGCCGAGTTAATACTTTGTCAATTAAAGTCAATACTTTGTCAATTAATATTTATTTTTTCTGTTAATAATATTTTTGTTATAACTTACTTAAAATAGCCTTTAACCGCCTAGGCGATTTTGGCCGTTTTTTGTTATAAACAATTTACTTTTTTACAAACAATTTTTTTTTTGCGTTCTGCACATGGGAGAAAAAAATGTTTGCAGTTCTGTTAGCCAATGCCTCCTTAACAATTTTAAGAAAAAAATTTGAGTACAATTCATAAAAATAGGTAAAACACAAAAGAGAACGCCAGCAGAGTTGAATTCATTAAGGGGTAACACCTTAACGAAGTTTTTCTTAATGACCCTAATGTGCACCGGGCTTAACTAGTCAGACAACCCTGCAAAAATCGTTGGATTATGTGTTCCAAATTTTTGATATTGGGGTACTCCAATAGTAATCCTTTGTATACCTCATCGGACCACGTTCAGCTTTTTGAAAGTCGATCTTTGCTCATGCCTTATCGACGAAAATTACGACAGTATCGCTCTGGCAGTATATACTCCAAGGAGTAACAACATTGGAGTACATTGCAAAGTACTCTGACGGTAGGTACTCCATGGAGTACCAGAAATAAAGAGAAGGTTGGAGTAGGTGGTCCAGTCCTAGGACATCGCAATGTCAATTGGAGCACAATTTTTATATGAACAAGGATTACATTTGGAGTACCCTGATGCTCCAATTTGGGTACTCTTTGGATAGGAAATAGAGTACTCTCGATTTTTGCAGGGAAATGCCTTTTTCCTTATAAGCAACAGACATTTTCAACATTGCGACATCTGACGAGACTTCAGACAGAAATATACCTGTCTCAAACCAGTTCAGAATAAGTAAAAAATTTTTAAAATTGCTTAACTGAGTTCGTGCACAGAGTAAAGTGCTCTACTCAAATTGGCAAGGTCACAGGTTCAAGCTCTGGAGCCTAAAACACCAAAATTTAAGAAAAAAATATCTACACAGATTGTTTACTCAGGATATTTCAGAAGTTTTTACTGGTATAAATTTAGTAAGCTTCAGACTATTTCAATACCTGTATCAAAATTCTAGGTGTATACCAGTATGTTGGCTGACTAGTTTGATACTTCACTGCAGGGGATGTATCTACATTGCGGGTGTGATTCAGATTTGACCAATGTTTCTGTATTTTCACTTTCCTGAGGATTCAAGTCAAAGTTTATGTGTCATGCTCGTCTGGTGATATGCTCGCTAGGATATGTGTGTGAAAACACCAATACTAGCCAACTTTTGTTGCTCAGCCCTCTTTTTTGATGTTTCTGTTGGTGTAGAATCTTGGTGTAGATGCTGGCAATGGCGCATAATGTAGGTATGTATACATAATACCTGCTGTATTACTGGTGATTGCTGCTTGTTGCTGTTTTTCGGGGTTGCAGACACATGCCCGTTTTGCTTCTGTCATGGTTTTATGATAAATCTTAAACGGCAAGCCGAAGAGCGAACATCGCGAATTTGTGGCAACTGTAATTTGATGGAGTGTAATTATTAAGTCATGATTCTAGTGGAAAACAAAGAAAGAGTTTTGGTCAAAAGCATTTCGCAAGTGAATTGTATTAATCCGTTATATTTAAATTAAAGCACAGAAGAATAATAACACTGTTGCAGTTTTTAAAAAGTTTTTTTCCCACACGGACGATAGGTAGGTCATTTCTATATAATTCGGATACGCTGAATCTAAGCTAGTTAGCTAACATAACAATTTTTTCTCTTTAGATGGTTTCGTGGAATTTTAGAGGAAGAAATTATTATTGTTTAGCTTACTTGTAAAACGGCTATTCAAATTATCTAGAGATTACCTATGTATGTACCATGTATGTATGTATGTATAGGTATCATGTTTGTCGGATTTTACAACTACAATAGTGAGTGTAATTACTAATTAGTATATGGAGGTGCTATAATGAGTTTATACATATACATATGTGTATGTACATATGTAGGTATGAGGAAGTGTAACTAAATTTTGTAAATTCATACCACGCGTTGGTACATACATACATAAGTGGTAAAAAGGATCTTGTGTTAAATGTGTATACTTATAAAAAAATAAAACTTCCAATCAAAGTTGTTAAAGATCAAATTAAAATGAATAAAAATGCCAATTCTCCAGGATTATCTCCAGCCTCGCAAGGTATAAAGATAAATATATATGTATGCCTGAAATATACTTATACAGTCAGTCACAAAAATAAGTCTACACCCCTTTATGGGAAGTTCTTACCATTTTCGGCTTCAGCAAATTTATTTTAACTAATTTCCTTTGAGAAATTTCATCAAATCTAAAAAGAACTATAAATTAGGGGGATTCGCTAAGTCTTGCAAACGGTGCACGGATTGTACGGATTGCACGGATTGCATAGATTGTAAAGTCACAACAACAAAATACACGCAAAAAATTTTATGCAATCCGTACAATTTATACAATTCTCAAACCTATGTATATTTTATTGCAAGAATTGTAGGAAATAAAAAATCAACCCTGTATTTCGCTCAATCCTCTCATTTTTCTCACAAAGAGTAAAAGTAATTGTCAGCGCCAACTTTTTTCAGAAAAAAAAAAATTAAAATTTTTTCAGTTTCAATTAAAATCATTTGACGTTTGTTAACGATGTTACAGCAAACTCAGTGAGGGGTGCTCTCGTAGTCTTGCATATTTTGGCATAGGATTAATACATTTCGTGCAATCCGTGCACCTTGCAAAACTTAGCGAATCCCCCTATTATGTTGTAAAAGTGTATGAAAAATTTGCCAACAATTTTCATGCAAACTTGCAACTTTTTTCTACTTATACTTATTTCTGTGACTTACTGTATGTATATTAGACTGGGCCAAATAAAAAAATTGTTTTTTATTTTTGGAAAATTAGATTGGGGCGCAGTCATAGTCGAAATAAGTAGGTACTAAAGTTAGCGCCAATTCCCAACGGCCTATCTGTAAAAAAAAAGCCGACGCTAACTTCAGTACCTACTTTATTTCGACTATGACTATGCCCCACTGATTTTATTTTCAGAATGGTGAAAAAGTGACCTTAAAAGTTATAGATATTAATGGGAGGAAAACGACCAAAAATTTAAAACACTGCTAATCATTCCTATTTATTCAGTTACCGGTGACTAAATATGTATATTTTCCTAATCTGTTAACAGAAAAACCCAAAAACCCTCATATCTAACTACCTAAGTACTTGGTAGAAAGTGTTTGATCATATAAGAATTAGGTATTTGTTTCCTTTAGCACTCAACTGCTAAAAAAATTAGCTAAAAATATGGGAGAGGGCTCAAAAGACGCGCGTTGGCCCCAGGATCACAAATCCGGAAGCGCTTTTTTAATATTTTGCTTCTCTGAAGAGATATTTGCATTCAAAGTTGCAAGTTTTCATGTGGTTTTTGTAATTACATTAGGCTGTCCCTAAAAACATGCAACCGCCACGACGTGCACTACCGTCCATAGCAAGAAGGCAGTAAACGCAATTTCCGTCAACAGCAAAAAGGCAGTAAAATCATTATACTGTGATTTTACTGCCTTGATTTTCTTGCTATGGACGGCAGTATACCACGCACCTGGACTTGGCATGGCGTAGCCCAGGGTTATTTTTTATAAGCGCGGCCGAAGGCCGCCAACTCAGAAACGTTTTCTGTAAATAAATACCATGGATCCCGCCCCAATTTTGGTATCGGACCCGGGTAATTTTTCTGGTTTTTGGCCATAGGTAGGTAGGTTCAAGTGGCTGCCGCAGAGGCACACTTAGGCCAGTTTTGAAGGCCCGTTGTGATACCACCAACACAAGGAAAGTCAGCCCCGGGACCCAGCCATATGGAAAATCCCTGAGTTGTTGGGATTTTCCACATAGCAGAATCCCGGGACTGACACTCCTAAACCGACACCGTTACTCCTCCTCGAACCACTTAGATGACTTTATGAAGCCCATCAAGTCCTTTATGTCCAGTTCCGCGATCTGGCTTAGACTATCTAGGAACGGAACTCCCAAAAAGCGCGTTCTCACGCCGCTTAAAGCCGGACAGTTGCAGATGAGGTGCTCCACCGTTTCCTCCTCCTCATCATCTTTGCAACTCCTGCAGCATCGTCGGTAGGGCACACTTAGCCTTTCTGCATGCCTACCAATGAGGCAGTGACCGGTTAATGCCCCTATCAATATGCAGATTTCCCTCCTAGTTAGGGCATAAATGCGTCTAGACCTTTTAAGATCCCATTTTGGCCAGGTTTGTTTCGATATCCGACACCCTGGGGATTGCAGCCATCTTTCGTTGGCTTGACGGAGTGTGTGCTCCTTCAGCATTAGTTTGCATGTGGCAAACGGCATACCTAAGCGCTCTTTATCCCGAAGAACCTGCTTGGTCGTGCCCTGCCTGGCAAGCTCGTCTGCCTTACAGTTTCCCTCAATGTCCCTATGTCCCGGGACCCATATGAGGTTTACGCGGTTCTGTTGGGCCATCTCCTGAAGAGATCGACGACAGCTGAGCGTCAGTTCAGAGTTGAACGTGTATGAGCCAAGGGATTTGATTGCCGCCTGGCTATCGCTGAAAATAGTGATATCTCCTCCGATAACACGTTTGCTTAACCAGGCCGCGGCGTCCCGGATTGCCGAGACTTCCGCCTGGAAGACGCTACAATGATCAGGTAGTCTGAAGGAGAGTTCAAGGTCCAAATCCCTTGAATAAACCCCTCCTCCAACTCTGCCGTCCAACTTCGAGCCGTCGGTGTATATGGAAGTGCCACCATTTGTTTCGGGACACCAATCCGTCCTCTCCCAGTCTTCTCTGCTGGGAATGTTTATTTTGAAGCAGCTATCCCCGACTGTAGTGGTCGCACAACGATCTGTGCTTAGAGGGAGAAAGCTGTAAGATTCCAGAATACTGGAGTGTCCAATAGTACCCGCACCCCAACTGGAGGTTTCTCTTAGGCGCAGAGCTGATGCCGCCGCTGACCGAAACCCTTCCAGATCAAGTGGCAAAATGCCCAGAATGGCCTGGAGGGCTTCGTTGGGCGTTGTCCTTAGCGCACCGCTTATACAGATCATATTGGATCTATGGACTTTCCGCAACAGATTCAGGTAAGTTGTCTTGCTCAGTGCCGGCCACCATACGACGACTCCATACAGCATGATTGGGCGAATGATGGCCGTGTAGATCCAACTGCATACTCTAGGGCTGAGCCCCCATTTTTTGCCAATGGCTCTTTTGCATGTGTAAAGAGCGATGCAAGCTTTCTTCTGGCGCTGAAGAACATTCTCCTTCCAATTCAGTTTCCTGTCCAGAACTATGCCTAGAAACTTGGCCTTATCCGACAAGCCCAGGCGCGTGCCATCTAGTTCTGGTAGGCTTAGTGGCGGTATTTTGTACCGGTTGGTGAAGAGGACAAGTTCCACTTTCCCCGGGTTGATACTAAGTCCGCAGCGAGAGGACCACCTCGAAACCTCTCGCAGTGCTACTTGCATCAGGTCACACAGAGTTTGTGGGAACTTGCCTCTGAATGCAATAGCTAAATCGTCTGCGTATGCCACTATCTTCCCGCCCCCCCAGCTTGTGTCACGTAGCAACGAGTTGACTGTGAGGTTCCATAAAAGCGGGGAAAGAACACCACCCTGGGGCGTTCCCCTTGTGACATAGCGTGATAACTCGACCGTACCAAGTGAAGAAGCTATTTTCCTTCCTCTTAGAAGTTGGTCAATTAAACCAGTTAGAGGTCTATCTACGCCCAGATTAGTTAGAGCGGAGTTGATCGCCTCCGGGCTTATATTGTTGAAAGCCCCCTCAATATCTAAGAAGGCCACGAGACAGTAGTCCTTTTCACACAGCGATTTCTCAATGACAGATACTAGGCTGTGCAGAGCAGTTTCTGTTGATTTACTCTTGGTGTATGCATGCTGATAGCTAGAGATAAGGTTGCTATCAATAGTCGTTGAAAGGTAGTCGCTTTGGCCATAACTTTCCATAAAAAATTAAAAAAGCGCTTCCGGATTCGCGATCCTGACGCCAAAACACGTTTTTTGAGCCCTCTCCCACAATTTTAGCAAATTTTTTAGCAGTTGGGTGCTAAAGGAAACAAATACCAAGAATTATTGTATCGTTCATGGTAGAAAAAAATAGAGGTAGTTTCACTTCTTTTTCTTGGCCGTCATTGCCCTCATTTAACATAAACCTTGTTTCTGACGTTTTCTTTTAAAACGAAGCTACCATATCCGTAAGAAATTGAAAGTCCCAAACAAAAATTTTTCCGTAATTTCACTTCATGCGAAGTAGAAAATAGGTTTGTTTACTGACCAAAAAAAAGTTCAGAGCAGGTTAGAGCAGAGCAGAGCAGGGCAGTTGTCAAAATAGAAATAGAGCAACTCAGAGCAGAAATGCCATGAAACACTTGAATCTCGATAGTTTCCTTTTATTTGGTTTTTTTGTTTAAATCTTCAAAATTAATGCAAATTCACGTATACAAAATCATTGCTTTTCTTGCAAGCTAATTTTTTTGAAGTTTTTAAAAATTTATTTTTTCCTGACTGACAATTGCTTCTCTGCTCTATTTTACTCCATAAAAAAAGCTAGAGCAGAAATTTGTGATCTGGATTACTCTAGTTTTGTTTTGAGCGTACTCATGAAACAAAAGATAGAGCAACCTAGAGCAAGAAAAGTGTTCGTTAAACACAATTTTGTGAAATATCTCAATCTGGCGTAAGCTAGAGCAGCCCAATAAACAAACCTAATATTAAAAATATCTGCCACATCATGAACATGATTGAAGAAATAAGTTGCGAAGAGAGTCAATTTTTTTTCTGCAACCCTGTGGTAAAGAGTGAAGGCTTTTGTTCTATCCAAAATATGTATAAAGAATGACCAAGATAACTGTCTATAAGGACAAGTGTGAGGTCTGGGTGACATGATTATGCATAACTAGGGTTGCCAGATACTTAGGTCCAGAAATCAGTACAAATCATTATAACACCAGTGAAATCAGTACAAATCTGTAGGTTCTTGACCTATGACAACGTTAGAAATGAGGAAATATTCTGTGCAAACAGTTTATTTTGATTCAACAGGCTCGAAAATGTTTATTTACATATCACTGAGCCGTTACTAAAAAACTAATTAACATACCCTGCAAACACAGTGACCATCATTTGATATATCATTTGAGGTTCAAGCTTGAGGTAAACATTCCTCACGATCCTCCATCACATTCTTAAAGGCAATGTGAAAAACTTGAGGGACTCCTTCCCACTCACGTATTTCTCCGTTCAATAAGTAATATAGCTGTACTCTTCTGTTTCCTTCATCAAACTTGATGTTGGCAAGTGTCAAACTTGATCCACTGCATCAACAATGAGTGTCAAGCGATGCCTCAAATGACGGTCATGGCAATGTGTGCGATATAAAAAGATACATTTTATTATTTCTATCTCATGTTGCATTAAAAAAAATTCGTTTGATTGTATTGGTATCCATCACTCGATTTTTGCATGGATATATGTATAAAAATAAACTACCTGTAAACAAAAATAAAAATATGCATATTTCACGTCTAAAAAAACAGTCGTTCGTTAGTTTTTTTGCTTGAAGCGAGCAGCTTATTTTATTATACCTCCTCCGTGGTGTAGCGGTTAAGTGCTCGACCTACTACACCAAGTCATGTCATATCAATGCCCGGCAAAACCAACATCAACAATTATTTAGAAAGAGAATTTTTCTGAACTGCGGCAGTAGAATGGCAAACTCTCCGGGTGTATTTCTGCCATGAGAAGCTTCTCAGCAAAAACTCATTTGGTTTGCAAGTGCCGTTCGGAGTCGGAAAAAAAACTGTAGGTTCCGCCAACTTGTAGGAAAAAATCAAAAAGCAGCACACTACAAGTTGGAAGAGAAGCTCGGCAAAAATCTCGTTAGAGTATATAATAACCTGTTGGTTTATCGCCGCCATTAGTGTAGTGTGTATAAATATAGTGCTTCTCATAACTATAGCACACTCGAAACTTGATGTTCTAATAATTTATATTGTTTAGTTTGAATTTCCATATCACTCTATTATTTGAGATTCGAATAACAGCCACATTCTATTTGGCGAACGATCAGTGCCGGATTAACCCTATGGCAGAATAGGCAAATGCCTATAGGCCCCGCCTCGTCCATACAGAGCCAAAAAGTTCACCTATAATTACGGTGACCATAAATGTTTTTTCAAAAAACAGAACTCTTTTTACTTAAGGCTTGGTCTTGCCTTCACGTGAAAATTTCGGTATCCGGCTATAAACTATGGAATAAAATAGTGTTTTTCATAGCGTAATCATCTCTTTACAGTAAAAAATGTTGCCAAGGTCTTCGAAACATTAAAATTGCAATCTTAAATAATTTCAACCAAAGTGCATCAATTGAAAGTCATTTTTTTAAGTATACTTTACATTTTTGTGAATAGTATTTCTTGATGGTGAGAGACATTTCCTTGTTAATTTAAAACCTACCATAACCACGGTTGCCGTTTTGGCCGAAATGTACCATTTTTGGTACGAATTTTTTCCGGGAACGAAACTTCCAAATTTGGTACGTTTTTGCATTTTAACGTACTCAATTTTTTATTTCACTGAAGCACTTGACCGCGTTAAACATGAACTAAATTATTTTTAAAATATTTTGAAAGATTTTAAATTTTCCATAAAGTTTTGAAATTATTGAGCAAACTAACTAAGGGCCACTCATTACATTTGTTAAAAGAGGTTGCCGGCACAAAAAAGCAGAACAAAAACAGAACATTTGCTTAAAAACAGAACATTTCTGTTATTTTCCTTAGAAAAAAAATACGCAGAACAAGGTCCTTAAAAACAGAACGGATAGTCACCGTACCTATAATCAAAGAGATCGACGTCTAAAAAAGCTTTTTGGCCGGGGAGAGCGAGTGGGGACAAATTTGAAGAAATTTGTGCTACGAAATCTTCTAAATTTTAGCTTGAATTTCTTCTCAAATAAATTTTTTTTTTTTTTTGTCATCCAATTTATTTTGCCAACTGTATACATACAATACATCTAACAATTTTTTGATATTAAAAGTAATTCATGATTAATATTACTTGATAACTTGATGGACATGGATGGATTGCGCTCGGTAGTGCATCCATTTTTACGAATTTATTAATCTAATTTAATAAACTTGGTGGGCATAGGTTTATTGCTATTAGCAGTTCATCCATTTTTTAGGATTTCCTTAACGTTGAAGGTCTGTGATTGACTTTCTTTTCAGGCGTGTGAAATTATTTGGTCTTGCTGACAGGGCTAGAATGAACGGGTTGGGGTGAGTTAGAAGCCTCGTGTTGTATGAAATAGCATACTTTTTAATTTCTTCAGATATAGTTGGAACCTTAAGATCCCGGTGTATCTGGTTATTAGTCACATAGTAGGGTGCATTTACTATCATTCTAAGAGTTTTCGATTGGAATCGTTGTAGAATTTCTATGTTTGAGTTTGCTGCAGTTCCCCACAGCTGTATTCCATATGTCCAAATGGATTTTATGATGGTTAAGTAGAGCAGGACTCTATTATCAACTGATAATTGTGAGTTTCGGTTCATAAGCCAATACAGATTTCTTAGCTTGATACCAAGGGCTTTTCTTTTGGTGAATATGTGGGTCCTCCAGGTTAATTTTCTGTCTAGGTGCATACCAAGGTACTTTGCTTCGTCCCTTTGCGGTATATTGATACCGTTGAGTTTCACGGGTGGGCACGTGTTACGTCTGGTAGTAAACGTTACTTGAACGGATTTTGATTCATTGGATTTAATTCTCCATTCTTTCAGCCAATGGGTAATTTTATTTAAACTTCCTTGGAGCTTGAGGGAAGCCACGCTAGGGTTAGGGTCCACGGCCAGCACGGCGGTATCATCGGCAAACGGGCCTATGGTGACTCCTTCTGTTATTGGGAGGTCATACGTGTAAAGAAGGTAAAGTATTGGGCCCAATACACTGCCTTGCGGGACGCCTGCTAAGCACTCATAAAGGTCAGTCTGCTCTTCACCTTGTTTAACGAAGAAATAACGATCTTTTAGATATGATTGTATAAATAGGAAGTAGTTTATAGGGTGGGTGTATTTTACTTTATAGAGAACTCCGTCATGCCATACGCGATCAAAAGCTTGTGAGATATCTAGAAAGGCAGCTGTGCAGTAGTTTTTCTTCTCAAAAGCGTCGTAAATTTGCTCGGTGAGTCTGTGGACCTGCTCGATTGTTCCGTGTCCTCTTCTGAAGCCAAACTGGTGATTGGGTATAATTTTGCGCTCTTCAATTATGGGCAAGAGTCTTTTAAGGAATAGAATTTCCATTACTTTTGAGAGGAAAGGCAGCAGACTAATAGGTCGGTAAGATGCAACTGTATCAGCTGGCTTTCCGGGTTTCAGAATCATTTTCATCTGCGAAACTTTCCACTGGGGGGGAATGAATTGAGTTGTTAGTACTGCATTAAACAATTGTGTCAGGAATTTTATGCCTTCGTGGGGTAAATTTTTTAGAATAGTGCCGTTGATAAGGTCGTAGCCGGGAGCTTTTTTTGGCTTGAGTTTTGCAATTATGGTTTTCACCTCTGATATTGAGCATTTTTTTATGGGTGGGTCCATTTGATATGGATGGCTTAAGGTATTTTCCACTTCCTCAGTTGTTCCCAGTGGGGGTTCAATATCATGAGGGGTGAATACTTGTTTGAGATGGCGCGCGAAAGTATTTGCTTTTTCATCATCACTTTTTGCCCATTCGTTATTCTCCATTCGTATGGGTGCATTTGAGATAATTGGCCTCTTGAGCTTGCTAGTCGCTTTCCAAAGGGAGTAATCAGTTGCAGCTGTTGCATCAATATTACTGAGGTATTGTTGAATCTCTCTGTTGCGCTCCATACTGAGGATGAATTTAAGTTCGTTAGATAATGCATTCAGCCGTTTCTTGTCATCGGGATGACGAGTTTGTTGCCACCTTTTCCGTGCGATACGCTTTTCTTTAAGCTTGGCTTTTACTTCGTGTGTAACCCCTGTTGTTTTTTGCTTGCTGAGGGTGGGAGTTGAGCTCCAAGCAGCTTGTTGGATACAACTGTTAAAGTGTTCGACTGCCTTTGCCATATCTTCGTGGGATTTCAGAGATAATTTTAAGTCAATATTATGGGAGATCGTGGATCGAAAGTACTCCCAATCAGTCTTCCTATTATAGAGGCTACAATGGTTAGCTGTAGACGTGAGATTTTTATCAATTGTTACCAATATTGGGGAGTGGGCAGAGGACAATTCAAAGCACGACTCGTAGGTTATTTCTGAAGAAGATATGCCTTTTACCACGCAGAAGTCGATCAAGTCGGGTAGTTTATTTTTATCTGAGGGCCAATATGTGGGTGTTCCAGTGGAGAATGGGGTTAGTTTGAGGCGGCTAATAGCTTCGTATAGTTGCCTTCCTTTAGGGGTGATAAGGCGAGAGCCCCAGAAGGTGTGTTTGGCGTTATAATCACCGCCAACTAAGAATCGATTTCCAAGAGTTTTGAAGAAATTTTCGTACTCTTCCGCAGTGATAGCGTGTTTGGGTGGGCTATAGATAGCTGAGATCGTAAGTGAGCCATTCGAGTCTTCGACAGTAATGTTAGTGGCTTGAATAGCATTTGTGCGATACGAGTTTGTATTACAATGTTTAATACTGCTCCTTATTAGGATACCTGATCCCGCGTGTGCTTTGTTATCTGGGTGTTTTGTGTGATAAAACTTATATTTAGGGACTTCAAAGTAGCTTTTATCAGTGAAGTGGGTCTCAGATATGAGAAGTATGTCTATGTTATGGGTGTGGAGTAATGCCTTTACTTCAAGCAAAAGCTTGGAAAGGCCATTGGCATTCCAGACAATTATCTTTAAGGCGCCAGGGGTGAACCGTTTTTAGTAGTGAGGTTGACAAGAAGTGTCAGCATTGTTGTGATTTGCTGCATAACTTGTTTCAGCAGAGCGATCATTTCTCGCATTTCACTACCATTTTGGGTTGGGATAGATGCGTCTATGTTGTTTGGGGTAGCATTGCTAGATTTTGAGCTGGGTCGGGGCCCTTCCAAGGCTTGAGCATAAGATAAAGCGTTGTTGGTTGGGTTCACTTGGATTAAAGATGCACCTTGTTGTTTAGATTTATCTTTTCTAAGTGAGATAATATTACTTGGGTTAGTATTTTTTCTTAGCGCTAGGTATTTTATGTTTTGTAAGTTTGAGCTGGGTTGGGACCCTTCTAGGGCTTGAGCATACGATATAGTGCTGCTGGCTGAGTTGACTTGGCTTGAGGATGTACCTTGTTGGTTGGATTTCTCGTTTATATGTGAGATAACAGTACTTGGGGTAGTTCTTTTCCTTAATGATGGGTATTTTTTGTCTTGCAAGTTTTTATATACCGCGCATCCTTTATAATTGGCTGGGTGATTACCTTCGCATAATGCGCATCTCACATCATCAGATTTGGTTTTCCTACTACATTCTGCAGAAATGTGAAAAGGAAATCGGCTAAAAACAAGGAGTTAGCTTCTTATTTATGAATTTTTTATGTACTTTTGTCAAAAGTTAGAAGAAATCTGCTTGTTTTTATGAGAAAACCTGTTTAAAGTAAATTAATGAGAACATCCTCTTATTTTCTCTAGATTCATATTGAATTTATTGAAAAGGATAACTATATATTTTTAGAAGATCCCTTATTAATTCAAATTCAGGTATGCCTTCTTCGAATGTGTAATTGGACGCTACCAAGCACAAGCACACGATAGCATCATAGTAGAGATCTCCGTTCAGCAGTTAATAATTCTTAGTTCGATTCGCGGTGAAGGCAATAAGGCAAGTGGACATGTGGTGAGGCAAAAAGAACAAAGGTG
This sequence comes from Campiglossa producta, assembly GCA_964058755.1. NCBI lineage: Eukaryota > Metazoa > Arthropoda > Insecta > Diptera > Tephritidae > Campiglossa > Campiglossa producta. The sequence goes on along the minus strand of CAXKVI010000004.1, from coordinate 39,997,692 downwards.
TAATTAGACGTTGGAAAGTTAAGTATACGATGGCAAGGTAGTGTAGATTAGACTGACTAGACATCTGGGTTGAGCGTTCATTTTTTTTTTTTTTAATTTGAAATATTAAAAAGAAAATCTTCTTAATATTATGTGATTATCTACTCAGTTTTATTAAAAAGAGACACCCAGTCATAATAAGACGGGCATCTTATTGGAAAAATATCATAGAGAAATCCTTCTTATTTAGAGGGCATTTTATGTGACTTTTTTTTAATTTGAAATATTAAAAAGAAAATCTTCTTAATATTATGTGATTATCTACTCAGTTTTATTAAAAAGAGACACCCAGTCATAATAAGACGGGCATCTTATTGGAAAAATATCATAGAGAAATCCTTCTTATTTAGAGGGCATTTTATGTGACTTTTTGCTCTGTGCACCCACAAAAAAAAATATATTGAAATGAACAAAAACTTTTTTTGAAAACTGGTATGAAATTTCCCAACAACAATGTTAAAGCAATTCACGATTAATATCGCAAGATAGTCCGGTCAAAATAAACATTTGAAGAGACATTATTTTCCATAGAGCAAAATTTTGGAAGATAGCTCAGATTCGCCGTCAGAAAGAAAACTTCAAAAGCCCCCATCGATCCCATGTCTGTTTAAAATTTATTCGGGGTCAAAGTCAAAATTTGAGGTTCTAAAGATTTTTCCCGAAAGCGGTAAGTTTTTTCGAAAAATTTCCTGAGACTAAGTTGTAGAACTCTCTACAAATATGGTCCTGAAATTGTTGCTCTAAGAGCAACCAGTTCTGAGATTTTGCGATTGTAAAGTTTGTTCTGGAAAATATATGCCACGTACAGACTTTTCAGTATTTTTCCCGAAAACTTTAGTATAAAAATTGTCACTTACTGTTTAGTTGTCACGAAGTTTCTCATCGACAATGAAAACAGTTATTTTTATACAGCCCCTAGTTTTCGAGATAGATCCACCTTTTCTCAAAACAAAAATCGAGAAAAATCCAAGTAGGAGGGGCTTTTTTTTAAATTTTACTAGACTTTTGCCCCCAAATAACATTTTTATTTTTAAGATGTCTACAAAAATTTCGCTCTGTGGGAATTTTTGTTGTACAGGATAACTCCATTTTCCCAAACTTTTATTTTTGGAGATTATGGATTGAGAAAAGGTGGCTCTAACTCGAGAACTATAGGCTTTAGAAAATAACTATTTTCTTTGTCGATGGGGAACTTCGAGAAAGATCCTGAGAAGTCCGTACGTGGCATATCCATTAGACTGGGCCAAAAATAAAAAATTCGTTTTTTTCAAAAATTATATTGATTTTATTTTTGAAAAAGATAAAAATAATTACCGTAACTTTTTCAGATTTTTAAATTAAAGTCTAGAGGTCTATCATCGCTAGTTTAGTCAATGTTACGATAAATGAATTGTTTTAAATTTAATTAAATATGTAATCATAAAATTATTAATTAATGGTATCAAAAAGATCCTTTTGACCACAGTCTCGATGCCGTACATTAATGGGATGAATAGTTTTGCGATCTAAATCCAAATCCGTGATCAGAATTAGCCTAACAGGTCGCAGTTCTTCTCTAACCTAACAACACCATCACAAAATAATATTGTACTTTTTTTGCAAGGTTAGGGCCGATCCCCGGGCTCGTTGTTGAATTCTGATATCGAATTCGAATTCAGCAGCCAATTTCCCTTAAGAATAGGGATTTAGCTTTATTCGAGGAAATAGTGTCAATTGACACTATTTCTATTTTGTAAAGAGAAGTAAAGTCAACAGCAATTTGGCAATATAGTCATTGATTTTATTTCCTAATTGAAATGGAAATAGCGTCAACCTTGCTTACGACATGTCAACTAAACATCACGTGATGTTTAAGTGTGATGATGTGATTTACAAAAAGCGTCGCATCTAATTTTTCACTACATCGGTATAATGCCGTCCCGAACCCCGAGGTTCTCCGCCGCGTCGCGTCCCGGTGCGGAACCGCTGGGCTGGGCCGCGAAAGCGAACGCATATATGTTATGGACGACATACTTTGAAAGGAAGAACTTGATTCCAATAATAATTTGGAATTTTTCCTAAGCCCTTCTATAAAAGATTACTTTAACGGCATTTTGGACTTTTGTGATTCACTTTTGACTGAACTCAATTATAAACTGATCAATGGTTATATGCAACTGTTTATATCCTACTCACTTTACTCACTAACAAACGGTCACCTTAACGGATTAACTAAGCTAACCAGTATATATTTCCTTGAATAGGCATTCTTTAAACATTATTGACATTATTTCCATTAGAATTTGAAATAAAGTCTTTTTTTAATTCATGCTGCTCTTATTTGAGTAAATTTGTAAGTCATGCCATTAAATATTTTAAAATCATATCATACCAAAAAATAAAAATTTGGAATTAAAAATCGCGCGATTTTTTATTGCAAATTTTTGCCTGCGGCGCTTTTTAAAATAAATTTCAAAGTCAAGCCATTACATATTTTAAAATAATATCATACTTAAAAAAATAAAAATGTTGAATTAAAAATCGTGCGGTTATTTAATTTCAAATATTTGCCTGCCGCGCTTTTTAAGATAAATTTGAAAGAAAAAATTCAATTAAAATTAAATATCGCTTGATTTATATCAGCTTATTAAATAAAAATTTACAATTAAAGAAATCGTACCATTGAGTATTTTAAATTGACATCATATTATAAAATGCGACGCTTTTTGTAATGTTGAAAATCACATCATCAAACTCAAACATCAGGTGATGTTCAGTTGACATGCTATAAGAAATGTTGACGCTATTTCCATTTCAATTAGGAAATAACGTCAATAAACATATTGACAAAGAGAAGTTAAGTCAACTGACCCTATTTCCATTTGGGGTGCGAAACAATGTCAATTGACACTATTTCCGTTCACCTTAAAAATCTGAAAAAATTACAATAATTTTTTTCACCTTTCTTAAAAAGAAAATCAATATTCTATTCTAATATTGCCAGCTGGCAATATTTTCACAATTTACCAGGTTTCAAATTTTTTGTTTTCGTTCTGCCTGCAAATCGAAAATACCACTTTGTGTGCCCGTATTTGCAAAGGCCAATGTAAGAAGCGAAGCAGGGGTGCTCACAGTTCCAAAGTGGTAATATGGCAATTTTGAAACCTTCTAAATTTTAAATGGAACTGTGAGTACCCTAAAAAATATTATATTTTTGAAAAAAAAACGAAATTTTTTATTTTTGACCCAGCCTAATATATATATATATATATGTATTTTCATATAATTTCGACCACTTCGATAAGGGGATGTCAGTTTGCGAAAGTAAGCATGACATAAATAACCACCAATAAGTCGGCGTAGATTATGATTGACCGTCGAAAAATCTATAGGTATATTCACCACAATAAATGCCAAAATGTTACTTACTTACTTAAAATAGCCTTTAACCGCCTTGGCGATTTTGGCCATCTAACGTGTTTCGCCTCTTTGTTGAGCCAACTGGCGCCTGGCTTGGTCGTGCCATCGGAGAGGTGGCCTCCCTCTTCCTCTACTTCCACCGGCGGGTGCCGATAAGAATACCTTCTGGGCCGGAGAGTCTTCGTTCATTCGCACCACGTGACCTAGCCAGCGAAGCCGCTGGGTTTTAGTTCGCTGAACTATGTCGACGTCTGCGTAAAGCTCATACAGCTCATCATTATATCTTCTTCGGTACTCTCCATCGCCAACTTTTAGGGGTCCATAAATCTTTCGAAGAATTTTTCTCTCGAATACTCCCAAAGACGCCTCGTCAGAAGCTGTCAGTGTGCATGCTTCTGTACCATATAGCAGGACGGGTACGATGAGTGACTTATAGAGTGTTGTTTTTGTTCGTCTAGAGAGGACTTTACTTCTCAATTGCCTACTCAGCCCAAAGTAGCATTTGTTTGCAAGAGTTATCGTTCGATGGATTTCCAGGCTTACATTGTTGTTGGTATTAATGCTGCTTCCCAGGTATACAAAGTCCCTTACTATCTCGAAATTATTGCTGCCAACAGTGGCGTGGTTGCCAAGACGCGAAAGCGCTGACTCTTTGCATGATGCCAGCAGGTACTTCGTTTTACCTTCGTTCCCCACCAAACCCATTTTTCCGCTTCTTTTTCTAATTGGGAGTACACAGAAGCTACGGCGCGGTTGTTGAGACCAATGATGTCGATGTAGTCGGCATACGCCGATATATTACAAGCTCTTGTGGCCTGCGCTAGGAAAGGCAACAAACCTAAATCTGTTAGGAAAAGTCCACAGATCGAGCATGATCTGTATAAGCGGGGCGTTAAGAACAACGCCCAATGAAGCTCTCCAGGCCATTCTTGGCTTTTTGCCACTCGATCTGGAAGGGTACCGGGCAGCAGCGGCATCGGCTCTGCGTCTAAGGGAAACGTCCGTCTGGGGCGCAAGCACTATTGGACACTCCTGTATTCTAAGATCTTACAGCTTTCTCCCTCTGAGCACAGATCGGTGTGCGACCACAACAGTCGGAGATTGTTGTTTTAGAATAAACATTCCCAGCAGGGAAGACTGGGAGAACATAGATCGGTGTCCAGCTACTAATGGCGGCACTTTTATATACACCGACGGCTCGAAGTTAGACGGCAGAGTCGGAGGAGGGGTTTACTCAAGGGATTTGGACCTAGAACTCTCCTTTAGACTACCTGATCACTGCAGCGTCTTCCAGGCTGAAGTTTCTGCAATCATGGACGCCGTGACTTCGATAGGTAAACGCACCATCGGACAGGATATCTGTATTTTCAGCGACAGCCAAGCGGCCATCAAATCCCTTGGCTCTTACTCGTTCAACTCTGAACTGACGCTCAGCTGTCGTCGATCTCTTCAAGAGATGGCCCAACAGAACCGCGTGAACCTCACATGGGTCCCGGGACACAGGGACATTGAGGGAAACTGTAGGGCAGACGAACTTGCCAGGCAGGCCACGACCAAGCAGATTCTTCAAGATAAAGAGCGCATAGGTATGCCGTTTGCCACGTGCAAGCTAATGCTGAAGGAGCATACACTCCGCGAAGCCAACGAAAGATGGCTACAAGCCCCAGGGTGCCGGATATCCAAGCAAACCTGGCCAAAATGCGATCTTAAAAGATCTAGACACATATACGCCCTAAAAAGGAAGGAAATCTCCATATTAATAGGTGTTTTAACCGGGCACTGCCTTATTGGTAGGCACGCAGCAAGGCTAGGCGTTCCCTACCGACGATGCTGCAGGAGTTGCAAAGATGATGAGGAAGAGGAAACGGTGGAGCACCTCATCTGCAACTGCCCGGCCTTAAGCGGAGCGAGAAGGCGCTCTCTGGGAGTTCCCTTCCTGGTTAGCTTAAGCCAGGTCGCGGAGCTAGACATAAAGGACTTGATGGCCTTCATCAAGTTATCAAAATGGTTCGAGGAGGGGTAGCGGTGTCGGTTAGGAGTGTAAGTACCGGGTTTCGGCTATATGGAGAGTCCCAACAGCACTGGGATTTTCCATATGGCCGGGCCCGGGACTGACTTTCCTAGTGTTTGGTGGTATCACAACGGGCCTTTTATTACTGGCCTAGGTGTGTCTTTGCGGCAGCCACTTCTACCTACCTACCTAATATATTGTTATTAAGTTCTGCAGCTTGAATTATTTTCTCCAACATCAAATTAAAGAAAGCGCACGATAGGGGGTCGCCCTGCCTGAAACCTCGCTTAGTTTCGAACGGCTCGGAGAGGTCCTCCCCAATTCTGACCGAGCTGGTGGTGTTGCTCAGCGTCACTTTGCACAGCCGTATAAGTTTTGCTGGGAAACCAAAATCAGACAAAGCGGCATATAGGCAACTCCATTTCGTGTTGTCGAAGGCGGCTTTAAAATCAACAAAGAGATGGTGTGTGTCGATCCTTTTCTCACGGGGTTTTTTCCAAGATTTGGCGTATTGTAAAAATCTGGTCGATGGTTGAATTTCCAGGTCTGAAGCCACACTGATAAGGTCCAATCAGTTGGTTTACGTCAGGCTTCAGTCTTTCGCACAATACGATTGATAGGAGCTATACCCGATATTCAAAAGGCTGATTCAACGATAGTTGGCGCAGTTTGCGGGATCACCCTTCTTATGGATTGGGCAGAGAACACTTAGATTCCAATCTTCAGGCATGCCGTCATTCGACCATATTCTGCACAAGAGCTGGTGCATACACCTTACCAGCTCCTCGCCGCCGCATTTGAATAGCTCAGCGGGGAGGCCACCAGCACCCGCCGCTTTATTGTTTTTTTTAGCCGTGATATAGGTATTCGCACCTCGTTATAGTCGGGTTGTGGAACTTCGATTCCATCGTCTTCGATTGTGGGGTCGGGTTCGTCCTCATCTCTGGATTGTTGCTCTGTTCCTCCGTTTAGAAGGACAGAGAAGTGATCCCTCCATAACCTTAGTACTCTCTGAACATCTGCCACCAGGTCGCCGTTGTCATTTTTACAAGAGTTTGCCTCAGGTTTAAAACCTTCCGTCATTCGTCGAGTTTTCTGATAAAATTTGCGGACGTTGCTTCTGCTGGCTAGCATTTCAAGCTCTTCGATTTCACATTTTCCGCTTCCCTTTTCTTCGCCCGGAAAAGCCTTCTCGCTTCCCTTTCTTTTGACTGCGTCTTTGCACTCTCTATCATCGTACCAGCTGTTTTTTCATTTGCCGGAATCCAATTACTTCTTCGGCTGCGGTACGAAGTGCTCCGGAGATATGTTCCCACTGCTCATGCACTCCGTTGGGTTGAATTGTGCTCTCAGAAAGTAAGTGTGCGGGTCGTTCTGCGAAATCATTGGCTGCCTGTTGTGACTGCAGTTTTTCGACGTCCAGCTTTCCTTGCGTTTTTTGTGGCGCCTCTTTTGTTGTACTTAGGCGGGTACGAATCTTGGCTGCTACCAAGTAGTGATCGGAGTCGATGTTCGGGCCCCTCATCGTACGTACGTCCATAACGCTGGAAGCGTGCCGTCCGTCAATCACAAAGTGATCGATCTGGTTGCGTGTTTTCCGATTTCGCGTTAGCCATGTGGCTTGATGGATCTTGTTATGCTTGAACCTGGTGCTGGATACGACCATGTTTTGTGCACCGGCGAATCCATTTGGCGAAGTCCCATCATGGTGGCTGAACTTTCAGACAGTAGAGCCAAATACACCCTCTTTGCCCACCCTGGCGTTAAAATCGCCAAGCATGACTTTGATATCATGACGGGGGCAGCGCTCATAAGTTTCTTCTAATTTCGCGTAGAATACATCTTTTTCCACGTCGTCCTTGTCCTCGGTCGGTGCGTGCACGCAGATAAACGATATGGTGAAAAATCGTAGTGTAATTCGGATTGTGGCGAGACGCTTGACGCTTTTCGCATACATACCTTTAGAATTAATCGTAATTAGACATTGATTTGACTATTTGAAAGAAAATAGTGAAATTCCAAACTCTAAAAAAAAAAAATAAGAACAAGTAAGGAAGTCTAAGTTCGGGTGAACCGAACATTATATACCCAGCGGTAATTTCCAGAACGGGATAACAATGATATAGGCCCTAGGAGGATTTACCTAAAGTTTTTACTATCTTAGCTATTTACCTTACCGAATTAAGTCAATTTATGTGATTTTCGAAATGTTCTATATCGAAAGTGGGCGTGGTCGGAAAGCGATTTCGTCCAATTACATCAGGTATGCTCCCTATTATGCTAGTATACCTTGTACCAATTTCATCGTTCTACCGTAATCAGTTTAAAAGTTATGACCCGTGAAATTTTCAAATATGCCTCCCTGAAAAGTGGGCGATGCCACGCCTACTTTTAAAAATTTATCATAATAGAATGACTAGGGGGTTCATCCTACCAAACTATATCATTTTAGCCATTTCCGTTACCGAAGTATGTCAATTTATGTGATTTTCGAAATTTTCGATATCGAAAGTGGGCGTGGTTGGAGAGCGATTTTTTCCTGTTTCATCAGGTATACTCCCAACGATACTAGTATGGTTTGTGCCAAATTCCATCATTCTATCGTAATCAGTTTAAAAGTTACGCCCAGTCGAATTTTTAAAAATGCCCCCCTTAAAAGTGGGAGGTGCCATGCCCACTATAACAAATTTTTGGAGAAATCATAAAAGAACGACCAGGGGGTATCATCTATAAAATTATATCATTTTAGCCATTTCAGCTGCCGAGATATGCCAATTTGTGTTATTTTCGAAATTTTCGATATCGAAAAAGGAGGCGTGGTTATCATCCTATAGGGTTATGGTATTGCATTACTAATCGTTTTCATTGATTTCCATAAGTTTGGTTGGAACAGCTGATTAACGTTATGGGCATGGCGTTAGCGTTAACGATAACTTATTATGCCTTTAAGGGTCAGTTACATAAAGCTTTGTTTTGACTTTACCTCAAACTTTGACTTTGACAGAAAAGTTCAGTATACGTATTTAAACGAAGCATGGCAAATTGGAGATCTCAAAGTTGAAGCAAGGTTAAAATTTGGCAATCTCTCAAATTTTGCTTGCTTTGACAATCAGACGTTGATGACTTTGCTTTAATTAAAGAATAAAAAGTTGGAGGAAATAATAATTAATTCATTTTTTTTCTATTGGCTCGATCCATTTCAAATCGACCAGCCATTTCAGACGAAATTTTATTTTTTGATGAAGCTTTCAGGAATAATTCTTGAATCTATTTTAAATTACACTTTTTTTTGTTTTTTCCCTAGAAGTCTCCGTTTCCGAGAAATAAATGTTTTCCCCCGAGGCCCTAAATGGGGATTTTTCATATTCTCATGAACAACTTTTCTTCGAATGCTCACAACTTCTTTAAAAATGTATGGATTTTTATAATTTTTTTTTAATTTGTAGGTAATCGATTAAACTATCGAACCCATGACAGCAAACTACTATTGGTCATGTAGCGTTTAAGAAAAATTTAATTGTGTAACAATGCAATTTTTTTTTCAACACAATTTTTTTCATATTGCAACATTTCTTTTTTTTTAAATTTTTTTTATATAATGTATGATGTATGAACAACAATATATAATCATGTCAATATGCTAAAATTCGTATTTCTCGAGATATGATTTTTGGATTTTTTTTTTTATGAAATGTTTTAATAATACATTTTCTTGTTTTTTATTTAAAGCTAGAATGGTACAAATTTGATGACAGACAATGGAAAACAGTTACAGTTTTATTTACACTCATGGTCGCTTGTTTTCGCGAAGTAAATTTCTCCGCCGTACTCTTTTTTCCAAACGTGACTTTGCCGGATTCCTTTTATTGCTTTACAACTACTCCATTCTTTGTTTTTTTCTTTGCGAAATTTTTTCAATTTCGTATCATCCAGTATGCAGATCCTGACATTAGGCGTATATTCTTGTACTTTGTCGGCAAACGTTTTGGCGTCTGGAATAGCCTCAAGCGGCCCTTTTCGTAGATTGTGGTTGGTCGCGAACTCCATCGCAAGCTCCTTTGCCGTGTCCAGAAGCAGAAAATACCCACTTTCTCGAACCTGGAGATTTTCCGAATTCGGAAAATTGATATCGATTCTTGAAATGACTTGGTGCTCCATCGGATATGATCGTTATGTTTTCTATACTTTCTGGTTATTTGTGACGAATATTATCAATTATAGTGTTTATTACTAAGAACTGCAAAGCTCAATATGTCGTTCTGGTGATAACAAACCGCTGTGAAAATAGATACTTGATCATTTTTCCAATGATGGCTCTGAATTTCATCTCTCAAAATGACTGACCAGTTTTCAGCAAAGTCCACGTGGAGTATCAAACTATCGGATAGCGATTTGCATAATTCTTTCTCGTTCCTAATGGCTCTTTGTTGAATTTCTTTGATGCGCAAGTGGGGACCTGTTTCTTTAGCGCACTCGACCAGATGTTTCAAACAGTTTTTCACGGTTGTTGTCTTTTTGATCAGGTTGCTGTCTTCCCAAGCAGCATAAGTGGTTTCGTCATTTTCATCAATATTCTCCGAAAATCCAATAAGTTCCAAAGTGATAGCTTCTGGACCTGGGCAGTTCTCACATTCTTGCAAAACGCACGCGTTATAATCTCTTGAGCATACCATTAATGACAATATTAATTCGCGGATTGGCTCTATTGTTACTCGAGCATCCTTTTGGCAGTTTTTCAGAGCAATAAGCGGCAAATCAAAATTAGCATAATAAACACAGAGACACACTTCTTGGGGAGAATTCAAGCTAACCCACTTTGGACGTAGAGTGTAAAACTTCGAAATCCCCATTTTCACATCAGGATTGTTATCTTTGAAAATCTGATACGTCGCTTTTGTTGGGTCTTTGCCGAGAACAGTCTAAGTCGTCATTTAAGTAATATTCATGAGCAATATTAATAGATGCTTGATCAATTGGGTGACCGCAGTAAAGATCTAGATTGTGACAAATACCTTTATTTTGCAGCAGTTTCTTTGCCTCTTTAACCATATATGCCGTAACAGATGGAAATATGATCAGTAAATCGCTTCAAGGCGTTCAACGGAAAAGTAGTCAACAATCGTATCTTTTCTTGTGTTGACGAGCAGTTTTCCAAGGATCTGCTGAAACTGTCTATCCAGCTGAGACAAAAATCGCAGTCATTTTCTTGCTGAAATACCTTTCTGATCTTCTGAGATACTTTTGAGTCAAAGGCGCTGGTGAGTTGGTTTCGCTTCTTAGATGCATATAAAATCGTTCTTTCAGAATTGCTGATTTCTTCAAGGGCGATACGTCGAGCTGAAAATTGTTAATATGCGAATTGAATGTAGCCAACTCGGCTTCAGAATCATAAAAATTTTCGGATAAATCTGGAGACGGTGGATTGCAAGGTGGCGGCAAATTAAGGTCGTCACTGGTAGTTTTTGTAACATACCTCTTAAGTTGGACGCAAAGTTTTGAGGTAGCAAATGTCAGGCGAGGTTAACAAAGCTGATACCGGGTCGCCTCAGAGAGTAAGCATGGCCTTACCGCGGTACGGGGCTCTGCCGCGGCGGACGACACATTTTCCCCTACTCTTCCCTTGACCCTAAGCTGGCCTTGTCCGGCGATGGGTCGTACGAACATGATGAACTCAAATAACGCAAATAAAAACGAAAACCCCAAAAAGCAAACAACGCCAAATTTCACTCCTCAGCAAAGGAGAGCTATGGAGGAGCAGGCGAGAAAGCAACAACAACGCCGGAGCACAACCTCCGTTCCACAATCAAGGGGGGGATCGACAGCGATGGCAACTACGAGTCGGTCAACCAACCCTCTATCGAGTAAGATTGACTTGATGGGAGCTAGCACCAGTGCGGTTGCCAACGCAGCTAAGCGGACAACGGCGGATGCTAAACTCCCATCAACCTCTGATATGAAAAACAGTATCTTTACGTCTGTGGCAGCGGTCTCACGACCTGGCCTCGGAGTTTCGAAGGGGAAGGAAGCTGCAACTGAGATTTCGGCAAGGGGAGCGACCGCGATGGCAACTACGGGTCCGCACTCCCGGGAGACATCTCCCCGCCGCTTCACATACCACGAGAAAAGATTGGCTGCAAAGATCCTGAAGAGGTATGAAGGGGTACCGCAGGAGTCGCTGTCGCCGAATTCCAGTAAATCGGTAGAGCTAGCGAAAGCTGTGATACCGGATTTCCAAAAATCTTACATGCCAAAGAGGTTAAAAGTTAACCCTTTCAAGCGCCAGAGATCGGACCTGGAGTTAAATCCCCCTCCCAAGCGGCATCAGAATACCTCTGGAGCGGGCAAACTAAGCTTTGCTGAGGTAACCAAGGACAGGATCCTTATAGGCGTCCTTGACCGAGGCAATGACCGTCTGGCCATCCCCAAGGACCGGTGGCGTTACGTGCGAAATGAACTCGGCAACATTCTTCTCAACGTTGCTCCGGAGTTTCCGGGTAGTTCGGCGCGAGTAACGGATGCGGGCTGGCACCAGGGTCAGATCAAATTACTCGCATGCGAGGATGCAAAAAACGTAGCACTGTATAAGGCAGCAGCTGCTAAACTGGGTGAAGTCTACAAGGGCGCAAAGATAGAGGTCGTCGACTGGAAGGACATTCCAGCTCGTCCAAGGGCAAGGGCGTGGATTCCGGCCATCCCTGACGAACCCGACAGAATTCTCGGGATGCTACGGCTAATGAATCCGTCTCTCCCAACGCATGACTGGAGTGTTAATCTGGTCGGGGATGCGGTGGGGCCCGACAGACAGGTGGTGTTCACCATGAATAAAGAGTCAATCGAGCCCCTCAAAAAGTGCAATGGCCTAGTACACTACAGCGTAGGCCAGATCGTTATCCACGTATATCGTGGTGACGCTCAGCGCGCTACCTTCTCGGCTGCTCCGGGGGAACCGGAAAACGAATTACCAGAAGAGGAAGCGGAGGATTCCGATGCGGAAAGAATGTTATCCGCCACGTCCCTTGCCGATAGTGCTGTGAACAACTCGGAGATGGAGGACAGCCTACAGGACGAGGAAGTCCTCGACGTCACGGTGGTAGCAGCCAACGCTGAGCGATTAACATCTAACGCTACAAGCAGCAGGACTCCTGCAACGCCATATCGGGCAGTTAATCGGAACAACTCGTCGTTGATAGGCAACCTCCGGGATGGGGCAAACCTCGACGACATGGGGACGGCAGGGAAGTCTGTGCGCTCTCATGTTGGTGGTGCTTCAGATTAATCTGCACAAATCTAAAGTGGCTTCGGCTGCTTTAAGTAGTCGTCTTTCTAAAGGCGACGTGGATGTGGTCCTCATCCAAGAACCCTGGGTCAATAGCTCGAGAATCTGCGGATTGGGGACTAAGGGCTTCAAGCTCATTCGAGCCAGCGAGGAGAGCAAAGTCCGAACGTGTATTTTGGTCAAGTCTGAGTTGAACTCCTTTCTCCTACCTAACTACACCAATGGTGATATTACCGCTATCAGTCTAACGGTCGACAGCACCCGCCTGACGGTTGCGTCGGTCTATATGCCCTACGACGCCGAAGAACCCCCACCACAAACGGAGGTGAAAGACCTGGTGTCAAATTTCTGCACGGGTAATCTTATTATTGGAGCGGACGCTAATGCTCACCATGTCCAATGGGGGAGTTCCGATATCAATGCCAGGGGCGAGTCTCTGTTTGATTACCTCTTAACAACCAACCTGGTAATTCGTAACGTGGGTAATGAGCCTACTTTTATCACTAAGACCCGTAGGGAGGTCATAGACCTCACTATCTGTAGTGAAGGCGCTTATGGGTGGGTCAGAAAATGGCGGGTTCTGGAAGAACATTCATTCTCCGACCACCGTTACATAGAAATGGTTTTAGACTTTATTGTAGAACAACCAATCATGAAGCGCAATCCCCGTAACACAAATTGGCAGTTACACAATGAAATATTAGGCAGAGACCTCCCAGTACTGCCCTCACAAGCCCCCTCATCAGTAGAGGAGCTAGAGGATCTTGTTACTACATTTACATCGGCGCTCTCAAATGCTCTAGGACAGGCTTGTCCAGTGCCAAAACCACGCGGTAAACACAGGCCACATTGGTGGTCCTACGATTTGGACTCGCTCCGAATATCATGCCGGAAACAATTTAACAAGGCCAAGAGCTTCGGCTGTGAGCCTCATTGGCACGAATATAAAGCTAAACTAAGGGCCTACAAAAAAGCTCTGAGACAGGCGAAGAGAACCTCGTGGAGAAATTTCTGCACTGGCGTCGAAAAGGTCGACGACACAGCGAGACTTAGACGAGTCCTCTCGAAAAGTCAAACAACCATCAGCTATCTGCGAAAACCTGACGGATCCTGGACCAGCACGGAAGAGGAAACCCTTGAGCTGCTCTTGAATACACATTTTCCGGGGAATCTGCATGATGCACCACTAGCACCTGCAACAAACCTGGCAGTAAATATACCCGTCACTGAGGAAAGAGTAAGGTGGGCAATTAAAAGCTTTGAACCGTATAAGGCTGCCGGGCCGGACGGGATTATCCCCGCGCAACTTATAAACACGTTGGAGACATCAGCTAAATGGCTGGTATTTCTCTTCACAGCCTGCCTGGCTCTCAACCACATTCCGGGCTCCTGGAGAAGCGCCACGGTAGTGTTTATCCCTAAGGCTGGGAAGGCATCCCACTACGAGCCAAAAGACTACAGACCGATCAGTCTCTCGTCCTTTGTACTCAAAACCTTTGAGAGGATACTAAGCGACTACCTCTCAACGACTATTGATAGCAACCTTATTTCTAGCTATCAGCATGCATACACCAAGGGTAAATCAACAGAAACCGCTCTGCACAGCCTAGTATCGGTCATTGAGAAATCGCTGTGTGAAAAGGACTACTGTCTCGTGGCCTTCCTAGACATTGAGGGGGCTTTCAACAATATAAGCCCGGAGGCTATCAACTCCGCTCTAACTAATCTGGGCGTAGATAGACCTCTAACTGGTTTAATTGGCCAACTTTTAAGGGGAAGGAAAATAGCTTCTTCACTTGGTACGGTTGAGTTATCACGCTATGTCACAAGGGGAACCCCCCAGGGTGGTGTTCTTTCCCCGCTTTTATGGAACCTCACAGTCAACTCGTTGCTACGTGACACAAGTTGGGGGGGCGGGAAGATAGTGGCATATGCAGACGATTTAGCTATTGCATTCAGAGGCAAGTTCCCACAAACCCTGTGTGACCTGATGCAAGTAGCACTGCGAGACGTTTCGACGTGGTCCTCTCGCTGCGGACTTAGTATCAACCCGGGGAAAGTGGAACTTGTCCTCTTCACCAACCGGTACAAAATACCGCCAATAAGCCTACCAGAACTAGATGGCACGCGCCTGGGCTTGTCGGATAAGGCCAAGTTTCTAGGCATAGTTCTGGACATTAAACTGAATTGGAAGGAGAATGTTCTTCAGCGCCAGAAGAAAGCTTGCATCGCTCTTTACACATGCAAAAGAGCCATTGGCAAAAAATGGGGGCTCAGCCCTAGAGTATGCAGTTGGATCTACACGGCCATCATTCGTCCAATCATGCTATATGGAGTCGTCGTATGGTGGCCTGCGCTGAGCAAGGCAACATACCTGAATCTGTTGCGGAAAGTCCATAGATCCAATATGATCTGTATAAGCGGTGCGCTAAGGACAACGCCCAACGAAGCCCTCCAGGTCATTCTGGGCATTTTGCCACTTGATCTGGAAGGGTTTCGGTCAGCAGCGGCATCAGCTCTGCGCCTAAGAGAAACCTCCAGTTGGGGGCCGGGTACTATTGGACACTCCAGTATTCTGGAATCTTACAGCTTTCTCCCTCTAAGCACAGATCGTTGTGCGACCACTACAGTCGGTGATAGCTGTTTCAAAATAAACATTCCCAGCAGAGAAGACTGGGAGAGGACGGATTGGTGTCCCGAAACAAATGGTGGCACTTCCATATACACCGACGGCTCGAAGTTGGACGGCAGAGTTGGAGGAGGGGTTTATTCAAGGTATTTGGACCTTGAGCTCTCCTTCAGACTACCTGATCATTGTAGCGTCTTCCAGGCGGAAGTCTCGGCAATCCTAGACGCCGCGGCCTGGTTAAGCAAACGTGTTATCGGAGAAGATATCGCTATTTTCAGCGATAGCCAAGCGGCCATCAAATCCCTTGGCTCATACACGTTCAACTCTGAACTGACGCTCAGCTGTCGTCGATCTCTTCAGGAGATGGCCCAACAGAACCGCGTAAACCACATATGGGTCCCGGGACATAGGGACATTGAGGGAAACTGTAAGGCAGACGAGCTTGCCAGGCAGGGCACGACCAAGCAGGTTCTTCAGGATAAAGAGCGCTTAGGTATGCCGTTTGCCACATGCAAACTAATGCTGAAGGAGCACACACTCCGTCAAGCCAACGAAAGATGGCTGCAATCCCCAGGGTGTCGGATATCGAAACAAACCTGGCCAAAATGGGATCTTAAAAGGTCTAGACGCATTTATGCCCTAACTAGGAGGGAAATCTGCATATTGATAGGGGTATTAACCGGTCACTGCCTCATTGGTAGGCATGCAGAAAGGCTAAGTGTGCCCTACCGACGATGCTGCAGGAGTTGCAAAGATGATGAGGAGGAGGAAACAGTGGAACACCTCATCTGCAACTGTCCGGCTTTAAGCGGCGCGAGAACGCGCTTTTTGGGAGTTCCGTTCCTGGATAGCCTAAGCCAGATCGCGGAACTGGACATAAAGGACTTGATGGCCTTCATAAAGTCATCTAAGTGGTTCGAGGAGGAGTAACGGTGTCGGTTTAGGAGTGTCAGTCCCGGGATTCTGCTATGTGGAAAATCCCAACAACTCAGGGATTTTCCATTTGGCTGGGTCCCGGGACTGACTTTACTTGTGTTGGTGGTATCACAACGGGCCTTTCAAAACTGGCCTAAGTGTGCCTCTGCGGCAGCCACTTGAACCTAACCTAACAAAGCTGTATGTATTTGACCCTTTAGTGTCGCATTAAGGTATTTGTGGCAATAAGGTAAAAGAAACCAAAGTATTTTTTTTTAATATTTCAGTTGTGCGTTTCGAATTAAAAAAATGTACACCTTTCCAATTGTACTTTCGAAAGCATCAATTTGATTGTACTTTGGAATAGTTAAATGTTCTTTAGAAAGCGTCAAATGTACTTTAGAATTATCAGATGTACCTTAGAAGTCATCATTTTGATTTTAGAAACCATAAAATGTACTTTATAAAGCGTCAAATGTACTTTCAAAATGGTGAAATCTACCTTCGCCAGTATCAATTGCCCTACATTAGAATTTTCTAAAGTACATTTGATCATTCGAAAATACATTTGACGATTTCTATAGTATATTTGATGATTCTAAAGCACATTTGATGCTTTCTAAAATCAAAATGATGCTTTCTAAAATCAAATTGATGCTTTAGAAAGTACTGCTGGAAAAGGTGTAGTTGATATGTATGGAGTATCGAAATGGTGATTAGAGATTTGTGTAAGGAGAAAACAACGCAGGCAATATCTAATTTGTAACTATTTAATAAAAAACGGCTGACAACTACCTCTTTTTCTATATATAATGAAGCTGCCCTGTGTGGTGAGCATCAAATTAAAATATTCGACGAATGTATGTATGTAGAAATTCTTATTATTTAGTTTTTTAAACAAAAAACTTTGTACTTTCATTTAATAAAATCAACACAAAAGAAAAACAGGTTTTTATTAAACATTTATCTAAAAATACTGCCCCAAACGGTGTAGTACGTAAAATTTACGTATATTAGCATTAAAGTAGGGTTAAGCTGTGTAGGGCAAGGTAAAAGAAACCAAAGTCTTTTTTTTTAATATTTCTGTTGTGCGTTTCGAAATAAAAAAATGTACACCTTTCCAATTGTACTTTCGAAAGCATCATTTGATTGTACTTTAGAATTATCAGATGTATCTTAGAAGTTATCATTTTGATTTTAGAAAGCATAAAACGTACTTTATAAAGCGTCAAATTTACTTAAGAAAGCGTCAAATGTACTTTCAAAATGGTGAAATGTACCTTCGCCAGTATCAATTGCCCTACATTAAAATTTTCTAAAGTACATTTGATCATTCGAAAATACATTTGACGATTTCTATAGTATATTTGATGCTTTCTAAAATCAAAATGATGCTTTCTAAAATCAAATTGATGCTTTCGAAAGTACTGCTGGAAAAGGTGTAGTTGATATGTATGGAGTATCGAAATGGTGATTAGAGATTTGTGTAAGGAGAAAACAACGCAGGCAATATCTAATTTGCGTCCTATCTGCAGTTTTGTTATTTATGTTACTGCAACATATTTAATATCTAAAGTATTATTAAATAAGGTATTTTTTAAATGTCATTTTTTTTATAAATGAAACACTAAGTCCAATCGAAAAAAATTAAAGAAACAAATTTTGAAATCGGTAAAGCCGTTTTCGAGTAATGGGTAAAATATTCTTTAATTAAAGTTTAATAAAAAAAATTGTGATGTACACGGTACCAGAATCAGATAGAAGACATTAAAAAAAATTCAAAATCGGTCAATCCAATTTTGACAGAAAGCATTTTGATTTTAGAAGGTATCAAATGTGTAAGGAGAAAACAACACAGGCAATATCTAATTTTCGTCTAATTTTCTATCTGCAGTTTAGTTATTTCTGCTACTATAACAGATTTAATAGCTTAAGTACTATTAAATAAGGTATTTTTTAAATGAAATTTTTTTATAAATGAAACACTAAGTCCAATCGAGAAAATTAAAGAAAACAATTTTGAAATCGGCAAAGCCGTTTTCGGGTAATAGGTAAAATATTCTTTAATTAAAGGTTAATACAAAAAAATTGGTGATGTTCACGGTACCAGAATCAGATAGAAGACATTGAAAAAAATTTTCAAAATCGGTCAATCCAATTTTGACTTTTAGCGAGTTATACGAACGTCAATTCATTTTTATATATATAGATTTGCGCAATTCATACATACATATCTTCAAGCAATTGGATTATTATTGACTCGCTAAATGCTTTTGATCTTTGCACGACCTATGTATATACATCCACAAATATTTAAAATTTAACAAACCCCGAAAAAATATTTCACTAATTTTTTATTACTAGCTAGACGGAGGATTGCTCATATATTTTCTATGATAAACTAACACTAAGTTGGACTTGAGGTAATTTTTTCTATTGAAAACTTACGCTTACCTTGTGGTAGTTAAATATTTTCTTAGAAAGACTTTCATTTACCTTGAGGAGTGGTAATTTTTACCACAGCAAAAACACAGCTGATCAAATTCACAAATTGAGAAGCTACTGGGAAAATAAAACTCATAAGAGAGCAATGTACCACTTGTGCTGTCTAAAAAAATGGAAAGCGTTGACTGCACAAGTAAGTTTTGCTTTTTACGAGGTAGCTATGGGAGCTAGGAGTTATCCCGTTAGCGTGTTATATAGAACACATTTTCCCCTATATAGTGCCATGCCTAACTCACCACTTGTGCTTTAACCGGCTCAATTATCAATTTGAGAATGAGAAGATATTTTTCTAGATTTGAGAAAAATATGGTTCTCCGTGTAACAGCCTTTTCATGTGCCCCTTATGAAGGATGGAGGATGAACTAGCCGACAAATTTATAGTGATCGTTAAAGTTTACGGTTAGTCGAGAAATCCGCCCTATTCCCGCTCGTTGATTGCTTGAAAAACATATACATACAGTGGTGGCCAAATTATATGCAACTAACACGCCCGTTAAGACAAACTATATATTATTTTCCATAAACTTAACAGAATGCTCATAAAAAGTAAAATTATTTTAGTTTGATATTAACACATTTATTTCATTGTTGGAAATTAAACAAATTCAATTATGACGTAAAAAAAACAATAAATTACTTAGCTTTTTAAAAAGTCTGTCGTAGTGTATCGGTTAAGTGTAGCGGCAAAAGTAACATCAACAATTATTTAGGAAAAGAATTTTTCTAAACGGGGTCGCCTCTCGGCAGTAGTTTGGTAAACTCTCCGTTCGGAGTCGGCAAAAAACTGTAGGTCCCGCCAATTTGTAGGAAAAACTCAAATGCAACACACCACAAGTTGGAAAGAGAAGCTCGGCAAAAATCTCGTTAGAGCTTATGATAACCTGTTGGTATATCGCCGCCATTAGTTAGTTAGTTGACAAAACAAATGCAACTTTTTAGAAGTAAGTATGAAAAAATTTAAAACTAATACTTTGTTGCAAATCCCTTGTTTTTTATTACTGCGCCACACCTTCTCGGCATTGCTGCAATTAAATTATCTATGGTTTGCATCGGAATCGATTGCCAGGCCTCTTGCAGTCTATTGAAAAGCTCATCTCCATTTTTAACGCTAGTAGGCGTATAGACGCCTGTTAACCAGTTCCCACAAGTTCTCAATCGGGTTGAGATCGGGGACTGAGGTGGCCATTCCATAACATCTACCTTATTTTCCCTAAACCAAGACTTTACGTACCTCGCTGTGTGCTTTGGGTCGTTATCTTGTTCCATTAATTTTATGCAGGGGTCCAACGCCATTTGCAGAAAAGCACCCCCACACCATTATATTGCCGTCACCATGCTTGACTGTTTTCTGCAATATCGAGGATCATATCGTTTATTGACCGGTCTTCTTACATATGACATTCCATCGCTGCCTATAATGTTAAATTTTGATTCATCACTGAAAAGAACTGTTTTCCATTTACTAGTAGGCAAGTAGGTAATTTAGATGATCTGTAGCAAATTTAAAACGCTTTGCTTTGTTTTTCATAGAAATCATGGGTTTGTATGCAGGACGACAACCTCGCAGTGAAGCTTTCAAAAGGCGTCTACGCACAGTTCTTGCTGATATTTGTAAATCCAAATCGCTTATTATTTGTCTTGGCACAATTTCGGGATTCTTTTTTGCCAGCGGGACTAGTAAATTGTCTGTTCTCTGCCATGTTTTACGTTTACGACCGCCTTGGTGGACAACAGCAACTTTCTTTGTTGTATTAAACATTTTGATAATTCGGGAAATTGTACTTCCCTGCAAAAATCGAGAGTACTCTACTTCCTATCCAAATAGTACTCCAATTGGAGCATCAAAGTACTCCAACCTTCGCTTTGTTTCTGCTACCCCATGGAGTACTTACAGTCAGAGTACTTTGCAATGTACTCCAATGTTGTTACTTCTTGGAGTATATACTGTCATAGCGATAGTGTTGTGATTTTCGTCGATAAGGCAGCAGCAATGATCGGCTTTCAAAAAGCTGAAGGTGGTCCGATGAGGTATACAAAGGATTACTATTGGAGTACTCCAATATCAAAGAATTGGAACACATAATCCAACGATTTTTGCAGGGTTTTGTGCACTGCATATTTATTGCAATAGCTCTCTGTGCCATTCCTTCCTGGAAATCTGCAATTATCTTCTTGCGAAGTTTGATTCCAAATTTGTCCTGAGCCATTATCAAGAAAACACTATTTATTCAATTAACACAACAATTTACTTGCAAAAGCCACTGAAATTCTTTCATAACTAATTTAAATTCTTATTTTTAGCGAAAACGAAACAAAAAGTGACGAAAAAATACCGTTACAATAGTGTTGCTTAAACTATCATACAAAGTTGCATTTGTTTTGTCCATGCTATTTTTAGGAAAATAGAAAAAATAGTACTTACATGTTTTTAAAAGAACGAATATTGTATTGGTAACACCATAAAATTAAAGTGCGTACATAAAACGAAAAAAATTGTGCTTTTGATTAACATTCTGTAAAGTTTGAGAAAAATTATATATAATTTGTTGGAAAGAGTGTGTAAGTTGCATATGATTTGGCCATACCTAAATATATGTACACTAGCTGACCCGGCAGACGTTGTCCTGCCACAAATTTGCTTCCCTGCATGTTTCTTTAACCCGATCCTTGATGGGCGCTATGAATTACAGCAGGGTTTTAATTAAAAAAAAGTGTCTTGTGTCCTATTGTGGGCGGATTATAATATTTTAAAATTTGAAAGAAAAAAAACGGGCCAGTGGCTCGGCTGTTTAGTTAGCTTTTTTAAAATTTGGAGTTAGAAATTTATATATATAGTATAGATAATGTGGACGACTCGAAGTGGGCGCGGCGGATGCACTAGAATGTTTAGTACAGGGATGCAAACGACAGGGATGCAAACGACTCCAAAAATCTGTGGGGTTCGGTTCGAACCACTTCCAGAAAATTTGTGTGGTTCGCTTCAGGGGTTCGAACCACCTCGATAAAACTTGAACCGGTTTAGATGTTTATACCAACACCCAGCCAAAAACGAAAAAAAAAGATTAAAAACAACAAGTAAGGAAGTCTAAGTTCGGGTGAAACCGAACATTACATACCCAGCTGTGCACATAAAGTGGGCGTGATCGTTCACCGATTTTTCTTATTTTCTGTGGTAGTACTCTACATAAACATAACATGCCTGGTACCTAGTTTCGTAAATCTATCTCACACCGTTCTGAAGTTGTTAGCAGTCGAATTTAAAAATTGCTTGACTCATAAGTGGGCGGTGCCACGCCACTTTCCAAAATTTTGAAAAAATTATGTAAAGAATATGAAAGTTGATGTATGTACCAAATTATATTATTATAGCGAAATCAGTTAATTAGATATGGACTTTTCATTATTTCCACCTCCTTTCAATATAACAATAGTATGTCCTCTACGAAATTTCGTTATACTAGCATAAACTGTTCTGAAGTTATTAAGAGTCAAAATTTTAAAATTTCTTCAAATATACGTGGGCGGTACCACGCCCCCTTTTCAAAAATTTTTATAAAATCGGCCTTAGAACATCTAAATCAATACATATTGCAAATTTTATCATTGTAGCTGCTTCTAATATTGAATTAACCCATTTTATACGTTTTTCGAAATTTTCGATATCGAAAAAGGGGCGTTATAAAAAAGTTATAATAGCAATACAATACTGAAAATTATTATTATGTAATGATACATGTTACTAATTCATTTAAAATTATGGAAAGTTTATATTTTTTATTAAACAATATTTTTTCAAAGGGAAATTTTTAAAACGGTTTTCGAGAAATTTTGATTTTAAAAAATGCTTTATATGAGCTTTGACCTTCTATAACTTTTGCTGTTGTTGTTTCTCCCTAAAAAGAAACGCCTGTTATGTACACTTCAATAATATCTATGGACCCCCCATACTTTATTTATAATTTGGAAGGAAATATTCTGCATCTAAGCCGATTTTTCATACTATGGAAATACTCCATATAAATATCAAAATAAATTATTATATTTAGTTTAATTACACAGTGCTACTAAAAAAATAAATTTAAATACACTTTTAAAGCGACCTAGTAAAGATTGTTCATCTGGTCGAGTTATACACGAAACACCCTTCAAAGGATGTGCAACACCATCAAAATCTGGTTTTAAGGCCAAAAAAACATTTTTTCAGAGTTTTCGATGATAAAAAATCATTTAAAATCAAAATTTCAACCGAATTTGAAATTCTCAACAGTTTTGGGTAAAGAATTGTTGACACTTTCGAAATATATACATATAGTGTTTTGTTCATTTGAAAAGGGTATGACATGTTTATCACGCGAGAAGTTGAATTTTTAGAATATTTTTTCGGTTTTTCCAGTTCCGACGTCATTTTTTTCCGAAAGCGGAAATTAAAAATTGTATTTCTGTGAAGAGATATTTGCAATCAAAGTTGCAAGTTTTCATGTGGTTGTTGTAATGCCCCTAAAAATATGCAAAAAAAATGGCGCCAGCCACGGTTCAGGCAACCACCCGGACTTGGCATGGCATTGCCAATAACTTTTCACAGATATACAGGCAGGTTCTGGCAATTCTGGAATAAAATGTGTGAACATTTTAAAATTCCTACTTATGTAATTTGACAAAATTTTTACAAATTTTATCCGGAAGTGAATTTCAGAACCTGCCTGATAAAATTTTTAATTTCCGTTTTCTGATTATTGATACTGAAGTCAAGACGCGTCTTTTGATACGAACATCGATAATTTTGGACCACCATTAACCATTGAACCGTCTTGTAAAATGGTACCGAAATTCTTTGGGCAATACTCAATAGCTTTCATGAACATGAAATGGTATTATAACTTTGGTCCGATGTTTGTAAATATGAGAAGAAGAAGAGATAGACCCATCAATAAGTATACCGAAATGATCAGGATGACGAGATGAGTTGATTTAACCATGTCCGTTTGTCTGTTTGAACGCAAACTAGTCCCTCAGTTTTTGAGATATTTGGCTGAAATTTGGTATGCGGCCACCATTTTCCAATATAGGAATCATTTGTCGGAACCAGCAAGATCGGACCGATATTACATATAGCTCCCATACAACCGATTATTCCGATAAACGGTTTTTTGGGCTATAACTCCTTTAATTTAAGAGCTAGGAACGTGAAATTTTGTAAGTGTTGCTATATTTATATGCGAAATATCGATGTTGAAAATCATCGAGATGGGATAAATATTTCACATAGCCCCCATACAATCGATTGTTCCTATAAACGGATTTTGGTAGATAACACCTGTAATTAAAAACGTAGGAACGTGAAATTTTGGAAGTATCGCTATTTTTATATGTGAAATATCGATGTTGAAAATCAACGAGATGGGATAAATATTTCACATAGCCCCCATACAATCGATTGTTCCGATAAACGGATTTTGGTAGATAACTCCTGTAATTATATAGGTAGGAAAGTAAAGTTTCGTAGCTACTGCTATTTTAAAATGTGGAATGTCGATGTTAAAAATTAATGAGATTGGACCAATATAACACATCGCCCCCGTATAATCGATAGTTCCAATAATTTCGGTATGAGCTAAATTTAAATTCACACAGGCTGTACTGGGATCAAACAGTGAAAATCGTGACGCTTATTCATGAAAGGTATTTAGCCTTCGGCACAGCCGAAGATAGCTTTCCTTACTTGTTTTTAACTGATAACCAAATTTTTGTTACACTTTTATTTTACGAAATGATTTCGAATTATTTAAGTAAAGTCGAAATTCTTTAAATTTTCTTCAGAAAAGTCTGATATCAGACTATTTCGGAAGTCTTGGTTTGGTGGGAAAGTACAAAATACAAAGTAGGAAATTTTAGAATTTTAAGCACAAGTGGTATAAGTCCACATTTCTCGAACTGAGATATTCAAGGTTTTGTGTTGTCAACAAATATAGGGGGTACCCTTGATTTCACAAGATAGTTCTGCTATTTATTCCGTTTCTATGGGAGCTAGGAGTTACCCTGTTAGTGTGTTATATAGAACACACTTTCCCCTCCATAGCGTCATGCCTAACTAAAAAAAAAACGAAAACTGGACTTATACCACTTGTGCTTTAAACGGCTCAATTATAAGATACCCAATAAAAAAAAAAAATAATAATTATAAAATTTAATAGTCAAATATTGAGTTGGCTGGTAATGGTAATGGTTAGTGTAATGAAATAGTCGAACTTTTTGTTGTGTAAATGTTGACTAAAGTAGGTAGGTACTATAGTGAAAGTTGAGGTTAAGATTTCGATTGGATTGAGCTAGTCGTTGCTGTGATTGTAGAATTGCTGAAATGACGGGGGCATTTTAGTTGAAATGCCTCGAGCCGTCGACAGCTATTGGGTTTCATAAAACCATCAGCAAATATATTTGACTGTTTAGTTTGTGGGGAAAAGGAAGATGGAGGTGAACACGTTAAACTTATTTTAGTATTAAATTATATAATGTGAACAACATAATCGATTTTGATATTAAATGTTGATTGTTATAATAAATAGATCACTTATTTGCATTGTTTGATTGATATAATTTAGTTCTGGTACAAAATTGATTATAATGTTAATTTGGTAGCTTCATTTTTGTTGCAGTTGAAATTTTTTTGTGTTGAAATACAGTGTTTAACAAGAAAAGAAGTCTAAGTTCGGGTGAACCGAACATTAAATACCCAGCGGTAATTTCCAGAACGGGATAACAATGATATAGGCCCTAGGAGGATTTATCTAAAGTTTTTACTATCTTAGCTTTTTACCTTACCGAATTATGTCAATTTATGTGATTTTCGAAATGTTCTATATCGAAAGTGGGCGTGGTCGGAAAGCGATTTCGTCCAATTACATCAGCTATGCTCCCTATTATGCTATTATATCTTGTACCAATTTCATCGTTCTACCGTAATCAGTTTAAAAGTTATGACCCGTGAAATTTTCAAAAATGCCTCCCTGAAAAGTGGGCGATGCCACGCCTACTTTTAAAAATTTATCAAAAATTCATTATAGATTGACTAGGGGGTTCATCCTACCAAACTATATCATTTTAGCCATTTCCGTTACCGAAGTATGTCAATTTATGTGATTTTCGAAATTTTCGATATCGAAAGTGGGCGTGGTTGGAGAGCGATTTTTTCAAATTTCATCAGGTATACTCCCAACGATACTAGTATGCTTTGTGCCAAATATCATCGTTCTACCGTAATCAGTTTAAAAGTTACGACCAGTCGAATTTTCAAAAATGCCTCCCTTAAAAAATTTACAAAATTTGTAAAAAAATCATTATATAATAACCAGGGGGATTCACCTATAAAATTATATAATTTCCGTTACCGAATTATGTCAATTTAGGAGATTTTAGAAATTTTCGATATCGAAAGTGGGCGTGGTTGGACGGCGTTTTATCCAATTTCATCAGGTATACTCCCAACGATACTAGTATGGTTTGTGCCAAATTCCATCATTCTATCGTAATCAGTTTTTTAAGTTACGCCCAGTCGCCACGCCCACTATAAATTTTTTTTGGAAAAATCATAAAAGAATGACCAGGGGGTATCATCTATAAAATTATATCACTTTAGGCATTTCAGCTGCCGAGATATGCCAATTTGTGTGATTTTCGATATCGAAAAAGGGGCGTGGTTATCATCCGATTTCGCCCATTTTCAATAGCAACCTACCTTGGGCAGAAAGTAACCTGTTTACAAAATTTCATGCAAATATCTCAATTTTTACTCAAGTTATCGTGTACCCAGACGGACAGTTATATACTACCGTTATGTGAACAAAATTAATATAGGTACCCTTGTACTAGTACGCTGGGTATAAAAATGGCAGGTTCGTGTACATTATGTACGCGCAGGATCGTCCGTATGGAAATACTCCATATAAATATCAAAATAAATTATTGTATTTAGTTTAATTATTAGATGATTACTTTTCTATCGCAAAATTTATAATGACTTTTATTTTAATAACTTTCAAATATTTTCACTTACAAAAAAATATTAATACAATCAAAAAATAAATTTAAATATCAAAGTACAAAATACAAAGTTGGAAATTATAGAATTTTAACTAATTATAAGATACCCTACACATACATTACTTTTCATGAATGAAATATTACCATTTCTTTTACCGCTGGGTAGCCAAACCTTGAATACCAAAGTAGATAGAGTAAGGTAGAGGCATTTTGACAGCGCCAAAATTGAAATATGTTTTTTTGCGTATGTTTGTACCTTCTTTTATCTACTTTGGACATTGCATCAAATACATACCAGTGAGCGCAATAATTGCAATTTTAAGGAAAATTAATGAACCTTCAAACTCTTTCAAAGTTATTCTAATTTTGAACAGAACCGAACCATTATTCTTGGTGGTTTTCGGTTCGGTTCTTACATTAAAAAAAATGGTTCGGTTCGTGGTTCGGTTCATAACAACAGCTGTGGATCGGTTTAAAGACCGGTTCGGTTCAGAACCGGTTTTCATCCCTGCTTTTGTTTCATTTATCGTTTGAAATGACTTTGTACGAAAGTTGGATTTTAAAAAGTTCAACACTTTCATCTGAACAATACAAAACTCATCACAAAGTACGCAGCTCGCAACAATAGTAATACCAACAAACCAACGACGAAATCATCTTTATGATATTAACAACATAAAATTCAAGCATATGACGTTAATCCCGTTGACTGTGGCTAACACTTGGTGCCAGTAATATGATTGAATGTATTTGATGAAATTACCCGCCAACCGTAACAAATTAGACCGCCAGTGCATCGGTGTTTAGCTTTTCCGGGGTTAAGTGCATCAAAAAATCACTACAATCAAATTAGGGTGTGATGGCGAAACAATTGTCCCCAGAGAAAAATTTGTGCACAGATTGACGGAAAGCTTTAATGGCACCCTAATTGAATGTGTAAATAAATTTGTGAATTGCTCTTAGGGTCGCTTGCTTGAAGCACTTCACTGCAATATACACACATATACCTACACGAAAAAAATAACTATTTAGTGGTTGTAAATATTCACGAACATGTTGCACGCAAAGTCAGCATCTTTAATCGGTATTATGAGGGGAGGAATGGGAGTGTGAGTGGGTACAAAGAGTAATTCGTATTTAAGCATTTGCAATTCAATAAAACGAAATTTAATTGAAACCAACTTAGCAAGTGTTTTTATTTATTGCAGAAATACTTAGCACGCATGCAAACCGAGGTTGTTATTCACCGCAAAATCGATTGGTCCCTTGGAGTCAACATTCAGTGCTGAATTCCGCAGCTAATACAGAGCAAGCTGGATCTATAGCTACGCGATCAAAGAATCAAAACTTAGGTTTGATTTGCGTGGTCTGTGGAGATACCAGCTCTGGTAAACACTATGGGATTTTAGCCTGCAACGGTTGTTCTGGATTTTTCAAACAATGTTTCATGAGTTGAATTTTGTGAAGTGAGCCACTTTTTCCCAAAAATTTGAATTATCGTTTAGTAGAAGATACCATCTTTTATATATATTTAAAAAATTAGCACAATCGGTTTGCCCAATCGTGAGAAAATCATCAAAAAGTGAGGAATTTCGAAAAGTGTTGATAGCTATAACATTGAAAATAATTCGAATTTCGAAAAATTGTTATAAACGTATTTTTGTTTAATCGTTGTGAGCCATACTACCATTAGCCATTAAAATACATGGCCGTCGAAAAAATTGTAGGTGGCTCACTTCACAAAATTCAACTCTCTTATTTAAATTAAATAATAGGTTTGTTTAAATCTTGAAAATTAATGCAAATTCACGTATACAAAAATATTGATTTTCTTGCAATCTAATTTTTTTGAAGTTTTCAAAAATTTATTTTTTCCTGACTGACAATTGCTTCTCTGCTCTTACTTACTCCATAAAAAAAAGCTAGAGCAGAAATTTGTGATCTGGATTACTCTAGTTTTGTTTTGAGCGTACTCATGAAACAAAAGATAGAGCAACCTAGAGCAAGAAAAGTGTTCGTTAAACACAATTTTGTGAAATATCTCAATCTGGCGTAAGCTAGAGCAGCCCAATAAACAAACCTATTTTTTATAAATAAACCTAATAGGTTTGTTTATTGGGCTGCTCTAGCTTACGCCAGATTGAGATATTTCACAAAATTGTGTTTAACGAACACTTTTCTTGCTCTAGGTTGCTCTATCTTTTGTTTCATGAGTACGCTCAAAACAAAACTAGAGTACTCCAGATCACAAATTTCTGCTCTAGCTTTTTTTATGGAGTAAGTTAGAGCAGACAAGCGATTGTCAGTCAGGAAAAAATAAATTTTTGAAAACTTCAAAAAAATTAGCTTGCAAGAAGATCAATGTTTTTGTATACGTGAATTTGCATTAATTTTGAAGATTTAAACAAAAAAACCAAATAAAAAGAAACTATCGAGATTCAAGTGTTTCATGGCATTTCTGCTCTGAGTTGCTCTAAGTTGCTCTATTTCTATTTTGACAGCTGCCCTGCTCTGCTCTGCTCTAAACTGCTATGAACTTTTTTTTGGTCAGTAAACATACCTAATAATTTACATAAATGTCAAAATTTATTGAAGTTTCCCACAAAATTGCTATAGCAAAAAAAATAAAAAATGCTGTGTGTAAATGTGATGAGCAAGTTCAAAAGAGAAGTTGCAGATAATGAGCAACAAAACTTTTTTTGTGTAAACCGGGACTTTATAAATGTGTTGTGAAATAAAACGACCCACTAAACAAATACTTCCGAATTAGTCTGATATCAGACTTTTCTAAATAAAATCGAATGTCCCCAGCCAGCATTTTTTGAAAATTTTGAACAAAAATTATTCAAATTTCATTCTCCACATGATTAAAAACGATCAAATTTAAAAACATTTTTCAATCGAATATTAACGTATCGTCGGGAGAAAAGTGTACCATAAATATGACTATCCATGAATTGCCTTATGATTATATTTGATACATTTTGAAATACTTTTTGGATTAGTTTTTTGATCATATTTCATATAATAATTGAATCTTTTCGGGAATCATTTTAGGTTTGTAACTGAAACATTTTGGTGTTTACGTTTGATACATTTTTGAAACATAATTGAAGATTTTTGGGATTTTGGTCATTTTGGAGTCGTTACCAAAATCTTTCCATGACCATATTTTAATAATTTTGGGACATATTTCATACATTTTGGGAAGCCGTGTCCAGAAGGCAGCGCCAGAGAGTCAAATTTTTGACTGCCATTTATCTGCGGTTCATACTGGCCACGACCTCCGGATGCTTTCAGTCCATACATAAATGCTTGGGTTGGCTGTGATAAGGCAGTTTGCAAGTATTGGAAATTACCTTCAGCTTCTGTACACCATGAGCGATGCCTTCGTAGTATGAGATGTAGCAGCTATCAGCTATGTGTTTGGGTTTCACGCCCGAATTTTAAGAAACATCCCACCCGACCAAGGATCCTATTTAAACGAACATCGGAGATTTATGATAGTTTCTCGTAGCTTCAAAGTTCGTTAGATATAAGAGTCTCGGATTTAAAACGGATGTTATGAAGTTCAAGAGAATTGCGATAGTTTGTCGTAACTTCAAAGTTCGTTAGATATAAGAGTCTCGGTTTTAAAACGGATGTTAGAGAGCTTTAGGGAATTCCGATAGTTTCTCGTAACTTCAACGTTTGTTACATATACGAGTCTCGAGTTTAAAACGTATGTTTATGTTTTTTTAAAGTCATGTTTTTTGTCAAATAGATAAAAAAAGCTATTTGAAAATTGAATGCTGAAATAGCACATGGAATCAGAAGCTCTATATTTCCTGGAGTTCTATAAGGAATTGCTTAATGGACATTATTTTCCGATGACGAATCCATAGTAAGTGTTTGTTCGCTTTAAATGCCTGGAATACATGTTCAGCGATTAGACCTGCAGCGCTGCTAGTTTTACTGCTGCTTGAACGATTTGTAAACACGTGCAGCACAATTTACCTGGCAATGCCATGCAGTGACACCTGAACAACATTTTCAATACTCTCCTAAAATACACATAAATAAGCTGAAATATGTTTTAAGCACTCAATTTAAAATCAAAATTACATTTTTTATAATTTTTTTCATTCAAAAATACAAAATAAATGCAAATCACGAAATAAAATATTTGTTTTTTTTTTGGCATTTCGTTTTTGGCTTGTTCGTGCTTGTTGGGTTTTTGATATCCAACACTGACGAGGTGCGTAGAAATTTGATTTGAACACGTCTGCAATAGCTGCAGCACGCCATGCAGGTATACTTAGGGAAATTAGTGTGTTTAAATTTTCACTGCGCAGGGTTACTGCACATTTGTTTTGGGCTTAAATATTCAAATTCCACTTAACCTTACAATTATTTTCTTCCTTGAAAATCAGCATGTTTGCTTTTGCTTCTGCTTGATAAAAATCAACAGCAAAAGCAGCAACATGAGCAATGCTTCAAAGCAAATTACGATTGCTGATGCTTGCTAATCGAAAATGAAAAAAATCAGAAGCAATATAAAGCTTTGCTGCTCCTGCCATATTTGATCTATACTATAATAAAACTGTAGAAAAGTCGTGTCTGTACATTGAGAATTTCTTTGAAAAAATGACTGGGGATGACTTGGGGAATGTTATAGAGTCCATCTCAACCATTTTTAGAATTATTGTCTGTCTGTTTGTCTGTTTGAACGTAAGGATCTCGGAAACTAAGAAACGGATTTTAATGGGCAGCTTGAAGCTTAGAAGGAGCCCTAACCTTTATTTTATCAAAATCGCCCAATAAAGAAAAAAGATATAGTTAGTTCAACTGAGGTACCTATGAAATTTTTTTTTGTAAACAGATTTATATGAAGAAAAAATTCACTTTGTTTGTCAAAAAAATAAGAAAGCGTTCCGCTCACAAATTTTTGTTTAGCATTTTTTTTCAATTTCAGCTAAATCAAAAATCAATTGTATAGGTACAGTGGCGTACCCGAAAATTTGGGAAATACAATTTTTAAATCTATTCATCCATTCACTTATCTTTAATAATCTATCTATATACTATAATAAAACTGTAGAAGTCGTGTCTGTACATTGAAAATTTCTTTGAAAAAATGACTGGGGATCACAGAGCCAAAAATGTCTAATAAAATTAATAAGATTGTCTTTATGAACGGTTTTCAGGCTCAGGGGTAGTCAAGACGGCGGAAACGAAAAAAAAACCATACGCAAATCTATTTGGTTTAATGAGGAAATTCTTATTGATATTATCAAGTGCAATTTCTTCTTTTTTCTTTGTGATTTCTTTTTATATGTGTTATTAATAAGAAAATCTTCTTGAAATTTCTGTCAAAATATTGAAAAAAAGCTGAAAGAGAAAAACTTCTTATTTTAATAAGATGATCTTAGGGTTCCTAACAATAAGATTTGACTTATTAATGTTTTCAAAGGAAAATCTTGCAGAAAACGTACTGATTTCTTAGGGTTCCTAACAAGAAGATTCGACTTATTAATGTTTTCAAAGGGAAAACATATTTCCGCGTAATTGTATGTGTTAATAAGACGATCTTAGGGTTCCTAACAAGAAGATTTGACTTATTAATGTTTTCAAAGGGAAAACATATTTCCGCATAATTGTATGTGTTAATAAGACGATCTTAGGGTTCCTAACAAGAAGATTTGACTTATTAATGTTTTCAAAGGGAAAACATATTTCCGCATAATTGTATGTGTTAATAAGACGATCTTAGGGTTCCTAACAAGAAGATTTGACTTATTAACAGATTTCCGCATAATTGTATGTGTTAATAAGACGATATTAGGGTTCCTAACAAGAAGATTTGACTTATTAATGTTTTCAAAGGGAAAACATATTTCCGCATAATTGTATGTGTTAATAAGACGATCTTAGGGTTCCTAACAAGAAGATTTGACTTATTAACAGATTTCCGCATAATTGTATGTGTTAATAAGACGATCTTAGGGTTCCTAACAAGAAGATTTGACTTATTAACAGATTTCCACATAATTGTATGTGTTAATAAGTCGAGCTTAGGGTTCATAACAAGAAGATTTGACTTATTAATGTTTTCAAAGGAAAATCTTGCAGAAAACGGACTGATTTCTTAGGGTTCTTAACAAGAAGATGATCTTAGGGTTCCTAACAAGAAGATTTGACTTATTAATGTTTTCAAAGGAAAATCTTGCAGAAAACGGACTGATTTCTTAGGGTTCTTAACAAGAAGATGATCTTAGGGTTCCTAACAAGAAGATATGACTTATTAACAGATTTCCGCATAATTGTATGTGTTAATAAGACGATCTTAGGGTTCCTAACAAGAAGATCTGACTTATTAACTGATTTCCGCATAATTGTATGTGTTAATAAGACGATCTTAGGGTTCCTAACAAGAAGATCTGACTTATTAACTGATTTCCGCATAATTGTATGTGTTAATAAGACGATCTTAGGGTTCCTAACAAGAAAATCTGACTTATTAACTGATTTCCGCATAATTGTATGTGTTAATAAGACGAGCTTAGGGTTCATAACAAGAAGATTTGACTTATTAATGTTTTCAAAGGGAAAACATATTTCCGCATAATTGTATGTGTTAATAAGACGATCTTAGGGTTCCTAACAAGAAGATTTGACTTATTAACAGATTTCCGCATAATTGTATGTGTTAATAAGACGATCTTAGGGTTCCTAACAAGAAGATCTGACTTATTAACTGATTTCCGCATAATTGTATGTGTTAATAAGACGATCTTAGGGTTCCTAACAAGAAGATTTGACTTATTAACAGATTTCCGCATAATTGTATGTGTTAATAAGACGATATTAGGGTTCCTAACAAGAAGATTTGACTTATTAATGTTTTCAAAGGGAAAACATATTTCCGCATAATTGTATGTGTTAATAAGACGATCTTAGGGTTCCTAACAAGAAGATTTGACTTATTAACAGATTTCCGCATAATTGTATGTGTTAATAAGACGATCTTAGGGTTCCTAACAAGAAGATTTGACTTATTAATATTTTCAAAGGGAAATCTTGCATCATCATCAGCAGACATCATGTAGAACAATTATACGCTGAGAAGCAGAAGTACCCGATGGCTCGATGGTAAGCACCTGTGTTCAGCATTCAATATGTGGTTAGTTCGATTCGCGGTGGAGGCAATATGGCAAGTGTGGAAGGCAATGTAAGGAAGAGTGCGGTGAGATGGCTTGAAGGAAATATAAAAAGGCAACATAAGAAGGTAAAGGCAATACAAGAGAAATCTAAAACTGAATCGTAACTGATAATCTGAAGTTCTCGAAGACAATATAAGAACTCTGAAATATAATTTTTATTTTCTTCTCAATAATATGTGATTTCATTTTGAAAACATTAATAAGTCGAATCTTCTTGTTAGGAACCCTAAGAAATCAGTTCGTTTTCTGCAAGATTTCCCTTTGAAAACATTAATAAGTCAAATCTTATTAACACATACAATTACGCGGAAATATGTTTTCCCTTTGAAAACATTAATAAGTCAAATCTTCTTCTTAGGAACCCTAAGATCGTCTTATTAACACATACAATTACGCGGAAATATGTTTTCCCTTTGAAAACATTAATAAGTCAAATATTCTTGTTAGGAACCCTAAGATCGTCTTATTAACACATACAATTACGCGGAAATATGTTTTCCCTTTGAAAACATTAATAAGTCGAATCTTCTTGTTAGGAACCCTTAGAAATCAGTACGTTTTTTGCAAGATTTCTCTTTGTAAAGATTAATAAGATTTTCTCTTCAAAAATAAAAAGAACTTCTTCTTGAAGAAAATCTATAGAGATATCATATGACTTTTGTTCTATTTTATTAGGCAGTGTTGGCTCTGTGATGTTTTGGGGAATGTTATAGAGGCCATCTCAACCATTTTTAGAATTATTGTCTGTCTGTTTGTCCGTTTGAACGTAAGGATCTCGGAAACTAAGAAATGGATTTTAATGAGACTTTTTCTAGTGGACAGCTTGAAGCTTAGAAGGAGCCCTAACCTTTATTTTATCAAAATCGCCCAATAAAGAAAAAAGATATAGTCATTTCAACTGAGGTACCTATGAAATTTTTTTTTGTAAACAGATTTATATGAAGAAAAAATTCACTTTGTTTGTCAAAAATATAACAAAGCGTGCCTCTCACAAATTTTTGTTTAGCATTTGTTTTTCAATTTCAGCTAAATCAAAAATCAATTGCATAGGTACAGTGGCGTACCAAAAAATTTGAGAAATACAATTTTTAAATCTATTCATCCATTCAGTCTTCTATACTGATCTAAAGATCGGAAATATGACAGGACATATGAAGATAGTCAAGAACTTCATAAACGATCCTATATTGCAAGTAAATGATGCAACAACTCCTACGCTTAGGATCACGCGAAAATCTGAGGTTTCAATCGTTAATCGAGTGCTCTGGGAAATAGGGAACCCATATGCTGAATCTGATTCGGAGACTTGGTATACGGATGGATCGAAGCTGGATGATGGTAAAACGGGAGCTGGTATCTATGCACCAAACTACAAAAAATCGATACCAATGGGTAGCTACCCCACTATTTTCCAAGCGGAAATCCATGCAATAGAAATCTGTGGCAGAGAATGCCTCCGAGGACTATCCTCTAAGCGAATTTAAATTATGTCGGACAGTCAGGCCGCCCTACGTGCCTTGCAGTCGTACTTCGAAGCTGGTTTATGAGTGCGTCACAGTCCTTAATGATCTGGGGGCCAAAAACAAAGTCTGCGAATGCATTGCGTTAGCAAGAAAGAGAGTTTTCTACCTAGGTGGTGTCACTCTCAATCCGTTCGTGATATGGAATAAAAAACCTGAGGAGGTGCTCAAATTTATAAAGAGCCTCCGCATACAGCAATAAGCGGTGTAATAAGGCATTATAAAACTCCCAAAGACACACCTACCGCTCATTCCCTTACACACACACGTACATATCTATGCAATGATCCAGCAGCTGCCACTTGCTTTTATTTTTGTGCCAAAAAAAAAAAACAATATGTACCAAATTATATCATCTTCGGCATCTAAACACCATTTGTAAGTCCAGCTTCACTTCTGGCTTTATATATTTAACTTTTTGATATGATTTTGTAAGAAAATTCCACAATGTTAAGATCGAAATTTAAATATCGTACGGACTTTAACTAAAGAACAATTTTACATGACACTAATGCTGATTTCGTTGAACATGTTTATACCCTTGCACAGAATACTGTAAAAGTGAGATAAAAGTGTACCCGTTCTACATGAAACATGAAACTGCTATATCGATAAAACGAACAAAAAACATTGCCCGTTTGCTATGCTATGTGCATGAATAATTAGTTTTCGCTTATCAACCATATTCAATTGTTATTGCAAAATCCAATTTTTATCACCAAATTTATCTGTCAAATAAAATTTTCGTCAGCTGATTTTCAGTGCAACCAAATACCCTGTCAAAGCTTCAGAGGGTAAAAAGTGTGAGTTTTTTAGGAAATGAAAGCATATTCTGTTTGACGTTATACCTTCATTTTGCAAACGAATACGGAAAAGTGAAGAGTATAAAAAATACGCATTTTTTGATGAAACGAAATCACCATAACTCTACTTTTTTTTACGAAAAACATATTTTTGGGTATTTGTTTCCTTTAGGGGTCAACCGCTAATAAATTGGCTAAAATTATGGGAGATAGCTCAAAAGACAGGTTTTGGCCTCAGGATCACGAGTCCGGAAGCGCTTTTTAAATTTTTTGTTTCTATGGAAAGTTATAGTCAAAAAGCGAAAAATGACCCACGGCACGCATTTTTTCGCACGTTTTTAGGTACAGCCTAATAAAATTACAACAACCACATGAAAACTTGCCACTTTGATTGCAAATATCTCTTCAGAGAAGCAAAATATTAAAAAGCGTTTCCAGATTCGTGATCCTGAGGCCAAACCCCGTCTTTTGAGCTATCTCCCATAATCTATATATTAATAGGCTAACACTTTCCCCATACAAACGGACGCCACCCAATTTCGTATAGTATTTATGGATAGATCTCTATAAAATTTATAGTGGAAACTTAGAATGGACTAATCTGGTGTCTCACCAAAAAAAATTTTGAAAATTGTTTTTAGTTTATTTGTTATTAAAGAAAAAATAGGTCTCCAAACTCTCCAGCTATTTTGTTATCTCCACATTCTGTTATACCCGAACTATACATCACTATACAGCACTCTTATAAAACTCCCAAAGACACACCTACCGCTCATTGCCTTACACACACACGTACATATCTATGCAATGATCCAGCAGCTGCCACTTGCTTTTATTTTTGTGCCAAAAAAAAAACAACAAAATGTACCAAATTATATCATCTTCGGCATCTAAACACCATTTGTAAGCTAAGAAGTCCAGCTTCACTTCTGGCTTTATATATTTAACTTTTTGCCTATTGGTTAAAGTTTATTTTTTTAACGATATGATTTTGTAAGAAAATTCCACAATGTTAAGATCGAAATTTAAATATCGTACGGACTTTAACTAAAGAACAATTTTACAAACACAATGCTGATTTCGTTGAACCCGTTCTACATGAAACTGCTATATCGATAAAACGAACAAAAAACATTGCCCGTTTGCTATGCTATGTGCATGAATAATTAGTTTTCGCTTATCAACCATATTCAATTGTTATTGCAAAATCCAATTTATTTCACCAAATTTATCTGTCAAATAAAATTTTCGTCAGCTGATTTTCAGTGCAACCAACTACCCTGTCAAAGCTTCAGAGGGTAAAAAGTGTGAGTTTTTTAGGAAATGAAAACATATTCTGTTTGACGTTTTACCTTCATTTTGCAAACGAAAACGGAAAATTAAAGAGTGTAAAAAATGCGCATTTTTTGATGAAACGAAATCACCATAACTCTACTTTTTTTTTACGAAAAACACATTTTTGGGTATTTGTTTCCTTTAGGGGTCAACCGCTAATAAATTCGCTAAAATTATGGGAGATAGCTCAAAAGACAGGTTTTGGCCTCAGGATCACGAGTCCGGAAGCGCTTTTTTAGTTTTTTGTTTCTATGGAAAGTTCAGTGCAACTATGGAAAGTTATGGTCAAAAATCGAAAAATGACCCACGGCACGCATTTTTTAAATTACAACAACCAAATGAAAACTTGCCACTTTGATTGCAATTATCTCTTCAGAGAAGCAAAATATTAAAAAGCGCTTCCGGATTCGTGATCCTGAGGCCAAACCCCGTCTTTTGAGCTATCTCCCATAATTTTAGCTAATTTATTAGCAGTTGACACCTAAAGGAAACAAATACCCATTTTTACTTTGATTATTTGATGTTCTAAGCTTTTCCCGATTTTTTTAAAGTTTAATTCACTTATGAAATTTTTAGGGGGTTAAATATTGGAAAAGTATATTTTCTAAGCAGTTGAAGATTGCCCAGAAAAATATCCCCAATCGTCTCATTTAAAGCAAAACTGTAATTAGACGCTGGCAAGTATAAGTATAATTGACAGAACTCTGACTTTTTTTCAGTTTTCCTTGCTTAAAAAATAAAATAAAAACGAAAAATTAAAAAAAAAAACAGTTTTCAATTTTTGCTTCCACCGAGAATCGAATATAGGTACGGTGACCATCCGTTCTGTTTTTGGCAGAACAGTTCTGTTTTTAAGGAGCTTGTTCTGCGTATTTTTTTTTCTAAAGAAAATAACAGAAATGTTCTGTTTATAAGCAAATCTTCTGTTTTTGTTCTGCGTTTTTGTGCCGGCAACATTTTTTAACAAAAGTAATGAGTAGCTCTGTAAAGTTAGTTTGCTCAATAATTTTAAAACTTTATGAAAAATTTAAAATCTTTCCAAATATTTTAAAAATAATTTAGTTTATGTTTAATGCGGTCAAGTGCTTCAGCGAAATCAAAAATTGAGTACGTTAAAATGGCAAAAACGTACCAGATTTGGAAGTTCCGTGCCCGGAAAAAAATTCGTACCAAACATGGTACATTTCGGCCAAAACGGCAACAGTGGTTATGGTAGGTTTTAAATTAACAAGGAAATGTCTCTCACCATCAAGAAATACTATTCACAAAACGGAAAAATATACTTAAAAAAATTACTTTCAATTGATGCACTTTGACTGAAATTATTTGAGATTGCAATTTCAATGTTTCACAGACGTTGGCAACATTTTTTACAAAGACGTGATTTGCCATGAAAAACACTTTTCCAAATATTGAGAGTGTAACCCCAAATAGTTTATAGCCGGGTAGAGAAATTTTCAAGTGAAGGCAATACCAAGCCTTAAGTAAAAAGAGTTCTGTTTTTTCAAAAAAAATTTATGGTCACCGTAAATATAGGTGTCCAGCAAGTACTAAACATTTATACCCATTTTGGTATAAAAAGGGTACAATTAGTCTCTTCATAGGACATGCTCGAACAAATGTGACCAATTTATTCTATCTAAAAGAGACTAAAAAAGTAGTAGTCTACTTTTCCTCTGGATTGATCCCGGACTAATCGTATCTTTTGCAGGGAAATACCATACGAACTTTTACTAATGCACCTTTTTACATAAGTAACTCCACTTTTTTTGTATGAAACCACATTTTTTCGATTTTTAAATAGTTTTTTTACTTATGAAATTTTTAGAGAAATAAAATATTGGAAAAGTATATCTTCTAAGCAGAAAATGTATTTTTCATACAAAAAAGTGAAGTTAGTTATATAGAATTAAAAATTTTTTCGCAAGACCAGAATTGTAATTTTCAAAAAATAGCCTTAAAAAAATTTGTTTAAAAGAAAAAACATTTAAATATGCTGCACCACCCTAATGTGCGGATTCGTTGCATGGTATTACTCAAATCAAATGTTTAAATTCCCAAACATCATATATATATATATGTATGCGTGAAGCAAGAATAAAAAACGGTACCTTGCAATTTGCACAATCATCGAAACTCCGACAAACACTCCCCGCAAAAACTCTGCGCTTGGAAAACCGCTCCCACCCTTTTTCGCGCTCCTTACTCTCACATGAACGTACATAAGTATACAGCGATCCAGGCAGCTGCCACTTGCCTTCATTTTTGTGCAAAAAAAAAAAAAAAAAAAAAAGTGTAGCAAATCAAATAAATATCATTGCATCCTCGCCATCTTCACACCACCATCATTCACATAATCACATAATTTACATAATCTAAGGTTTTTCGCAGAGCACTTCTTTATTTAGTTTTTTGTCCATTAAAAAGTTTATATTTTTAACGATATAGTTTTTTAAAGTAAAATTCCACAAGGTTACGATAAAAAAAGTACCATTATATATCGAAATATTATAAGCCCATACCGGGTTTTTGTGCAATTTAAATCAAAAACTTCTTTTTTATGTAACAATTAATGTAAGTTTAACATAATTTGTAATAGTAAGTGTCTGCTGTACCTTAGACATAAACAAATAAATAAAAAAATAAAAATAAAAAAAAAATTAAAAAAAATCTGTTGTAGATATATCCTAATGTATTGTCGTCAGCTTTTCTGTTGTACTGCTTTGCTGCACCACCCTAATGTGAAGATTGTTTGTATGGTATCACTTAATCCAAATTTGCATTTGTCACGAGGGAGTCACTTACTTGGTTTTGTTGTGAACGGGGAATATGTACATATATTAAGAGAGAATTGAAGAAAATTTCAGATGGTCGAATTTCGACCACGGGCGATCCTAGTAATAATAATATCTTTACTGGAATAAAAATCTAGAAAAGTTGTGTCTGCACATTGGAAACCCTTGGCTAAAATTACTGAAAGTGACGTAGGGAATGTTATAGAGTTCATCTGAACTACTGTTATATTTTTTGTCTCTATTTTTATCAATGAGGGCGGGTATCAAAGTAGGAGCAGATGAGGTACTGAGGTTAAGGACTGGAATTTCCAACAGAGATAGGGGCTTAACCCAAACATACGTGACCGAAAGGAATATAACATAGGAAAGAAAGCCGAGGAAAAGAGGTTGATGAAGAAGAATTGGACCCGAGAATAAGGTCGGCAAAAGCGAAAAAATTGTTTCAATAGAAATTAGTACCACCCTAAAATACAGATCCACCCGGACAACGTCGGGTTCCCTGCTAGTATTTAATAAAATTATTGAATAATAATTTTGGCTACTCACAGTCCCAAATTACCAGCCATTCTAATATTGCCAGCCTGCAAATCGCAGGGCTTATTCCTATGTTTAAATTTGTGGCAAAATTGAAAATTGTAATTTTTTTTTCTTTATTTTCAAACATAAATTGAGAAAAACAGAAAAAGAAAAAAAGTAAGTTTTGTTTACATTTTCTAATTTATTTAAATAATTTAAATGTTATTATAATTTCAGCTGAAAAGTGGCCGTATTTGCAAAGGCGATTGTAAGAAGCGGAGCAGGGGTGCTCACAGCTCCAAAGAGGTAATGTAGCAATTTTAAAACCTTCTAAATTTAAAAGGGAACTGTGAGTACCCAAATTGTTAAAATGTTATTAACAGCCTGTATTTTTCGTTTTTGTTTACAACTCATTTTTTTAAATAACACAAGAAATTGCTAGACTTTTGTTTTTATACAAACAAATTTGAGAGAAGGCCCTTTATGCATGCATTTTTGTAAGGTGTTTGGTTTATTCAAGAAACAAAAAAATGACTTGTTATGAAATAAAAAAATCGGAAACTAGGGTATGTATATATTTTTTTCGTATTCGGCTTCGGTTTTCGGGCGAATATAGGATTATGCCGAATATTCGGCAACGGCTTGGGCTTCGGCCCAAAATTCCATCTTCGGTCGGATACTAATAAACTGCCTATCAAATGTAAGGGAATTAGTTAAATTTTATTTGCAAAACCACCCATCTCCTGGTAAATTTCGGCAAATTTATTTGCAAAGCCGTCACCAGCAAAATAATTTCGCAAAAACATAACTAACTACTTGAAACTTTAGCTCAATTTTAGGTTATTCAGGTACCTATATATCATCAGATTATACATTGGATTAAACAGAAATCCGTTTTTTGCTCTCCTGTAAAATTTGATTGCTTTCAGATAGGTGCTTTTGCATAGGCATCGACGATATATATTTTATAATTTTTTCGGCATAAACTTTCTCCTATAATTAGATTTTCTCTTAATAAAAGTCATACTTAGCATCCCGTCGTGCTTTGTAAAATTGGAGCGCTAACCTGAAGCGGCCAACACAAAGTTTTTAAGATTTTAAGATGTGCCTGTTTCTGATCTCTATTTCTGGCTTTATTTCTAAAATTTGGATTACTCACCTTCCATAATGTGGAAATAACGCCATATAGCTTTATTGCCTATGGTTGTATTGCATACCTTCTAAAGGTTAGGTATATACTTCTTTACTGTTTCTTTTTTATTTAATTTAAATCATATTATCCCAATTTTAAGAAACTCGTAGGCACATACATATGTGCATGAAGACAATGATTAACAAACGAAATTCCATTGAAGGGATGAAAACATTGAAATCACGTTCTCGCTGAACTATATTTACTCTCTATACATTCCGATAATCCATGGCCTCTGAATGTTACTCTTACCTTCATCCCCTTTAAATGACTGAGATATAGAAATGCATGTACATCTGAATATATGTAGGTACTATGTAATTTGGTCACATTTGGTTAAGTGTATTCTTCTTAAGCTCCATATCAATCTCATGGGATGGGATAAAGTGAGCTAACATTTGTGATGGCTAAAGGGAAAAATTATACATACATACCTACCTACATACATAATAAAAGGGAATAAATTTTGGGTGTTATAATATACATTAGGGTGATCCTTATAATCAAATATACAGTTGTCTCCAGTCTAACCCCCTAGGTTGCACCACGGTCAACTATATCGAACATAAATTTCTATCCCGATTAGATGTGGTTTAGGCGTGTCGCATGAGGGTCAAAGTTCCCTATGGAGACTGAAACAATAAAAGTGATTTTTCTTTTAATCTAATAGGTACTCGAAATCGATAGCACCATGATATAAAAAAATAAAGGTATTTTCACTATGACATAAACTGTGTTAGTTGTCATTCGTATCTTTTTATACCTTTCATGAACATGAAATGGTATTATAACCTTGGTCCGATGTTTGTAAGTATGAGAAGAAGAAGAGATAGACCCATCAATAAGTATACCGAAATGATCAGGATGACGAGATGAGTTGATTTAGCCATGTCCGTCTGTCCGTCTCTCTGTCTGTCTGTCTGTCTGTCTGTCTGTCTGTCTGTTTGAACGCAAACTAGTCCCTCAGTTTTTGAGATATTTGGCTGAAATTTTGTATGCGGCCACCATTTTCCAATATAGGAATCATTTGTCGGAACCAGCAAGATCGGACCGATATTACATATAGCTCCCATACAATCGATTGTTCCGATAAACGGATTTTGGACTATAACTCCTATAATTAAACACCTAGGAACGTGAAATTTTGTAAGTATTGCTATTTTTATATGTGAAATATCGATGTTGAAAATCATCGAGATGGGATAAATATTTCACATAGCTCCCATACAATCGATTGTTCCGATAAACGGATTTTGGGCTATAACTCCTGTAATTAAACACGTTGGAACGTGAAATTTTGGAAGTATTGCTATTTTTATATCTGAAATATCGATGTTGAAAATCATCGAGATGGGTTATATAGGTAGGAACGTGAAATTTCGTAACTATTGCTATGTCGGTGTTAAAAATCAATGAGATTGGACCAATATAACACATCGCCCCATATAATCGATAGTTCCGATAATTTCGGTATGAGCTTAAGTTAAATTCACACAGGCTGTACTGGGATCAAGCAGTGAAAATCGTGACGCTTATTCATGAAAGGTATTTAGCCTTCGGCACAGCCGAAGACAGCTTTCCTTACTTCTTTCAGTTGATCACAGAGCGCTGCCACCTCAACAAATATTTTTTTTGGTAATTTTTTTTTTATTTTTGGGGGATTTTTTATATAGAAAAAACATGGTTTGTAAAGTAAAAATACTAACAAAATAGGATCCATAAAGGTGCTTTAAAATTTGTAAATGGTTCAAAAAATATCTCTGCTGCAAAAATGCGTATTGGGAACCATATTTAGCTAAAAATAACGTTCAAAAAACCTTTTTTGTCGTACTAATGCGACAAAACTTTTCGATTTAAGTGTTGAGAGATTTAGGACCTTTTTCGAAAAGCCGGTTAATGCTAATTGCGATTAATTTGACAGTAACCGTAAAAAATACGTCGATTAAATCCCAGTTTGCGTTAAACGTAGATTGTGAAATCGGCCCTATGGATATATTCCTACACCTGTAAACAAAAAAAGTTCGGATATAGCTTACCATCAGCAAGAGCACCAAATTATAACACAAAACAAATTTTTTAGTATTTATGTTGTAATTTTTCCATTTTTTAGCATACATTTTCATTTTTCTTTTCATTATATTTCCTATTCAAATATCTTATTCGGAAATATGTTCTACCCAAAAAACCGCTTAGTTATTTTTTCTTCTAAAATTTAAAGTTTTTTTAGCAAGAGACAGACTGGTGAATCGTTTAAATCGTTGTTTTTATATTTAACAAAAACTGACTTTAAAACTTTTAAATTT
This sequence comes from Campiglossa producta, assembly GCA_964058755.1. Lineage (NCBI taxonomy): Eukaryota > Metazoa > Arthropoda > Insecta > Diptera > Tephritidae > Campiglossa > Campiglossa producta. Next base: position 39,953,218 of record CAXKVI010000004.1, on the reverse strand, counting down.
TGCATTAATTCTTCTGTTGGCTTCCAAAGCCCTCTCAGATTACAAGTCAACATAACTAAAATTTTGATTTTTTTCATCCAAAGCTCGATATCCACAATCTTTGATTTCATTTTATTGATTAAATATTAATATGATCCCGAAAAAGTATAGAAATGGCTTCGAAAATAATCCCGGTAAAGTCCAAACTGACACGAAAAAGTCCCGAAAACAATCCGGAAAATATCCTGAAGGGTCCGAAAACAATACCGGAAGGATCCCGAGAAAGTTTCAAAATGGACCCGAAATTTTTCCAATATGGCCCCGAAATGGCCTTGAAATTTATAAAAAAAAAATTTAGGATTGCAGACTCATGTAACACACTAAACATTCCCTTCAAAGATTTTTGAAATAAGAAGAAACAACGGACAGCTAAGTAGGCTTTATCGGTTCCTCGGCTTCAAATCATCCGGGAGAGTCGTCTGAATAGACAAATGCATCTTTGGGTACTGCATCCGATCCGCAGATACCATAAAGGCGTTCAGCCACTTCTCCCTCATATCAGGCACCGTCGGGAGTCTGAAAAATTTCACATTGCCTGTTCTGCACACAAACCTTGAATTTGTGCAGCTTCTAAATATACAGCTCATCTAAGTATGAAAATCAATAAATGCGCTATTACTGTCTGTGCAAAAATGCAAAAACTAGACTTGTATTTTACTTACCTTCGCTTTATTTTGGAAAAATATTTTCTCAATTGTGAAATTTAATAAATTTCCCTCAAACATTCTGGGAGCGCTCATAATTTAGGAGTCCGATATGAGTCCTAAATATTAGAAAAATACGAGCCTCCGAAACAAGATCATATAGAAGTTCTTTATGAATCCGATTTTATGAAAATTATGAGCCGTATGCTGAAATTGTTCATTTAACAAAGCAACTTTGGAACAAATTTTCATATTTTGTTTGTGAAAATTTTTTGATTTCAAATAAATATTCAATTACATCGCGTGCAGACTGTTCCTGGCAATTTTTCTTGCTATCCTGTTGGCACAGTTCCAGCGGATTCCCTGATAAGTATGCCTTCCTATAAGTTTTTCTTTATTCATTGTACCACATATTTTTAAAGGAATTTCCCCACAAACATCTCATGCAAGCCCCGGCAGCTGGTGGGACAGTTGTCCGAAAATGTGAGAACCAACTTCGCTTGGAGGGCGCTATGAGCGCACTGGACAATCAATATATGTTGTTTCTTACGCTCAGTCGCTCACTTGCCAGCAACGATTCAACAAAATACGCTGTTGCCTCGGTTTTTGCTAGTGGTGCGATGATCGCTCTTTCCCTAATGCACCCTCACTTTCCATTCGGCCGATCCCTGACCTAATGCCAAAGGTTCATGTATGTTTCCCCAATTCCAGTGTCCCCGTTCCAATGCCAAAAAGGCGCCATTTAAAAACCCAAAAAGTGCAGTAGGTATATGGCTTTTTTAAGAGTCATAACTGCATCCGAAAGCTCCATAATGGAGTCATATTTTACTCCTATTCAGGCTCATTCAATATATGATATTTAGCTCATATCGGACACCATCGCAGGAAGGTAAATGCACTCATTTCGGACTCATAAATGAGCTCATAAAGAGCGTAAACGCTCCTATTTAGGGCTCCTTTCTGCATCATTTATGACTCCGATTGTTTGCTGTGTTATTTCAATACACTTCAAAATTTTTTCTCTTTGAAGTTTAAATCGGTTCGTTTTTGGTATGAAAATAGGAAACGTGACTAACACGGTTTATGTCAAATGAGGGCAATGGCGACCAAGAAGAAGAAGTAGAACTACCTCTATATTCTTCTACCATGGATAGCACTATGTTTGGAGACATCACATAGATACTAATTTTGGCTGCGATTGGAAACGCCAAAGGCGTGTTAGTTAGTGCCAAAATAACTCGTTGTGCACCGTTTTATAGCGAGGCACTATTGGCATTGTATACCTTATATAGTAGCGCAACTCGAAAAAACACACTAATACACACGCACTGCATATTTCCCATAAGCACAGAAAAATATTTTCGGTGAATAATGAGGGGCAATAATGTACCACGATTTGGACAAAATTTATTTTAGGGAATGGCAGAGGGGGTCGTATGTATAAAAACTGTGAAGGTAGAAACTGCCGGACATTTATATTATAATTTTTATATTTAATTATAACTCAAGTTCATACTCATTTAGCAAAAAAGTTTACCTGCTACAGCTAGTTTATCACTAAATCGAAAATTAATTGATTGATTAATTGATATTAAGTTTTTAAAAAGTGAGAATTGACGTTGAATGTTTCATCTCAAATGCGTCTCAGATTGATAGCAAACAAAATGGCTTATTGGGCTTCATACTATTCCTTCATTCCATTTCATTTGGAGTCACTCAGCTAGTGCCTTCCACTCAAATTCGTAAGAAGAAGAAAAGAAGTTGCCAAACTATAGAGGGATAAACAATGCTATTGGTCAAGCGTAATGACTATAGTCATTTTGCTGGTTTGCGTATACATATGTATGCATGTATTCTGTTACTTGCGTATACGACGCAATAGGGAAGCGGTCACACGTAATAAAGAAGATAGGAGAAAGGGCAGCGGTTAGAAATGTAAATAAACGCAAGAGTTTCTAAATTCAGGAATGCATCAACATATCGTTACCCTAATATAGAAAGGCCCTAACTCATATTTGCTTGGATCGAAAACTTCCTCGAAAAAACTGAATGTAAAGCAACCCATAGCAACAATGGCTTGTTCGAAAACACAATTATGTATAGTATAGTACTAGGGTTTTAGTGAAGCTTCATTTAGAACAGGGATAACCAGCATTGTGTATCAGTACAAGTGTGGAATCTTCTGCATAGACGTCAAATTTTCAAAGTGAGTTTAACACCTGATGATCAGAGTTGCTTTTTGGGAAAATAGTATCATTTAGCGCCGAGTTGCATTCGATTGCGTAAAAAAATTAGTAGTAAATAAAGGGGTAATAGTTCTCTAAATTTATAAAATAAGGTGAAAAATAATGGTTGAAAACTTCTTAAGTCTGGTTTTCATTAGGTCAAATTTTGACAAATTCTATCGACTTTATCGAAATAAGCGGTAATTGTCTATTTTAGCTGTCAACTGTTAATAAATTAGCTAAATTAAAGGGGCTCGAAAGACGGGGTTTGGCCTCAGGATCACGAATCCGGTAGCGATTTTTTTAATTTTTGGTTTCAGTGAAAAGTTATGGTCAAAAAATCGAAAATTGACCCGGGTTCGATACCAAAATTGGGGCGGAATCCATGGTATTTATGTGCAGAACATAATGAGCTGGCGGCCTTCGGCCGCGCTTATAAAAAAATAACCTAGGCTACGCCATCCCAAGTCCGGGGTGTTGCCTGAACCGTGCCGCGGTACGCACTTTTTTCGACGTTTTTACGCGCAGTCTAATGTAAATACAACAACCACATGAAAACTTGAAACTTGGATTGCAAATATCTCCTCAGAGAAGCAAAATATTAAAAAAGCGCTTCCGGATTCGTGATCCTGAGGCCAAACTCCGTATTTTGAACCCCCTCCCATAATTTTAGCTAATTTATTAGCAGTTGACAGCTAAAGTAGACAGTTACCAAATAAGCAACCGAATCTCGATAAAGTCGATGAAATTTGACACCTTTTGACCTAATGAAAACCAGCTCTTAGAGTTGTAATTTATAAAGAATTTGTTTGCTACTTCTTAGAATTTGTAAAGATTTAAAAACGTACTGTAAAGGGCAACAAAAAAATGAAAACTGCTAACAGCATTTCACGACAGGCCAATTGCATTATGCTGGCGAAATTCCACGGCTTTGATGTTGGTACCTGGCTTAATAAATTAAAAACAATCTCTCTAAAAAAAATTGTGTTCTCATTTTCTGGTTTCTTATTTCGAACATTAAAATTTTTCCTGTAAAATAAATAAAACTTAATCGTTTTAAGTTTTGTATTTTTTTGCAAAATATATCTAATAAAAGTGTAAGCTGAAAGATTCGCTTAAAAATTTCCTTACAAAGTGGAATGAAAAGTTGTGCAACACAGCAAAACTTTTTTGCAAACAAGAACCCTGTCTCATTGTTTTACGGTCCTGCACAAAACCCTGGTTTGCAGAAACCACAATAGCAACCCAGATTTTTGACATGGATATGTGTTTTGCTTGACGTTTCTGTCAAAGCTACATTTCACACTTTATCCCATTAAACATTTTCGGAGCAGACATAAGTTAGGAGTCCGATATGGGTCCTAAATATATAAAAAATATGAGCCTCAGAAATATGATCATGTGAGACTCTTTTATGACTCCGATGTGATGAAAATTATGAGCCGAATGTCGAGAGTGTGTAAATAACAAAGCAACATAGGAACACAATTTCATAATTTTTCTTAGATTTTTTTTTTTCATTTTCATCAAAACGTTTTCTAGTTTTTTGAAATTCAACGGGATTTCCTTGCGTATCGGTTCAACAGCATCAAACCGTGAGTAATATTGCGACCGCTTGGATAAAAAAGTGACCACGAATAGTGACGGGCAAGAAATAAGCTGGATTGGTGGCACGCAAGATTTTGTTACCAGTTTTATCAGCATTGAAACCCTTCAACACCATGAGAACCCCTGAGCCAGACCTTTTTTAGTTGACCAAACCGGATAAAAAGGAACGGGCGAACAAAATAGCAGAGTGCTTTTTCAATATATCTTTGCTTCCCATGTAAAATTTCTGGGCACCAGTTTGAAGCCCTTCTGTTCGAAGAGGTCGATTAAAAGCATCGAAGAGTTAACCACGATGAAAGTTACCTAACTATTTTCTGCTATTGGATGCCTTCATTATCGTGTTGGCATTTATTCTATATTTAAAATGTACCTTTGTATGTTTAGATAATAAAGTAATTCCAAGGAATTTGTTCCTAATATTTTTTGCCTTTATTGTGTGCCCAACCCCTGAAATAGGTGTCATGTGAAAGTCTACATTTTTCAATATATGTACATATGTATGTAAATATGAGGATAATCCAAATCCAAAGCCTCCTATATTCGTCTTTTCGGAGTCCAAAAAGTATCAGATAGGGGCCCTAATGTGAGCAATTTGTGAGTCCAAAAGGTGTCTTATGTGACTCTTATTTGGACTCATTTATGACTCTTATTTGGGCTCATTTGATCTATGAAAAAATGCTCATATCGGACGACCATCGCAAGAAGGGAAATACCCTCATTTCGGATTCATAAATGAGCTCATAAAGAGCGTAAGCGCTCCCGTTTATGACTCCTTTCGGACTCTTTTATGACTCCCATTGTTTGCTGGGATGTTATACACAATGGTTAGTCTCTAGCTTTGGCTGTGTGCTAATTGAAAACATTTTTTGTCAGAGTAAAATGAGGTGAACAAATTTCCTATGGTGAACGAATATTTGCCATTTTGCTGTGCCAAACGAAACGTTAGATTATGACAGTAGTAAATTTTGACGTATGGAAAAAGCACGTGCAAAAGCAGATGCTTTGTGAATCAATTCTCATTTTACGTGTTTTTCATGCATTTATATTGCGTATTATTCGCATTATATTATATTTTAGTGTTAAATAACGCATGTGAACATAAATTTATGTGAAATAATATGAATGTTAACAGCACATGCATCCCTGTGCTCACATTATTGATTGTCAAAATTTGACCTAGCCCCCAGGGCTAGGGAAAATTCTGACGTTCATATTCACCACCATAACTGTCAGAATTTAACATCGCTCTGTCAAAATTTGCTTTTTTAAACCGTTTGGAACACAGCCTTTATTATAAAATTTGCTTTGCTTATACACGAAGAACGATCGGTATATGCTTACGAAGTTGCAACACGATATACATTGTTGTATTTTGCAGTACGTTTTTAAATATTTACAAATTCTAAGAAGAAGTAGCAACATTTTCTGAAAAGGGATTGCTACAAGTTCGAAATATAAAATAAACTTTATAAAATAAAGGTACACTTTATAAATTACAACTCTAAGGCCCGGTTTTTCAGTGCAAGTTTAAACTTCAGTGCGAGTTTAAACTTAGTTTAAGCGGCCAATTTGTGTGGGATAAACTCTAACTCTAGTCAACTTTGTCTGTGGTTTAAACCTGCATTGAAAAACTGGGGCTTAGAAGTTTTCAACCATTATTTTACACCTTGTTTTATAATTTAAGAGAACAATTTATTTACTACTAATTTTTTATACGCAATCGAATGCAACTCGGCCCTAATGATACTTTTTTCCAAAAAAGCAACTCTGACCATCAGGTGTTAAACTCACTTTGAAATTTTGACGTCAATGCGGAAGCTTCCACACTTGTACTGATACACAATGGGACTAACTTCGCGTTTCACGTGAAACAGCAGTCAAAATCGATACAAAATTTCTTGTCGTGAAATCAGGGTTGGGCCATTTTGAATAAAAAATTATTCAAATAAAAAATAAAAAATTAGTCATTATTTTAAAAAATTTGAGTGATGAGTGACCGGCTATTTTTATTAAAAAAAAATTTTAAGTAATGAATAACAATTAATTTTATTCAAGAATTGCTTGAAATAAAAATAAATTGTTTAATTTTTTTGAATAAAAATAGCCGGTCACACATCACTAAAATTTTTTTTTAATAATCAATTAAAATTTATTTTTTATTTTGTCGTCACTGGTCACCTAAAAATAAGGGTAATATTTTATTTTTGAGTGACGAAAAAATAAAAAAATTAATTTTTATTCATTAATCGAAAAAATTTAAGTGATGAGTGACCGGCTATTTTTAATCAAAAAAAATTAAAGTCATGAATAACAATTTATTTTTATTTCAAGCGATTCTTGAATGAAATTACTTGTTATTAATCACTCAAAATTTTTAAAATAATGAATAAATATCCATGAAATTTCGCTTCTACTTCACGGCAAAGTGGTATTAAGTTCTCCACCTGAAAATATTGCGCAATATGACATTAGCAACATTTTTTCACGACTTTTTTAATTGTCCATGTCAATTAAAACAGTGCGAAAAGTGACATTTGTTCACCGAGAAAAAAATTGCCATGTAAAATAGACATTTCGCAATGTATTTATCAATGTAAAGCAAAAAATGTTAATTTTAGTTTCAAAAAAATGGCAAATCTGCACGATTCGTGTTACTTTTACGTGAAAAATATCAATTTGATGTTTCAATGTAAAACATTGTAATGTTAATTCGCAACGTTAAATTCACATTGTAGACGTTACATTTGCATTTGACATTAAAATGTTAGAATTGATCCGATGTAATGTAATAAAAACATTGAAAATGGTGAACATACATGCTAGTTAATAGGTGCAATGTAACTTTTACATGAAAAAATGTCAAATCTACGGTAAAAATGAAAATTGACAAGAAATGATGACAAAATTACATTTAAAATGTAAACTTCACATTTTTACTTGCACTGTTAGCGACATTTAAAATGTAAAAATTACATTTTTACCTTCACTCTTAGCGAGGTGACGCCAAATACATAAATACTTTTTGTTTCTTACCGGGATTACCTACACGTGTTTTTATTGTTTGCCAAAAGAGTGTGCACAAATTTTTTATTTAAATTTTATTAAAAACATGGAGGAAGACAGCTTATTTTCGGAAAGTTCGCAAAATTTTTCTTTTGTCATTGAAGATCCAGCGAACATTTTGCAAAACCTACAGGTGTCTGACCCCAAAGAAATTTACAAATGTAGTTATAAGCAAATACAAGGTAATTTAAATCTTTTCAATGTAATTTGAATAACATTTTTTTTTAATTTTATTGTAACTTTTTACGTTCATGTTATGAATTATTTTTGTGCGCATGTGCATATGCCTGTATGTCTACATGCAAATTAATTTGCACTAATAAAATTATAAAACAAAATTATTTTCAGTGTTTTATTTAACATTAAATAATATCAATTATGAGACACTATCGATGTTGGAAGTACATTTAAAAATGTAATAACTTAACATTTTTTTAATGTTAGCGAAACATTTTAAATGGTAGAAGTAAATTTAATCAACGTTTATTATACATGCCAGTAATATCATTTCTACATTTTTTATTTCCACTACATAATGTCCACAACATAATGTCGAATTGACATTCCCCAAATGTTATTATTAACATTTTTTAAGATTGGACGACTTTTATGACCAAAAAATGTTATTTTTACGGTAGTTTCTTGTAGTTTTTTCTTTCGGTGTTGAAATTGACCCTTGAAATTGGAATAAGAATAGAAGAGAGATAAATAAACAAAGAATAAATGAAATAAAAAAATTAAAACTGCTAGCAACATTTCACGACAAGCCAATTGCTTGGCTTTGTTGCCAGTACTTGGCTTAATAAAGTAAAAACAATTATTTCCTGTAAGGCATGGGTCGGCAGATTTGTAAATGCAAGTGTGTAAGTGAGAACGCTTATACACGTGCTGTGATCGTCCGAACTATATTTTTAACATTCGCTGACCAAACAAGCGACACCCCCACGCGATGTGGTTTCGCCCCTTGCCCAGCGACGACTAAATCATTTGGTAAACAAAGAGCATCTGGACGGCGACCGCCGTGGTGTAGCGGTTACGTGTTCGGCCTTCTACACCAAGTCGTGTCGGTTCGATGCCCGGCAAAAGTAACATCAAAAGTTATTTAGAAAAAGAATTTTTCTAAACGGGGTCGCCCCTCGGCAGTAGTTTGGCACACTCTCCGGGTGTATTTCTGGCATGAGAAGCTTCTCAGCAAAAAATTCATTTGCTTTGCAAGTGCCATTCGGAGTCGGCAAAAAACTGTAGGTCCCGCCAACTTGTAGGAAAACTCAAAAGCAACACACCACAAGTTGGAAAGAGAAGCTCGGCTAAAAATCTCGTTAGAGGTTATGATGACCTGTTGGTATATAGCCGCCATTTTTATATATTATAAACAAAGAGCACAACGTGTCTGTGTGATGATGTTTGACTGATCTTAAGATCTATGGGGCGCCGATGCTTGCTGTAAGGACGGATTTTCACGAGCCGATTTTCTGGTCGATTTTTTTTCGTTCCTTGTAAAGCTAAGGGTACACCTGGCGACACGACGCGACCAAATATTCTTTGCATGTGTTCTTATGGAGCATAGTACACCTAGCGACAGCAGCACCACGCGACACGACGCGACACAACATAGTTGATCAAATGTGCCCGTACTTTAAAAAGCAATTCGACCGGTTCGCAACTTGTATTTAAAATCGACGAGAAAATCGATTAGAAAATCGACCCGTGGGGATGACTTATACGGGTCGATTTTCTGCTCGAATTTTTGTCGTTCCACCGCGTTCTACCTTCAAATACGAAATAAAATATAAAAATATGAGCCGAAGGTCGTAGCTATTAGTGCTCCTAATTGAATGTAGTTTTGTGATTTATCACTCAACTTCAGTATATTAAAAAAAAGTAAATATAAAAATAAACTTGCTTTTAAAAAAAAAATTTGGAAAATCTAGCTAAAAGTTTTTGTTCTCAAAACAAACCTCTATTGGAGTTATATGTTTACGCGGGTAAAATGAGCAGTCATCCAGATGCCTGTCTCAGAGCCTAGTGCTGAGTGTCATTCAGCTTTTGCTGCTAACTGCAAACTCGTTAGTGCTAACGCTCACCCTCACTTAGTAACAACAACAAATCGTGGTTTTAGCACTTGTGCTAGCCCCCTATGCATACTTTTGGAAGGGACCATTCCCTAAATAAATAAAATGTGGGTAAAGTGAGCAGTCATCCAGATGCCTGTCTCAGAGCCTAGTGCTGAGTGTCATTCAGCTTTTGCTGCTAACTGCAAACTCATTAGTGCTAACGGTCACCCTCATTTAGTAACAACAATAAAATTAAATAAATGGAATTTACAGTCCACTTATAATTAAAAATTAAAAGTAAAATAAAAAAAATTAATAATTAAAAAATACCGGCGGTGGCGGGATTAGAACCCTGACCGCCGGAGTGTGAGTTGGATACGTCAACCACTGTGCCACAGCTCATACTCCTTAGCCAATAACTTAATACATATAATAATAAACTACTCTCCGCCCACCATTTAACTTCAGCTTAGACATGGTCCTTCGAGCCGGATCAAACCAGCACCTATGGCTCTTTACTAGACGACTAAACCGTCTAGGGCGGGGAGTATATTTACGCGGCATAAGCTATGATTATTTCGTTCATTTCATATCTTCTGCATTACATACCAATGTAATTCGCAGATAGTTTATGGAATTTACGGAATACATAGCTTATAGCCGCTTCAACAAATCGTGGTTTTAGCACTTGTGCTAGCCTCCTATGCATACTTTTGGAAGGGACCAGTCCTTAAATAAATAAAGTGTGGGTAAAATGAGCAGTCATCCAGATGCCTGTCTCAGAGCCTAGTGCTGAGTGTCATTCAGCTTTTGCTGCTAACTGCAAATTCGTTAGTGCTAACGCTCACCCTCACTTAGTAACAACAACAAATCGTGGTTTTAGCACTTGTGCTAGCCTCCTATGCATACTTTTGGAATGGACCAGTCCCTAAATAAATAAAATGTGGGTAAAGTGAGCAGTCATCCAGATGCCTGTCTCAGAGCCTAGTGCTGAGTGTCATTCAGCTTTTGCTGCTAACTGCAAACTCATTAGTGCTAACGCTCACCCTCATTTAGTAACAACAATAAAATTAAATAAATTAAATTTACATTCCACTTATAATTAAAAATTTAAAATAAAATAAAAAAATTAATAATTAAAAAATACCGGCGGCGGCGGGATTCGAACCCTGACCGCCGGAGTGTGAGTTGGGTACGTCAACCACTGTGCCACAGCTCATACTCCTTAGCCAATAACTAAATACATATAATAATAAACTACTCTCCGCCCACCATTTAACTTCAGCTTAGACATTATATATGTACTAGGATCGCCCGTGGTCGAAATTCGACCATCTGAAATTTTCTTCAACTCTCTCTTAATATATGTATATATTCCCCGTTCACAACAAAACCAAGTAAGTGACTCCCTCGTGACAAATGCAAATTTGGATTAAGTGATACCATACAAACAATCTTCATATTAGGGTGGTGCAGCAAAGCAGTACAACAGAAAAGCTGACGACAATACATTAGGATATATCTACAACAGATTTTTTTTATTTTTTTTTTATTTTTATTTTTTTATTTATTTGTTTATGTCTAAGGTACAGCAGACACTTACTATTACAAATTATGTTAAACTTACATTAATTGTTACATAAAAAATAAGTTCTTGATTTAAATTGCACAAAAACCCGGTATGGGCTTATAATATTTCGACATATAATGGTACTTTTTTTATCGTAACCTTGTGGAATTTTACTTTAAAAAACCATATCGTTAAAAATATAAACTTTTTAATGGACAAAAAACTAAATAAAGAAGTGCTCTGCGAAAAACCTTAGATTATGTAAATTATGTGATTATGTGAATGATGGTGGTGTGAAGATGGCGAGGATGCAATGATATTTATTTGATTTGCTACACTTTTTTTTTTTTTTTTTTTTTTGCACAAAAATGAAGGCAAGTGGCAGCTGCCTGGATCGCTGTATACTTATGTACGTTCATGTGAGAGTAAGGAGCGCGAAAAAGGGTGGGAGCGGTTTTCCAAGCGCAGAGTTTTTGCGGGGAGTGTTTGTCGGAGTTTCGATGATTGTGCAATTTGCAAGGTACCGTTTTTTATTCTTGCTTCACGCATACATATATATATATATATGATGTTTGGGAATTTAAACATTTGATTTGAGTAATACCATGCAACGAATCCGCACATTAGGGTGGTGCAGCATATTTAAATGTTTTTTCTTTTAAACAAATTTTTTTAAAGCTATTTTTTGAAAATTACAATTCTGGTCTTGCGAAAAAATTTTTAATTCTATATAACTAACTTCACTTTTTTGTATGAAAAATACATTTTCTGCTTAGAAGATATACTTTTCCAATATTTTATTTCTCTAAAAATTTCATAAGTAAAAACTATTTAAAAATCGAAAAAATGTGGTTTCATACAAAAAAAGTGGAGTTACTTATGTAAAAATGTGCATTAGTAAAAGTTCGTATGGTATTTCCCTGCAAAAAATACGATTAGTCCGGGATCAATCCAGAGGAAAAGTAGACTACTACTTTTTTAGTCTCTTTTAGATAGAATAAATTGGTCACATTTGTTCGAGCATGACCTATGAAGAGACTAATTGTACCCTTTTTATACCAGAATGGGTATAAATTTTTACTACTTGCTGGACACCTATATTCGATTCTCGATGGAAGCAAAAATTGAAAACTGTTTCTTTTTTTTAATTTTTCGTTTTTATTTTATTTTTTAAGCAAGGAAAATTGAAAAAAAGTCAGAGTTCTGTCAATTATACTTATACTTGCCAGCGTCTAATTACAGTTTTGCTTTAAATGAGACGATTGGGGATATTTTTCTGGGCAATCTTCAACTGCTTAGAAAATATACTTTTCCAATATTTAACCCCCTAAAAATTTCATAAGTGAATTAAACTTTAAAAAAATCGAGAAAAGCTTAGAACATCAAATAATCAAAGTAAAAATGGGTATTTGTTTCCTTTAGGTGTCAACTGCTAATAAATTAGCTAAAATTATGGGAGATAGCTCAAAAGACGGGGTTTGGCCTCAGGATCACGAATCCGGAAGCGCTTTTTAATATTTTGCTTCTCTGAAGAGATAATTGCAATCAAAGTGGCAAGTTTTCATTTGGTTGTTGTAATTTAACAAATGCGTGCCGTGGGTCATTTTTCGATTTTTGACCATAACTTTCCATAGTTGCACTGAACTTTCCATAGAAACAAAAAAATTAAAAAAGCGCTTCCGGACTCGTGATCCTGAGGCCAAAACCTGTCTTTTGAGCTATCTCCCATAATTTTAGCGAATTTATTAGCGGTTGACCCCTAAAGGAAACAAATACCCAAAAATGTGTTTTTCGTAAAAAAAGTAGAGTTATGATGATTTCGTTTCATCAAAAAATGCGCATTTTTTACACTCTTTAATTTTCCGTTTTCGTTTGCAAAATGAAGGTAAAACGTCAAACAGAATATGTTTTCATTTCCTAAAAAACTCACACTTTTTACCCTCTGAAGCTTTGACAGGGTAGTTGGTTGCACTGAAAATCAGCTGACGAAAATTTTATTTGACATAGCACATAGCATAGCAAACGGGCAATGTTTTTGTTCGTTTTATCGATATAGCAGTTTCATGTAGAACGGGTACACTTTTATCACACTTTTACAGTATTCTGTGCAAGGGTATAAACATGTTCAACGAAATCAGCATTAGTGTCATGTAAAATTGTTCTTTAGTTAAAGTCCGTACGATATTTAAATTTCGATCTTAACATTGTGGAATTTTCTTACAAAATCATATCGTTAAAAAAATAAACTTTAACCAATAGGCAAAAAGTTAAATATATAAAGCCAGAAGTGAAGCTGGACTTCTTAGCTTACAAATGGTGTTTAGATGCCGAAGATGATATAATTTGGTACATTTTGTTGTTTTTTTTTGGCACAAAAATAAAAGCAAGTGACAGCTGCTGGATCATTGCATAGATATGTACGTGTGTGTGTAAGGGAATGAGCGGTAGGTGTGTCTTTGGGAGTTTTATAAGAGTGCTGTATAGTGATGTATAGTTCGGGTATAACAGAATGTGGAGATAACAAAATAGCTGGAGAGTTTGGAGACCTATTTTTTCTTTAATAACAAATAAACTAAAAATAATTTTCAAAATTTTTTTTGGTGAGACACCAGATTAGTCCATTCTAAGTTTCCACTATAAATTTTATAGAGATCTATCCATAAATACTATACGAAACTGGGTTTCGTCTGTTTGTATGCGAAGAGCGTTAGCCTATTAATATATAGATTTAATGATAAATCTATCTAAAAAAATTGTGTTCCCATTTTCTAGTTTCTTATTTCAAAAAATAAAATCTAATCGTTTTAAGTTTTGTATTTTTTTTTTTTGCAAAATATAATAAGAGTGTAAACTGAAAGATTCCCTTAAAAATTTCCCTACAAATTGGTAGGACAAGTTTGTGCAACACAGCAACACTTTTTTGCCAACAAGAACCCTGTCTCATTTTTTACGGTCCGGCACAAAACCCAACAATAGCAAACCAGATTTTTTGGATTTGTGTTTTGATTGACGTTGAAGTGTGTTTTGACATTTCTGTCAAAGCTACATTCCACACTTTATGTTATTCACAATGATATATTCACTATTTTTTGTATGTATATACAAAATGCGCTTGCATGCCCATAGATATTCTAGTTGTTAAGTGTTTTAATAAAGTATTCGAATAATAGTATTCGAATTCGCATAAATATTATTCGAATTCTTTGAGCGAATAAATGAAATAAAAATGTAAAGAGATTTTTCCGGTCGGCTATTATATGCCTATTATACCCATTAGAAAAGGCATTGTGCTATCCCCTGGCTCCCATTTCCTGTGCTTTTAAACCCGGTTTTTCAGTGCAGGTTTAAACTTCAGTGCGATTTTAAACTTTGTCTGTGGTTTAAACTTGCACTGAAAATGCGGGCCTTACTCACACAAATGGCAATATTTGTAAAACTCAAAAGTCTGTGGTTATAAGCGAGCTAATCAAAGATAAAGACAACATGGCTTATCCACCGGATCCACTTATTATATTGACTTAAAAATGGTCCAGATTAGTATGCAAAAATCTCGGAATACATTCTGAAAATTATATATATTGAATAAAAATAGCCGGTCACTCATCACTCAAAATTTTTAAAATAATGAATAATCTTTTATTTTTTATTTGAATAATTTTTTATTCAAAATGGCCCAACCCTGGTTGGGCGTCTCGGAGAAAGGAAGCCGCTCAGAAAAATTTAGCTTGTTATTAATCAAAATTTTTCCCTTATGGGAGGCTCTCCTACTAGAAGCTCCTCATTTTCTCATTTATCTACGAACTTTTTATGTGTAACTTGTTGCTTTTTGGTTTGAAGCCCCTCATATACGAAAAAACTAATAAGCTTATGCTGGTGGGAAAGTGCTCTAACATACCCAGTGGGAAAAGGTAATGTACAGCAATGCATAAAGTAATGTATAGCTCCTATAGACTATACATGAAAACATGCATGAATTTTTCTACAGCGATGTCATAGGAAAAGTAATGTGTCGCTCGCCTACAAAACTAAAGATACATGTTTACATTACTTTTTATATTACTTTTTATAAATGAAAAGATGCATTACCTTTCAAGAATGAAAATATGCACTACAAGGGATACATTATATCTTGCATTGCCTTTCTTGAATGAAAAGATGCTTTACAAGGGACATATTTAGGGGCCTATTACGGTTTGCGAGTCGAACAAAAATATGAGCGACTCGCCGACATTTGTATTACCGACTGCGAGTCGCCCGGTAGCATTCGCCTCAAACTTCAAAATTAAGCGAATGTAAAAAATTAAGCGATTACTGTTTGCGACTCGATCCAAATTCGTTCGCCGGAAGTGTCAAAATCTGGCGAACAGAATTTGAAGGTGACTAGGAGGAAAAATGGGGGTCATTTTGTGGTAATTTCGTTGTTGTCATTTTGTGGTCATTTTGGACTAATTTCGGGGATATTTTGTTGTTATTTTATGGTCATTTTTGAAATATTTTTTTGTCATTTGGGGATATTTTGGGCTCATTGTGTGGTCATTTTGGGGTTATTTTGTGGTCACTTTGGACTAATTTCGGGGATATATTGTTGTTATTTTGTGGTCATTTTTTGAATAATTTGGTGTCATTTTGTGGTCATTTTGGGAATATTTCGGAGTTAATTTGTGGTCATTTGGGACTAATTTCGGGGATATATTGTTGTTATTTTGTGGTCATTTTTTGAATAATTTGCTGTCATTTTGGGGTAATTTTGGGAATATTTTGGAGTTATTTTGTGGTCATTTGGGACTAATTTCGGGGATATATTGTTGTTATTTTGTGGTCATTTTTTGAATAATTTGGTGTCATTTTGTGGTCATTTTGGGGTAATTTTGGGAATATTTTGTGGTCATTTTGGACTAATTTCGGGGATATATTGTTGTTATTTTGTGGTCATTTTTGGGTAATTTTGGTGTCTATATTGGGATAATTTCGGGTTTATTTTGTGGTAATTTTGGACTAATTTCGGTGATATTTTGGTGCTTTTTTGTGGTCGTTTGGGGATATTTTGGGGTCAGTTTGTGGTCATTTTGGAATGGCTCCCAGATATGGGTGGTAGAAGGAAAACCTTTGTCGCCGAATATCAGGAAGACGGTGGAGCTAGCAAAAGCTCTAATAATCCATTTCGGAATTCCCTTCAAATGCCAGAGATCGGACGGGGAGTTAAAACCCCACCCGAAGCGGCATCAAAACACCCCCGGAGAGGGCAAACCAAGCTTTGCTGAAGTGACCATGGACGGGATCGTAATAGGCATCCTTGACCGAGACAACGACAGTTTGGCCATCGCCAAAGACCGGTGGTGGTATGTCCTGTACGTAGCCGGAAGACCTAGTTACGACCTTTACAACGGCGCCCTCAAATGCCCTCGATAAGGCCTGTCCAGTGCCAAAACCACGCTGTAAACATAGGCCACACTGGTGGAGGAAACAATTTAATAAGGCCAAGAGCCTTCGCAAGGAGACAGGCGAGAGAACTTTGTGGAGAAATGTTTGTACTGCGGTCGAGAATGTCGACTATACAGCGAAACTGAGACGAGTGCTCTCAAGAACTCAAACAGCTACATATAGGCTATTTGCGGAGACTTGCCGGATCCTGGACCAGCTCGAAACCTGAAACGCTGGAGCTGCTCTTGATTACACACTTTCCAGAGAACTCGTATGTTGCACTCTTAGCACCTGCAACAAACCTGGCTGCACACATTTTCATCACGGAAGTAGGGGTAAGGTGAGTAATTAAAAGATTCGAGTCGTTCAAGGCTGTTGGACCAGACGGGATTATCCTCGCACAACTCCGCACACATTGGAAATGGTTGGTTTTTCCATATGCAGCTTGTCGGGCTCTTAACCACAATATTTAATAAAAACGTACAATAATAATAAATAATTGAAACTTCAGTTTTGTACAATTTGTAGTTTTTTTTTTACATTTGACGTTCACCGCTTTTTTTTTTTTGAACTGGCAACAAAATGTTTCAGGCGAACTAGTTTGTTCGCTATCCATAATCATTCGAGCTAGGCGACTCGCCAAATAAGGCGACTCGAATAACTCAAGCGACTCGCGAACCGTAATAGGCCCCTTAATTTTGCATAACATTTTATAAATTTCCTTGTGGAGTAACAAGGACATTAAGACCCAGTGTGGCTCTACAGCGGGGGAAGAGTTAAGGTCCTATTTTAAATGTTTGAATGACGAGCTCGTCATGGGCTACGACCAAGAAGAGTGCACCAAAAAAAATATAATAAAAAAACCAAAACCACAAAGGCACCGGCATCAGGAGCAAACAGTCCAGTCGACTCTCGACTTCTGAAAAGCCTCACAGCAGCAGGAAATTCGTACATCTTTTCGTGCACGAAAAACTATTTTTTTTAAACAAATCTAAAATTGAGCGACACATTACTCCCTTCCTTGCTTTTGGTGTGATCTTTTCTTATAACAAAATTCATACATCTTTTCATGCATGGAAAAAAGTAATGTATTACCTACTTTCCCACTGGGTTCAAGTGTTTCATGGCATTTCTGCTCTGAGTTGCTCTATTTCTATTTTGACAGCTGCCCTGCTCTACTCTGCTCTAACCTGCTCTGAACTTTTTTTTGGTCAGTAAACAAACCTATTAGGTTTGTTTATTGGGCTGCTCTAGGTTACGCCAGATTGAGATATTTCACAAAATTGTGTTTAACGAACACTTTTCTTGCTCTAGGTTGCTCTATCTTTTGTTTCATGAGTACGCTCAAAACAAAACTAGAGTAATCCAGATCACAAATTTCTGCTCTAGCTTTTTTTTATGGAGTAAGTTAGAGCAGAGAAGCAATTGTCAGTCAGGAAAAAATAAATTTTTGAAAACTTCAAAATAATTAGATTGCAAGAAAATCAATATGTATACGTGAATTTGCATTAATTTTGAAGATTTAAACAAAAAAAAAAAAAACAAATAAAAAGAAACTATCCAGATTCAAGTGTTTCATGGCATTTCTGCTCTGAGTTGCTCTAAGTTGCTCTAAGTTGCTCTATTTCAATTTTGACAGCTGTCCTGCTCTGCTCTGCTCTAACCTGCTCTGAACTTTTTTTTGGTCAGTAAACAAACCTATTATTTAATTAGCTCCCATACAATCGATTATTCCGATAAACGGATTTTGGGCTATAACTCCTGTAATTAAGTATTGCTATTTTTATATGTGAAATATCGATGTTGAAAATCATCGAGATGGGATAAATATTTCACATAGCCCCCATACAATCGATTGTTCCGATAAACGGATTTTGGTAGATAACTCCTGTAATTATATAGGTAGGAACGTGAAATTTCGTAACTATTGCTATTTTAGAATGTGGAATGTCGATGTTAAAAATCAATGAGATTGGACCAATATAACACATCGCTCCCATATAATCGATAGTTCCGATAATTTCGGTATGAGCTTAAGTTAAATTCACACAGGCTGTACTGGGATTAAACAGTGAAAATCTTGACGCTTATTCATGAAAGGTATTTAGCATTCGGCACAGCCGAAGACAGCTTTCCTTACTTCTTTTTAGTTATGATACATACAATTTATTTGAATTTTCTGACTTGAATAACTTAATGTTACTCATACGCCGTGTATGACCTACATATGAATGTAATGGCAAAACTCAGGATATACACAATTATTTTTCCTAGAAAATATGTTGTTACGCAGTCTCCTAAATTACTTTTTTATGTGCATTTTCCTTTTATCGAGAATAAATTTCTTCAATATCCTGGCAAAGGATCTTGTTGTCCATATACAAAATGAAAGGTGTCGCCACCAAATATTAAAATTTTGTAATTTTCGTAGCTTAAATAAATATTTTCGGACTTTGTATAACCTGCTAGCTAAAACTTTTAGGTACTATAGAAATCGCACCGGCTATCTTTACGCTAGTAAAATAAATAAAAATCGTATGGAGTTATTTCGTTTTGTTGTGAACCGTATTTTTAAGAGCGATACAGAATGGCTAAATTGCCCGTTTTTTACAGCTAAAATATTTGTTACATAGATTTTAGAAGGGGAAGTCGAGTCCCACAAATATCTCAAAAAATTGTAGGTAGTAATTTATTGCGTTTTTTGGTTTGGAGCTCCTCATATATCTTCTCACAAAAAAATCGTACAGCCAATTTTTACCTATTATTTGCAGGCAATTGAACGCTCTATAAAAACAGTCTGGTAAACTTCTTTCATTAATGTGACCATTACAAAGTTTTTCGAGGTCGAAAGTTGTCTAATTTCTGAAACCCATAAGGTTTTATAAAAAGTTGTGTAGCTCAAAAACAGCAATATATTATTAAATGAACTTAAGTTATTTAATTGTTTCATTTATCTAACCATTAAAAAGACACCGAAACACAAGATTCAGTATAAAAATGCCCAAATATACCGGCATAGACGCAACTGTGAAGAAGTTTCTGTGTCTACACAGGAAAAAATGAGCTGGTCATATTAACCAAAATATGGGTTGATTCAACCAAAATCACTGTCAATTCTAACCATTAAAAAGATACAGAAACACAAATATCAGTATAAAAATGTCCAAATATACAGGCATTGACGCAACTGTGAAGGAGTTTCTGTGTCTACACAGGGAAAAATGAGCTTGTCATATTAACCAAACTATGGGTTAATTCAACCAAAATCACGGCCAATTCTTATCCATTATTTAATTTTGTTGATTCAGCTGCATTGAAACTGTTAACCTTAACTTCACTGGCATTTTAACAGAACATTTTGTTGTTTAAGGTGTTGCTCTATATGAGCAAATCCGCCAAACATTACATTTTTGGATGCTCGGATGCTACACAAAAAGCATAGGGATATTTAGTTTAACATATTGATTATCTTTTCTGATGATATGGATGGCAAAAATGTAGACAAAAAGTTTTTTCAGAATTTTGAAAAGTTAAAAACCATTGTTCAATAATACAAGGTTAAGCAGACTTTGACAGCTGTCAAGGCATAGCTCCCCAATTAGAGTTGCATAAAGGGGTAAAAAAATATGCCCCTTAGGAAAATTGTAGTAGAAAAGGAAAATATGCCGCTTGTTAAATTGCGATTTTTTTTTGTAAGAAATCTGTATTTCTTTAACTCTTATTTTAATAAATTACAAATGGAAAAAATAGTAATATTATACGTTGACATTCTGTACAAAGTATCACTTGCAAAAACATAGTTGCACAGTTTCAGCTGCTTCAGGTTCAGTGTTGCCATTTTAGCCGTTTTCCGGCTAGATCTAGCCGTTTTTTTTTTGGCATTTAGCCGGAACAATTTGAATCTAGCCGCTAGCCGTTTTCTAGCCGTTTTCTTATTTTTTTAGCCGTTTTTAGCTTTTTTGCCAATGTAGTAAACAATTTTTTTTAAATAAACTTAGTTCAACACATCTAACATTTATGATAGCTCAGAGCAAGATATAGAAAATTGTGATATGGAAATATTGTAAAATGTATATACCTACATTTTTCTCACATTATTATTATTATTATTTTTTTTTTTTTTCATTTTATGTCATGAAAGTATATGTTATTTCAAGTATATTCGTTACATGATGCCTTAAAAAAAAAATTATTTTAAAGGAAAAAGATCAAGCTTTACGTAAAAATTAAAAATGTCCAAAATTTAAAAAAATTGATAAAATTCTTTTTTAATAAAATGTTTACTACATTTTTTTTAATAAATTTTTTTTAAGTTATATTCGAAAAGAACGGAAAAAATACTTGGGAAAACGGTTTACATGTTCCTTCTTAGCATGTCAATTACATTTCTTATAATTTAAAGAAAAAAGGCTTACACACAAAAAATTGCGAATTCAAACCCGTATATCTCGGTAACCATCCAATATTTTTACGCGAACTTTGGTGATATTTTTTTCTTACATGGCAGATCACTTTCACCAAATTTCATTCAAATCGAATTTTTAGGTGGTTCGCTTGAGGAATTTTACCCCATATGTAGACAGCGACAGGAGATACAACGTCTGCCGGGACAGCTTAATTTAGAAAAATGCTAGGACGATTTTTATAGTGAATTTTCAGGTGTACAGCTTGGTCGAAAAAATTACCGTTTACGAGAAAAATTCTTAACACCCTAAATGTTCACCTTTGCCCCCAAATAACTTTTTTACCACACATGATATTAATGGGGACTTTTGAAGTTTTCTTTCTTTACCTAAGTTTGGCTTTGTCGCAATTTTTGTTATTTCAAATGAATGTCTAATTTGACCGGAAATCAAAAAATACGATCCCATGAGTTTGGAGCTCATATTCCAAATTTAATTTTTTACAGTCACGTACAAAAAAAATTCCATAAACTTGCGCATTTCAGGGTGTCCCTGAATACGAGCCTGGATATAACAAATATAAATGGAAGCTTTATTTATGTTTATTATAGCTCTGTATATTCGGATGCAAAGCATCTGTATACGAAACTTTCTTATTGTTATGAAATTGGAGCCGTTTTCTGAAGTAAACTTTAAAATTTATCTTAATTTTTTCAAACAAAATTTTTGTTTAGCGTGAACTTTAATATTTAAGGCTAGATGAGAAAACGCTCCTTTATATTATAAAATATTTATATTATACGTTTTAATGAAAAAAGCGAATAAAACGAGTGAAAAGTTGATTAAAAAATTTTAGTCGTTTTTCCGGCCAAAATTATAATTTTTTTCGCCGAAATAATTTTTTTAGCCGTTTTTGTTCTCGATCTAGCCGGATTGCTGAAAAAATTCTGGCAACACTGTTCAGGCTATATATATCCCACAACACACCGGCCCCGTTAAGGCTGACTTACGAGGGTCGTTTTCCTGGTTGATTTGCTGTTCGATTTTGGTCGAATTGTTATTTATACGGTGGATGGACACAAATCGAACACCAGATCGACCCGTGTAAAAAAGCCTATAGCTTTTATAAAACTTTATTCAACTGTAATAGCCTTACTGGTAAGGTCACGTAGGTAACTGATTACTTGAGACGACTCTATCAGCTATTCAGACGGAGCTTCCGGTTGATAATAATTCGGGAGAGTCGATAGATAGTTGTGGCTCAGTCGCAACGCTTGTCACAGAGGCAGTGTAAGCGGAAGCATAGTCTAACGTGCTGGTCGCATTTCAGCAGCAAAATCCATTGCTTCGGGTTCACATGATGCGTGTGGATGAAAAGGCTGCAACATAAATAAAATGGATATTATTTAGTTAAAATATGAAATGAGATTTTTAAGTTTGTTGGATAACGCTGCCCAACCTGATATATGTATAGGAGGGTATTTTCGAATAAAATATTGGGCATTTTCAAAAATATTGCTGTAAAGGTACTTTGAAGGTTTTTTCTAAGCCAGCAGATTTTAAAAATTTAGGAAAGAGGATTAAGTATGAAAGCATAATTTTCAGCTTTCTATCTATATTTTTAAACCAATTTTAAGAGAAAAACCAAGGCGTGAACGTAAATTTTTTATTTGAAAGGTTAAAGACAGGAAATTAAAGACAACCTTTTCGAATATGTCAGGTACATGTTGAGCATTAAGATAGCTGATTTTGAAAGATCTCAAAATTATTCGTTCAATGGGATAAATTAATAAAATGAACTCAACGGCTTTTTCTAAAATTTTCACAAACTCGACGACAATTTGCATGAAGAAATTTCAAGCTTTGACAAATTGTTTAGAAAAAGCAATTGCTATTTTTTTATTAATTTAACCCAATGTCTTAAGCGGGAAACAGAATCAGTCCGCCAATACATCAGTTTCGCGACGTACGTCAGTTTTAGGGCAAATTCTATTTTGACGTATCCGTCGAATTTGAAACTGTGAGGGACTTCGTCTATTTGGGAACCAGTATCAACACCGAAAATAATATCAGTCTAGAAATCCTGCGGAGAATCACTCTTGCCAACAAGTGCTACTTTGGACTGAGTAGGCAATTGAGAAGTACAGTCCTCTCTCGAAGAACAAAGATCACGCTCTATAAGTCTTTCATCATACCTGTCCTGATGTATGGCTCAGATTCATGGACAATGTCAAGAGAAGATGAGATGGCCCTTGGAGTATTTGAGAGAAAAGTTCTCCGGAAGATTTATGGTCCTTCCCGTAATGCCAACGGCGAGTATCGAAGGAAATTTAACGATCAGCTGTACGAGCTCTACGCAGATCTGACCATAGTCCAGCGAATTAAAGCCCAAGGCTCCGCTGGCTGGGCCATGTTATGCGAATGGACAAAGAAGCTCCAGCACAGAAGGTTTTCCTATCGTCGCCTGAATTCGGCAGCAGAGGAAGGGGGAGACCTCGACTGAGATGGAAACAACAGGTGGAGGATGACTTGAACTCCCTTGGGGTTTCCAATTGGCGTCAGTTATCGCTAAAAAGGAATGACTGGCGTGCTTTGATATGCAACGGCCAAAATCGCTTAGGCGGTTAAGCGCCAATAAATGATGATGATCTGGAAGACCAGATATGAGAGTATTCTCACGTGGAAATGCTCAACTCGACTCCTTCCTCGTCGTTCATGAACTATGAGCGTTGTGTGTAGTCCAGGAGCATGTGGGAACCAGGCATTGTGAAACCTAGGGTGGATGTTGTGTAGGGTCTGTCCACCATAATTTGCGGCTGCAAGTGGACGTCCTTCGAAACAAGCAAGGCACCAAATAAATATGAAAATAGCAAGTTATGTATATAAAAACTACTATTGGTGGCGATATACCAACAGGTTATCATAACCTCTAACGAGATTTTTAGCCGAGCTTCTCTTTCCAACTTGTGGTGTGTTGCTTTTTAATTTACCTACAGTTTTTTGCCGACTCCGAACGGAACTTACAAAGCAAATGAATTGTTTGCTAAGAAGCTTCCCATGGCAGAAATACACTCGGAGAGTTTGCCAAGCTACTGCCGAGGGGCGACCCCGTTTAGAAAAATTGTTTTTCTAAATAATTTTTGATGTTACTTTTGCCGGGCATCGAACCGCCACGACTTGGTGTAGAAGGCCGAACACTTAACCGCTACACCACGGCGGTCGCCAAGTTTCTTAATAATTCCAATTTGGTATGTATGTATATAAAAATGTAAACTACAATTATGATTATTGTATCAACATGGTAGATACATATGTACAGCATGTTTTCATAGATCAAGTTTAGAAAAAAATTCAAATTCTAATAAATTTTTTATACCAAAAAAATATGCACCCTCTTTTGGTGCCTACAGTTTTCTAAGTTAAAAAGAAACAACAAAAATAACTACTTTTATATTTTACTTTTCGTATTGCAACAGCGCCTGTCCGTTCCAACGAAATTCTTGCATGAAAACATTATTTGCTTAATTGGCTGCTGTTGCCGTTGTTGTTGTTGTTATGTTGTTTGCTGCTGTTTCAACAGGGCTTGCTAGCTGTGTGCTCAGCATAGGTCAAGCAATGTAAATACTTCCTCTCTAGCGCCTGTGGACCAATTTCTGCACTAGAAGCAAAAAACTGCAGATATAAATCGAATTTTTCACATTTTGTGTAATGTACCTACCCTTTTGCCAGATTGAAAAATTTGTTTTCAAAAAATTTTTATTTGTCAAAAATTGTTTGAATATGACAGAAAAAGAAGGATTTTCGTCAAGAATAAGTAGTAGCATGAAATGCGTGATTTGCATGATTTGCGGAGCGAGTCCCAATCGTGGACCACCAATGTGGCCTGTGTTTACCGCGTGGTTTTTGGCACTGGACAAGCCTGTCCTAGAGCATTTGAGAGCGCCGATGTAAATGTAGTAACAAGATCCTCCTCCTCCTGTTCTGCAATAAAGTCTAAAACTACTTCTATGTAACGGTGGTCGGAGAATGAATGTTCTCAAGAACCCGCCATTTTCTAACCCACTCATAAGCGCCTTCACTACAGATAGTGAGGTCTATGACCTCCTTGCGGGCCTTAGTGATAAAAGTAGGCTCATTTCCCACGTTGCAAACTACCAGGTTGGTTGTTAATAGATAGTCAAACAGAGACTCGCCTCTGGCATTGATATCGGAGCTTCCCCATTTAGAGCGAGATTCCAGAGCCTAAAAGCGTCACTTATTTTATAATGGATGAAACCAATACCGATCGATAGTCCTCCCCGAATCTTGAAAGAATGTGAAAATTTTAAAGCTGTACCTATGAATCGGGGGTCAAAGTCGCCAAAAAATTACCCTAACTTCACTTATTTTATAATGGATGATTTTCACTTATTTGACGTAGATTACCACCCCGCGTCAGTATGAAGTGTTGTAGACCCGTACCAGTGACAAGGCTCCAGATAGGCACCCCCAGTTCGCGGATTTTTCTATAGAAATTTTTTCTGTTTTAGCAATTTCACGCATTTGGGCCACTTTGGCTGCTTTTAACTACCCAATATTTTCCCATTTTTTGTAAAACACTACGCTCAAGTAGTATCAGGAATTTTTAGACTTCGTCCCATGGCAAAAACTTCAGCCAGACACCTCAAAACTCGGGAAATTTCACTAATTTTTACTGCGCTTTCACATGTTTAAGTGGATTGGACAAACTTTGACTACTTTTAAATAGCAGATCTTCACACATGTGTCGTAGAATGCTATCCTTAAGTAGAATCAAGCATTTCCAGACATCATCCCATGGCAAAAACTTCAGCCAGACACCTCAAAGTTCGGGAACTTTTATTTTCCTATTAATTTGCTTTCTCTTGTTTGTCCCACTTTTACAACTTCTAAACGACGGATATTTTCAGATGTTTCGTAGAACACTACCCTTAAGTAGTTTCAGTCATTTCTAGACTTCGCCCCATGGCAAAAACTTCAGCCAGACACCTCAAAGCGCGGGATTTTCACTAATTTTTACAGAGATTTCACTTGTTTCAGCAGGTTTCTCCAACTTTGTCCCCGTTTAAACGGCGGATCTTTACACATGTGTCGTATAACACTACCCTTAAACAGTATGAGGCATTTCCGGACTTCATTCCATGAAAAAAACTTAAGCCAGAGAGCCCAAAGCACGGGGACTTTTCATCATTTTTAATGTGCTTTCACATGGTCAAATGGGCTTACCCAACTTTGGCTGCTTTTAAATGGTTCCCTCGTGAAGGGTGGATACCTTGCCGCGGTACGAGGGCTTAAGTCGATAGCCACAGGGCTACGCTGCCCTTGTGATCATAGCTCCGTACGGCACTTCATCACGAGAGCAGCCTAGCCTCTCTGGCGCGACGACAAAGATCTTCCCCCTCCCAATCCAGGGTGTTATGCGAAACCGTGCCCATTGGACGTTTGCAGCCGGGAGGCAAATCGTGGCTGTATTTGAACGGAGCCTCTCTGATACCGGGTCGCCTCAGAGAGTAAGCATGGCCTTACCGCGGTACGGGGCTCTGCCGCGGCGGACGAAACATTTTCCCCTACTCTTCCCTTGACCCTAAGCTGGCCGTGTCCGGCGATGGGTCGTACGAACAAGATGAACTCAAATTATCCAAATAAAAACGATAAACCTAAAAAACAAACAACGCCAAATTTCACTCCTCAGCAAAGGAGAGCTATGGAGGAACAGGCGAGAAAGCAACAACAACGCCGGAGGACAACCTCCGTTCCACAATCAAGGGGGGGATCGACAGCGATGGCAACTACGAGTCGGTCAACCAACCCTCTATCGACTAAGATTGACTTGATGGGAGCTAGCACCAGTGCGGTTGCCAACGCAACTAAGCGGACAACGGCAGATGCTAAACTCCCATCAACCGCTGATATCAAAACCAGTATCTTTACGTCTGTGGCAGCGGTCTCACGACCTGGCCTCGGAGTTTCGAAGGAGAAGGAAGCTGCAACTGAGATTTCGGCAAGGAGAGCGACCGCGATGGCAACTACGGGTCCGCACTCCCAGGAGACATCTCCCCGCCGCTTCACATACCACGAGAAAAGATTGGCTGCAAAGATCCTGAAGAGGTATGAAGGGGTACCGCAGGAATCGCTGTCGCCGAATTCCAGTAAATCGGTAGAGCTAGCGAAAGCTGTGATACCGGATTTCCAAAATTCTTACATGCCAAAGAGGTTAAAAGTTAACCCTTTCAAGCGCCAGAGATCGGACCTGGAGTTGAATCCCCCTCCCAAGCGGCATCAGAATACCCCTGGAGCGGGCAAACTAAGCTTTGCTGAGGTAACCAAGGACAGGATCCTTATAGGCGTCCTTGACCGAGGCAATGACCGCCTGGCCATCCCTAAGGACCGGTGGCGTTACGTGCGAAATGAACTCGGCAACATTCTTCTCAATGTTGCTCCAGAGTTTCCGGGTAGTTCGGCGCGAGTAACGGATGCGGGTTGGCACCAGGGTCAGATTAAATTACTCGCATGCGAGGATGCAAAAACCGTAGCACTGTACAAGGCAGCATCTGCTAAGCTGGGTGAAGTCTACAAGGGCGCAAAGATAGAGGTCGTCGACTGGAAGGACATTCCAGCTCGTCCAAGGGCAAGGGCGTGGATTCCGGCCATCCCTGACGAACCCGAGAGAATTCTCGGGATGCTACGGCTAATGAATCCATCCCTGCCAACGCATGACTGGAGTGTCAATCTGGTCGGGGATGCGGTAGGGCCCGACAGACAGGTGGTGCTCACCATGAATAAAGAGTCAATCGAGCCCCTCAAAAGGTGCAATGGCCTAGTACACTACAGCGTAGGCCAGATCGTTATCCACGTATATCGTGGTGATGCTCAGCGCGCTGCCTTCTCGGCTGCTCCGGGGGAACCGGAAAACGAATTACCAGAAGAGGAAGCGGAGGATTCCGATGCGGAAAGCATGTTATCCGCCACGTCCCTTGGCGATAGTGCTGTGAACAACTCGGAGATGGAGGACAGCCTACAGGACGAGGAAGCCCTCGACGTCACGGTGGTAGCAGCCAACGCTGAGCGATTACCATCTAACGCTACAGACAGCAAGACTCCTGCAACGCCATATCGGGCAGTTAATCGGAACAACTCGTCGTTGATAGGCAACCTCCGGGATGGGGCAAACCTCGACGATATGGGGACGGCAGGGAAGTCTGTGCGCTCTCATGTTAGTGGTGCTTCAGATTAATCTGCACAAATCTAAAGTGGCCTCGGCTGCTTTAAGTAGTCGTCTTTCTAAAGGCGACGTGGATGTGGTCCTCATCCAAGAACCCTGGGTCAATAGCTCGAGAATCTGCGGATTGGGGACTAAGGGCTTCAAGCTCATTCGAGCCAGCGAGGAGAGCAAAGTCAGAACGTGTATTTTGGTCAAGTCTGAGTTGAACTCCTTTCTCCTACCTAACTACACCAATGGTGATATTACCGCTATCAGTCTAACGGTCGACAGCACCCGCCTGAGGGTGGCGTCGGTCTATATGCCCTACGACGCCGAAGAACCCCCACCACAAATGGAGGTGAAAGACCTGGTGTCAAATTTCTGCACGGGTAATCTTATTATTGGAGCGGACGCTAATGCTCACCATGTCCAATGGGGGAGCTCCGACATCAATGCCAGGGGCGAGTCTCTGTTTGATTACCTCTTAACAACCAACCTGGTGATTTGCAACGTGGGTAATGAGCCTACTTTTATCACTAAGACCCGCAGGGAGGTCATAGACCTCACTCTCTGTAGTGAAGGCGCTTATGAGTGGGTCAGAAAATGGCGGGTTCTGGAAGAACATTCTTTCTCCGACCACCGTTACATAGAAATGGTTTTAGACTTTATTGTAGAACAACCAATCATGAAGCGCAATCCACGTAACACTGTTTGGTAGTTACACAATGAAATATTAGACAGAGACCTCCCAGTACTGCCCTCACAAGCCCCCTCATCAGTAGAGGAGCTGGAGGATCTTGTTACTACATTTACATCGGCGCTCTCAAATGCTCTAGGACAGGCTTGTCCAGTGCCAAAACCACGCGGTAAACACAGGCCACATTGGTGGTCCTACGATTTGGACTCGCTCCGAATATCATGCCGGAAACAATTTAACAAGGCCAAGAGCTTCGGCTCTGAGCCTCATTGGCACGAATATAAAGCTAAACTAAGGGCCTACAAAAAAGCTCTGAGACAGGCGAAGAGAACCTCGTGGAGAAATTTCTGCACTGGCGTCGAAAAGGTCGACGACACAGCGAGACTTAGACGAGTCCTCTCGAAAAGTCAAACAACCATCAGCTATTTGCGAAAGCCTGACGGATCCTGGACCAGCACGGAAGAGGAAACCCTTGAGCTGCTCTTGAATACACATTTTCCGGGGAATCTGCATGATGCACCCATAGCACCTGCAACAAACCTGGCAGTAAATATACCCATCACTGAGGAAAGAGTAAGGTGGGCAGTTAAGAGCTTTGAACCGTATAAGGCTGCCGGGCCGGACGGGATTATCCCCGCGCAGCTTATAAACACGTTGGAGACATCAGCTAAATGGCTGGTATTTCTCTTCACAGCCTGCCTGGCTGTCAACCACATTCCGGGCTCCTGGAGAAGCGCCACGGTAGTGTTTATCCCTAAGGCTGGGAAGGCAACCCACTACGAGCCAAAAGACTACAGACCGATCAGTCTCTCGTCCTTTGTACTAAAAACCTTTGAGAGGATATTAAGCGACTACCTCTTAACGACTATTGATAGCAACCTAATCTCTAGCTATCAGCATGCATACACCAAGGGTAAATCAACAGAAACCGCTCTGCACAGCCTAGTGTCTGTCATTGAGAAATCGCTGTGTGAAAAGGACTACTGTCTCGTGGCCCTCCTAGACATTGAGGGGGCTTTCAACAATATAAGCCCGGAGGCTATCAACTCCGCTCTAACTAATCTGGGCGTAGATAGACCTCTAACTGGTTTAATTGACCAACTTTTAATGGGAAGGAAAATAGCTTCTTCACTTGGTACGGTTGAGTTATCACGCTATGTCACAAGGGGAACACCCCAGGGTGGTGTTCTTTCCCCGCTTTTATGGAACCTCACAGTCAACTCGTTGCTACGTGACACAAGCTGGGGGGGCGGGAAGATAGTGGCATACGCAGACGATTTAGCTATTGCATTCAGAGGCAAGTTCCCACAAACTCTGTGTGACCTGATGCAAGTAGCACTGCGAGAAGTTTCGACGTGGTCCTCTCGCTGCGGACTTAGTATCAACCCAGGGAAGGTGGAACTTGTCCTCTTCACCAACCGGTACAAAATACCGCCACTAAGCCTACCAGAACTAGATGGCACGCGCCTGGGCTTGTCGGATAAGGCCAAGTTTCTAGGCATAGTTCTGGACAGGAAATTGAATTGGAAGGAGAATGTTCTTCAGCGCCAGAAGAAAGCTTGCATCGCTCTTTACACCTGCAAAAGAGCCATTGGCAAAAAATGGGGGCTCAGCCCTAGAGTATGCAGTTGGATCTACACGGCCATCATTCGCCCAATCATGCTTTATGGAGTCGTCGTATGGTGGCCTGCACTGAGCAAGGCAACATACCTGAATCTGTTGCGGAAAGTCCATAGATCCAATATGATCTGTATAAGCGGTGCGCTAAGGACAACGCCCAACGAAGCCCTCCAGGTCATTCTGGGCATTTTGCCACTTGATCTGGAAGGGTTTCGGTCAGCGGCGGCATCAGCTCTGCGCCTAAGAGAAACCTCCAGTTGGGCTGCGGGTACTATTGGACACTCCAGTATTCTGGAATCTTACAGCTTTCTCCCTCTAAGCACAGATCGTTGTGCGACTACTACAGTCGGGGATAGCTGTTTCAAAATAAACATTCCCAGCAGAGAAGACTGGGAGAGGACGGATTGGTGTCCCGAAACAAATGGTGGCACTTCCATATACACCGACGGCTCGAAGTTGGACGGCAGAGTTGGAGGAGGCGTTTATTCAAGGGATTTGGACCTTGAGCTATCCTTCAGACTACCTGATCATTGTAGCGTCTTCCAGGCGTAAGTCTCGGCAATCCTGGACGCCGCGGCCTGGTTAAGCAAACGTGTTATCGGAGAAGATATCGCTATTTTCAGCGATAGCCAAGCGGCCATCAAATCCCTTGGCTCATACACGTTCAACTCTGAACTGACGCTCAGCTGTCGTCGATCTCTTCAGGAGATGGCCCAACAGAACCGCGTAAACCTCATATGGGTCCCGGGACATAGGGACATTGAGGGAAACTGTAAGGCAGACGAGCTTGCCAGGCAGGGCACGACCAAGCAGGTTCTTCAGGATAAAGAGCGCTTAGGTATGCCGTTTGCCACATGCAAACTACTGCTGAAGGAGCACACACTCCGTCAAGCCAACGAAAGATGGCTGCAATCCCCAGGGTGTCGCATATCGAAACAAACCTGGCCAAAATGGGATCTTAAAAGGTCTAGACGCATTTATGCCCTAACTAGGAGGGAAATCTGCATATTGATGGGGGTATTAACCGGTCACTGCCTCATTGGTAGGCATGCAGAAAGGCTAGGTGTGCCCTACCGACGATGCTGCAGGAGTTGCAAAGATGATGAGGAGGAGGAAACAGTGGATCACCTCATCTGCAACTGTCCGGCTTTAAGCGGCGCGAGAACGCGCTTTTTGGGAGTTCCGTTCCTGGATAGCCTAAGCCAGATCGCGGAACTGGACATAAAGGACTTGATGGGCTTCATAAAGTCATCTAAGTGGTTCGAGGAGGAGTAACGGTGTCGGTTTAGGAGTGTCAGTCCCGGGATTCTGCTATGTGGAAAATCCCAACAACTCAGGGATTTTCCATATGGCTGGGTCCCGGGACTGACTTTCCTTGTGTTGGTGGTATCACAACGGGCCTTTCAAAACTGGCCTAAGTGTGCCTCTGCGGCAGCCACTTGAACCTAACCTAAGTGGCGGATCGTTACAAATGTATCGTATAACACTAATATTAACTAATATCAGGCATTTTTAGACTTCGCCCCATGACAAAAACTTCAGCCAGACACCTCAAAGCTGAGGAAATTTCATAATTCTTACTGCGATTTCAAAGGTTTAAGCGAGTTGGTCCAACTTCGGCTGCTTTTTAAGAGCAGATCTGTTATGTATGTTATGTTATGTTATGTTATGTACATCACATATAATCTCAGAAGGACATGTAGGTCGGCCTTTAACAAAGCCAAACAGGATGGTAGCGCAACATCCTGGGCACTTCACAAAACTAAATTAAGTAACTACAAGAAAGAAATTCGCAAGGCCAAACGGGCCTCCTGGGTGAATTTCTGCAACAATATCGAATCAACATCTGCAGCTTCGCGCCTGAGGAAGGTGCTCTCAAAATCGCCAGCGACACTGAGCCACATACAAATGCCGGATGGGAATTGGACCGATTCGAGCACTGACACAATGAATCTGCTTCTGGATGCTCACTTTCCGACATGCACAGTCACGGCTACTACTACGGTCGGGAATGAAATGCTTTCGGATCAGCTGATAAAGGAAATAACCGATGATAAAAAGCTGGACTGGGCCTTGGCCAGTCTCAAGCCCTACAAATCGCCAGGACCGGACGGAATATTCCCGGCCCAGTTACGACAAACAGCCGAGCTTATTAAGCCCTGGCTGAAGACCATGTTTGTTAGTTGCCTCAGGCTCAACTATGTACCTGCATCATGGAGAGAGGTTAAGGTAGTATTTATCCCAAAATCCGGGAAACCATCCCATTCTAAACCTAATGATTTTAGGCCAATAAGCCTATCTTCATTTCTACTTAAAATTATGGAAAGACTTTTGGAGGACTATGTCAGAAGATCGATAGACTCAACTCACATGTCGCGGGCTCAACACGCCTATAGTAAAGGTAGATCGACTGACACTGCCTTGCATTCTCTGCTGTCTGTTATAGAAAAGTCAATTGACACAAAGGAATATACACTGGTGGCTTTCCTTGATATAGCAGGTGCCTTCAACAACGTTCTACCGGAAGCCATCACCTCGGCGTTAACGGGTCTGCGGGTCGATGCCTGCCTTGTGGAGTTTATCCGCAAATTGCTTATTAGCAGACGGATTACAACGGAGCTAGGCGGTAATTCGGTTCACAGACTCGTTAACAGAGGTACCCCGCAAGGAGGTGTTCTCTCTCCGCTCCTGTGGCTGGTTACTGTAAACCAACTTCTACGTCTCATGGAAGCTGAAGGCTACCAAGTGATCGCGTACGCCGATGACATCTGCGTTATCATTCGGGGAAAATTTCCTCAAACCCTCTGCAATTTAATGGAAAATGCTCTGACAAAAGTATGCGACTGGGCGAAGGCTTCAGGTTTGGAGGTTAACCCCGAGAAAACCGAACTTGTCCTCTTCACTAGGAGGTACAAAATACCGAACTTAATACCACCAAAAATTGGGAATACAACTTTAGTACTCAGTGACAAAGTCAAATATCTAGGAGTTATTCTAGACAGGAAACTACTCTGGAGCGACAATATAGCGGAACGAGTTAAAAAGGCAACATGCGCGTTGTTTACTTGCAAGAGAGCAATTGGTATATCGTGGGGGTTCTCTCCCAAAGTGGTGCACTGGATATACACAGCTATTGTTCGTCCAATTTTACTGTACGGTGTGCTGGTCTGGTGGCCGGCACTAACCAAGAACACGTACCTCAAGCAGATAAAAAAAGTCCAAAGGAGTTCAGAACTCTGCATAACCGGGGCCCTCGGCTCCACTCCGACAGAAGCACTCAACACGATGCTGAATCTTCCACCACTCGATCTGGTGGCTAAAGAAATGGCTGTGATTACAGCTCTGCGACTAAGGGAGACCGACGTATGGAAGGGCGGTACATGTGGTCACGCCACAATTTTAGGCTCCCATGCACCTGTGAGCATACCATTACATACTGACTATTGCACGCCAAGCAACGTGTTCGTTAGGAACTACGAGGTGAAAATACCCACAAGACAAGAATGGGATTACCGACCGCATACTGTGCGGAATGCCATGAACATATTCACCGATGGCTCTAAGCTTGAAGGGAAGGTGGGTGGAGGTATCTTTTCACCGGACCTGGGACTAGAGATCTCCTTTCGTCTTCCCGACCACTGCAGCGTGTACCAAGCAGAAATGCTGGCAATACACGGTGCAGTGAAAAGCCTAGCGTCTACGCCCCAAAACGGCAAACGGATATTTATCTTCTCAGATAGTCAGGCCGCGCTAAAGGCACTGAACTCATATGTCGACAACACAAAGTCGCTAACTGAATGCCGCAGATCTCTTAACGAGATGGCTCAGCACTTCAGTATCAGCCTTATTTGGGTACCTGGTCACAGGGATATTGAAGGCAACTGTATAGCGGATGAGCTGGCCAGAAGAGGTACCACCACTCATCTCCTTCCAGGAAATGATCTGGTAGGCATTCCCATGGCATCTTTCAAACTCCGAGCTAGCACAAATACCTTACAAAGGGCAAATGAGCTCTGGTCAGGTCTCTCGACGTGCGAGATATCAAGGCTAACTTGGCCTTCGTACAACAAAGGACGCACTAACTGTCTGCTGTCACTTAATAAATCCGGTGTCTCATCACTGATAAGGGTGTTAACAGGGCACTGCTTAATAGGCACACATGGTGCTAGGATGGGCGTAATAACTCACGATTACTGTCGCAGTTGCAGATGTATTGAAGAGGAGGAGAGTGTTCAACATCTGCTGTGTCATTGTCCTGCACTCAGCAGAAGACGATTGGCTATTCTCGGCCAACCGTTCATCGATGACCTCACGGAGGTTTCAAAAATGGATATTAGGGCTCTATCGAAATTCATTGATTCCACGAGCTGGTTTGATCCTCTAATCCAAGTGTGAGAATGTGAGAGTGTTGATGTTTGTCTCTCGGATATGGGGTGGGTCTTAAGACCGCATAGGGTATCACAATGGGCCAACTTGACTGGCCTAAGTGGTGGGCAGGGTCCTGCACTCTGTCCTGCCCTCGCAACCTAACCTAACCTAAGAGCAGATCTTTTCACATGAGTAATAGAAGACCCCCTTAAAGAAGGATCGGCTATTTTTATACTTCGCCCCATGTAAAATTTTCATATTCATACTAGTATACAACTATAACTTTCTGGTAGAACTTATACTAGTCAGGGAATATCCATTTCATACCAGCATACAACTAGAATTTTCTGGCTGAATTCGTACTAGTCAGGAAATATCCATTTCATACTAGTATACAACTTTAACTTTCTGGTAGAACTCATACTAGTCAGGAAATATCCATTTCATACCAGTATACAACTAGATTTTTCTGGACGAAATTATACCAGTTAAAAAATTCAAAATTCATTCGTTTCGTTTTCTCTTATAATTCATAGATGCTTTTTCGTGATAGGGTAAATACAAATAGCCGCTGCTTTCTTAAGAATAAACATGAAAATAAAGTCAAATGATAAAATAAAGGGTAAGCCAGGAAAATTCTGGTTGAAATCATACTAGTCCAGGTTAAAAGCCTTTTTGACTAGTATGGGACTAGTATATTTCATACTAGTCCTTTTTGGACTAATTAATTTTTTGGAAATTATACTAGTCCAGGATGAACTAGTATGGAACTGGTATTTTACAACTAGTATGAAACTGGTATTTCCTGACTAGTAGATAACTGGTATATTCTGGTCGAAATCTGACAATTGACATCTCGTAGGACATCAACACATAAAAAATACCAGTTGCTTATATGGAAAAAAGACAGAACACTGACTAGTTGGGCCCGGTGCACCAACTAGTCAGTGTTCTGTCTTTGTAGTGAGAACTATGAAAATTCCTCAGCCTTGAGGTGTCTGGCTGAAGTTTTTTCCATGGGATGAAGTCTACAAATGCCTGATACTACTTGGAGATAGTGTTCCACGACACATGTGTAAAGATTTGCCTTTCAAAAACAGCCAAAGTTGGACAAACTCGCTTAAACATGTGAAAGTGCAGTAAGAATTATAAAAATTCCTCAGTTTTGAAGTGTCTGGCTGAAGTTTTTGACATGAGGCGAAATCTAAAAGTAACTGATACCACTTAAGGGTGGTCTTTTATGACACATGTGAAAAGATCCGCTCTTTAAGAGCAGCCAAAGTTGGACCAACCCGATTAAACATGTGAAAGCGTAGTAAGATCTATGAAAATTCCTCAGCCTTGAGGTGTCTGGCTGAAGTTTTTTCCATGGGATGAAGTCTAAAAATGCCTGGTACTACTTGGAGATAGTGTTCCACGACACATGTGTAAAAATCTGCCTTTCAAAAACAGCCAAAGTTGGACAAACTCGCTTAAACATGTGAAAGTGCAGTAAGAATTATAAAATTTCCTCAGTTTTGAGTTGTCTGGCTGAAGTTTTTGACATGAGGCGAAACCTAAAAGTAACTGATACCACTTAAGGGTGGTCTTTTATGACACATGTGAAAAGATCCGCTCTTTAAGAGCAGCCAAAGTTGGACCAACCCGATTAAACATGTGAAAGCGTGAAAATTCCTCAGCCCTGAGGTGTCTGGCTGAAGTTTTTTCCATGGGATGAAGTCTAAAAATGCCTGAAACTACTTGGAGATAGTGTTCCACGACACATGTGTAAAGATCTGCCTTTCAAAAACAGCCAAAATTGGACAAACTCGCTTAAACATGTGAAAGTGCAGTAAGAATTATAAAAATTCCTCAGTTTCGAGGTGTCTGGCTGAAGTTTTTGACATGGGGCGAAGTCAAAAAGTACCTGATACCACTTTAGGGTGGTCTTCTATGACACATGTGAAATTATCTGCCCTTTAAAAGCAGCCAAAGTTAGACCAACGCGGTTAAACATGTGAATTCGCAGCAAGAATTATGAAATTTCCTCAGCTTTGAGGTGTCTGGCTGAAGTTTTTGTCATGGGACGAAGTCTAAAAATGCCTGATATTAGTTAATAGTAGTGTTATACGATACATTTGTAACGATCCGCCCTTTAAAAGCAGCCAAAGTTGGGTAAGCCCATGTGACCATGTGAAAGCACATTAAAAATGATGAAAAGTCCCCGTGCTTTGGGTTCTCTGGCTTAAGTTTTTTTCATGGAATGAAGTCCGGAAATGCCTGATACGGTTTAAGGGTAGTGTTATACGACACATGTGTAAAGATCCGCCGTTTAAACGTGGACAAAGTTGGAGAAACCTGCTGAAACAAGTGAAATCTCTGTAAAAATTAGTGGAAATCCCCAGCTTTGAGGTGTCTGGCTGAAGTTTTTGCCATGGGGCGAAGTCTAGAAATGACTGAAACTACTTAAGGGTAGTGTTCTACGAAACATCTGAAAAGATCCGTCGTTTAGAAGTTGTAAAAGTGGGACAAACAAGAGAAAGCAAATTAATAGGAAAATAAAAGTTCCCGAACTTTGAGGTGTCTGGCTGAAGGTTTTGCCATGGGATGAGGTATAAAAATGACTGAAACTACTTAAGGATAGTGTCCTACGAAACATGTGAAAAGATCTATCATTTAAAATTAGTAAAAGTGGGACAAACAAGAGAAAGCAAATTAATAGTAAAATAAAAGTTCTCGAGCTTTGAGGTGTCTGGCTGAAGTTTTTTCCATGAGATGATGTCTGGAAATGCTTGATTTTACTTAAGGGTAGCATTTTACGACACATGTGTGAAGATCTGTTATTTAAAAGAGGCCAAAGTTGGTCAAATCCGCTTAAACATGTGAAAGCGCAGTAAAAATTAGTGAAATTTCCCGAGTTTTGAGGTGTCTGGCTGAAGTTTTTGCCATGGGACGAAGTCTAAAAATTCCTGATGCTACTTGAGGGTAGTGTTCTACAAAAAATGGGAAAATATTGGGTAGTTAAAAGCAGCCAAAGTGGCCCAAATGCGTGAAATTGGTAAAACAGAAAACATTTCTATAGGAAAATCCGCGAACTGGGGGTGTCTGGCTGGAGCCTTGTCAATAGTACGGGACTAACAACACTTGATACTGACGCGGGGTGGTAATCTACATCAAATATGTGAAAATCATCCATTATAAAATAAGTGAAGTTAGGGTCATTTTTTGGCGACTTTGACCCCCGATTCCTAGGCCCTTGTCATAGGTACAGCTTTAAAATTTTCACATTATTTCTAGATTCGGGGAGGACTATCGATCGGTATAGGTTTCGTCCATTATAAAATAAGTGACGCTTTTAGGCTCTGGGATCTTGGTCTAATTGGACGTGATGAGCATTAGCCTCCGCTCCTATAATAAGATGACCCGTACAAAAATTTGACACCAGATCTCTCACCTCCCTTTGTGGTGGAGGTTCTTCGGCGTCGAAGGGCACATAGACCAACGCCATCGTCAGGCTGGTGCTGCCGACTGTTAAACTGGCAGCGGTAATGTCACCATTGGTATAGTTAGGTGGAAGAAAGGTGTTGAGGTCAGACTTAACCAAAATACAGGTTCTGACTTTGCCCTCCTCGCTGGCTCGGATGAGCTTGAAACCCTTAGTCCCCAATCCGAGAATCCTCGAGCTGTTGACCCAGGGTTCTTTAGAAAGACGACTACTTCAATCAGCCGAGGCTACTTTAGATTTGTGCAGGTTTATCTGAAGAACCACCAACATGAGAGCGATCAGACTTCCTTGCCGTCCCCATATCGTCGAGGTCTGCCCTATCCCGAAGGCTGTCTCTCACCGACGAGTTCAGAGCAACTGCGCGATTTGGCGTGGCGGGAGCCCTGCTGTCTGAGGCTTCAGAGATATTGCGCTCAGGATGTGCTGCTACCACCGTGACGTCGAGGCCTTCCCCGTCCGGTAGGCCGTCTTCCATCTCCGGCGGACTCCTCGGTTTCCTCTTGCGGTACTTCGATTTGCGAGTCTCCCGGCGCAGCCGCAATGGCAGCGCGCTGTGCATCGCCACGGTATACGTGGATGACTATCTGGCCTACACTGTAGTGCACTAGCCCATTACACCTTTTAAGGGGCTCGAGTGCCTCCTTATTCATGGTGAAGACCACTTGTCTATCAGGCCCTACCGCATCCCCGACCAGAGTGACGCTCCGGTCCTGCATCCGGAAGGACGGATTCAATATCCGCAGCATGGTGAGAATTCTCTCAGGCTCTGCAGGGATGGCAGGTCTCTATGTCCTTGCCCTTGGCCGAGCCGGAATGTCCTTCCAGTCGACGACCTCGATTTTTGCACCTTCGTAGACTTCACCCAGTCTTGCAGCTGCTGCCTTGTACAGTGCAACAGTTCTTGCGTCATCGCACGCGCCAAGTTTGATCTGTTCCTGGTGCCAGCACGCATACGTGACCGCCCCCGACCACTTGGAGACGCCAAATAAACGTCGATGACAGCGTTTCCGAGTGCATTCCGGACGTGAGGCCACTGGTCCTTGGGGATAGCCAAACGGTCGTTGCCTCGATCAAGAATGCCTATAAGGATCCTGTCCTTGGTTACATCAGCAAAGCTTGGTTTGCCCGCTCCGGGGTGTTTTGATGCCGCTTGGGATGGGGTTTTAACTCCACTTCCGATCTCTGGCGTTTGAAAGGGTTAATGTTTACCCTCTTTGGCACATAACTGCTTTGGAAATCCGGTGAGCGATTGTGCTAGCTCCACACACTTCCTGGAGCTCGGCGACAGCGTTTCCTGCGGAACTTCCTCACTTTTCTTCAGGATCCTAGCAGATAATCGTTTTTACAGGTATGCAGAGCGGCGGGGAGATGTCTCTTGGGAGTCCGGACCCGTAGTTTCCATCGTGGTCGCTCCATTTGCTGACAGCCCATTCACTGCTTCTCCTTCCTTTGGATCTCTGTGGCCAGGTCTTGAGACCATCGCCACAGGCGTTGAGAGACTGGTTTTCGTACCACCGGTTCAGCATGCGCCGTTGTCCGCTTAGCTGCGTAGGCAGCCGCACTGATGCTGGCTCGGATCAAGTCAATCTTACTTGAAGATATATAGGTTGACCGACCCGTAGTTGCCATCGCTGTCGGTCCCCCGTTGATTTTGAAGTGGAGGTTGTCCTCCGACGCTGTGCTTTCGTTTGATCCGGCATAGCTCTCCTCTGCAGAGGAGTGAACGTTGGTTGTTTAAAATTTTGTTTCGTGTTTTTCATCTTGTTCTTACGACCCATCGCCGGACAAGGCCAGCTTAGGGTCCAGGAGAGAGTGGGGGGGAAAGTGTGTCGTCCGCCGCGGCAGAGCCCTATACCGCGGTAAGGCCATAGTTACTCTCCGAGGTGGCCCGGTATCAGAGAGGCTCCGTTCGATTACATCCACGATTTGCCTCCCGGCTGTAAACGTCCAATGGGCACGTGGTCGCATAACACCCTGGATTGGGAGGGGGAAGATCTTTGTCGTCGCGCCAGAGAGGCTAGGCTTCTCTCGTGATGTAGTACCGGGCGGCGCTATGATCACAAGGGCAGCGTAGCCCTGTGGCTATCGACTTAAGCCCTCGTACCGCGGCAAGGTGTCCACCCATCACGAGGGTAGTGAATAGCTAATATGTTAAAACTATGTGTTAACGAAGTTATCGTTAGCAAATATGGTTAAAAAAAGTTAGTGAATCGCAGTACAGCTTTGTTCTTAAATTTTACTTTCGAAACTCGAATTGCAGCTAGCTCTGTAAGAACATAATGACAACAATGGTAGAGGATAAATTTCACTTTCAATTTATTAAAGTATTTGTAAAACAAAAATCACATTCAATGGTTATAAATATTTATACATACTTCATTCTTACATAGGTATAATTCTTATGTATACTTACAAGGGCGGATTTAGGGGTGGGGCACGGGGCATGTGCCCCCCACCCCCAGACGGGTTTTTTTGTACTGTTAGTACTCCATCACAGGGCATTTTTAGTCGAAAAAGACTACAAATAATTGAATTTAGCAACATTTTCGGAATCGAGTTTATGGCTCAACGTGAACGTAATATAAGGCCTTAAATTTGTAACGAAACCGTTGTATGCAAAATTACTTTTAATATACATTTTTTTCTTTACTTATGTCATTAAGTAAGTCTTACATGAAGATTAATTAAAAGAATCTCTCTCTGTGAGACAACCTTATGCATAAGGCCAGATAGAACATGTAAGTTAGGCAATATTATAAAAAGAAAAGTGAATATAATGAACTTATTATAAGAGTTGTTGTAAGGCCATAGAGGAACTATGATAAACTTATTATAATGTGATGCAGCCGTATACCATATTTCTTATAATCCCTTATACGAATTTTTTGTGGGTATTGGCAATATTTGTTAACGGCTCATGCGACATCTGACTGAAACAACAATGGTTTGTGTATGAGGTTTGCTAAGTTTGCCCACAAGAGCCCCTCCTTAAGGTTTTAAATTGCAACTATTTTTTGCAATGCTTTTAAAATTTCAAAATCGAGTCTACGCGACCTCCGCACGGTGGGACATTTTGGAAAAACTTTACTCAATTATTATTATTATTAACTTGCCTCAAAGTCGAGAACGCGCTTTTTGGGAGCTCCGTTCCTAGATAGCCTAAGCCAGATCGCGGAACTGGACATAAAGGACTTGATGGGCTTCATAAAGTCATCTAAGTGGTTCGAGGAGGAGTAACGGTGTCGGTTTAGGAGTGTCAGTCCCGGGATTCTGCTATGTGGAAAATCCCAACAACTCAGGGATTTTCCATATGGCTGGGTCCCGGGACTGGCTTTCCTTGTGTTGGTGGTATCACAACGGGCCTTTCAAAACTGGCCTAAGTGTGCCTCTGCGGCAGCCACTTGAACCTAAACCTAAACCCTGCCTCAAAGTAAAATTTTTTATTAAGATTCCAATAGTGCGATGCATAAAAATTCATATGAATTTGTACCGCAACGCCTACTACCTTTGTGCCGCAGGAGTGCTTTATTTTCTTATTTTATTGCGCTACAAGTTAACAAAAGTGATTAATTATTCGATTGGTCAAATAGTCCATGAAAAGTTGTGAAAAGTGATTATTGTTAGTGCTATCGTGTTTAAGTGATTTTATTAAAAAAATGAGTGACAGAAAAAGACAACAAAACTTAAGCGCGTTCTTCCATCCGAAGAAGCAAAGGTGTAATGATGTACTTCCTGATAAAGTGAGCGGTGTCCAATTACATTCTGCGGAGGCGGCGAGTACATCAGTGGCAACAGCCTCAACGAGCAACGCACTACAGGAACGGGATATAGGTGAGTAGTGTAATCCTTGTGGGTTTAGAAATTTTGTTTAGTAGTTAAACTTTTTAATGAATAACCATAAGAAAATTTTTTTGTTATGAAATTTTTTGGCCATATAATTCCCCATCAAGAGCTACTTGATAGATAATTTTTTTTCTACTTTAGGCTGGGTTTCCACTTCACAAGAAAACGCATTTCCTGATAAAGAAAGCGGTGTCCCATTAGATTTCTCGGGGGTGGCGAGCTCATCAAATTCAACAGCCTCAACGAGCAACACACTGCTGCAACGAGATATAGGTGAGTATTGTAAACCTTGTGGGTTTGGAAATTTTGTTTAGTAGTTAAAAGTTGGATTGTATGGGAGGTACCACGCCCCTTTTTGGTTAACCACCAGTTTTATGGGTGAGAATGGTGCTGTCATCCTCTAACTTTATACCAATTCTTTTGTTCCTACTTTAAGCATTTTTAAAGAACAAATTGAGAAATTCCAAAACGGTTTGAAAATTTTAAAAGCTAATAAAATTTGCTGTAAGCCATGCATACAAAACTTTTCGCTAGGCCCTGTGGCTCGAAGATAATGAGCAATCAACATGGATTTTTACCTTTTTTGGAAAAATTAAAAAAAAATGTGTATTTTGCAGGAAAGGATATCGAAAACTTTAAATTTTGTTCCAGATATTTTTTTCCTCTGTGAGCTCTGTTTTATTACAAAACAAATGAGCTTTCATCCAAGAATATCGATGGATTATTACAAAAGTTATTAACGGTCAGATAAATATCAGGTGTGTTCGGCCAGCGTCAAATTTTATAAAATTTTGTAAAATTTTACAAAGCGTTTACTGAAAAAGTGTTCGGATAGCATAAAATTTTATGAAAAGAGAGCGGATTTTGACAGTTCAATTCGTGAGAGCGTAAGCGTTTACTGGACAAAATCACCCAGTAGAACTTGCAAGTGAAAACAGCTGATCAAATTGAACCTCTGAAAGAAACTTGCAATTTTAGCAATGAGAGAATATAAATGCTCTCCTTAAAGTGTTTACTGGTGAAATTTTCTGGCCGAACACACCTATAGCCATATAATAAGTACCCTACAAGAATTAGTATGCATATAGGGTGTCAAGAAATAAATGGATAACCTTTTAACTGGTGATGGCCAATCAAACGAAAGAAAAAAAGGAAGGCAAAATGTTCACGGTTTTCTAGAATTTTCATCACTAGTTTTCGAGATTTTTTCACTATATTTATTTGACTTTTAATAACTTTTGAATTAATCCATCAATTTCCTTGGATGAAAGCCCATTGTTTTGTACTAAAACAGAGTTTACAGAGAAAAAAAATATCTGGAACAAAATTAAAAGTTTTCGATATCCTTCTTGCAAAATACAAATTTTTTACATTTTTCCAAAAAAAGGTAAACATCCGTATTGACTGCTCATTATCTTCGAACCGACAGGGCCTAGCGAAAAGTTTTATATGCATGGCTTACAGCTTATTTGCTTTTAAAATTTACAAATTGTTTTGGAATTGCTCAATTTATTCCTGAGATATACATGATAAAGTGGAGCTAGGGTTGCCAGCTTGGCTGAACTCGCCTGAATTGTCCAGATATTTCGTTTCATGTTCAGAACCCAGATTTTCAATTGTTTGTCCAGATAAAAGTGATAAATTTTTTAAAGAAACACTGTCGCTTCAACGAAAGATGCATATTCTGAAAAGACTTCCAAACACACAGAATTATTTCTTATAGCATGAACTTGGCTTGCATCATATATAACGCTTAACCGCCTGGGCGATTTTGGCCGTTTCGTATCAAAGCACGCCAGTCATTCCTTTTTAGCGATAACTGACGCCAATTGGGAGTTCAAGTCATCCTCCACTTGTTGTTTCCATCTCAGTCGAGGCCTTCCCCTTCCTCTGCTGCCGAATTCGGGTGTCGATAGGAAAACCCTCTGTGCTTGAG
The DNA here is from genome assembly GCA_964058755.1 of Campiglossa producta. NCBI lineage: Eukaryota > Metazoa > Arthropoda > Insecta > Diptera > Tephritidae > Campiglossa > Campiglossa producta. Next base: position 39,909,024 of record CAXKVI010000004.1, on the reverse strand, counting down.
CTTCCTTGTCCATTCGCATAACATGACCCAGCCAGCGAAGCCTTTGAGCTTTAATTCGCTGCACTATGGTCAGGTCTGCGTAAAGCTCGAACAGATCATCGCTAAATTTTCTTCGATACTCGCCGTTGGCATCACGGGAAGGACCATAAGTCTTCCGGAGAACTTTTCTCTCAAATACTCCAAGAGCCATCTCACCTTCTTTTGACACTGTCAATGAGAGACTTATAGAACGTGATCTTCGTTTGTCGAGAGAGGACCTTTCTTCTCAATTGTGGCAAGAGTGATTCTCCGTTGGATTGCTAGACTAACATTATTTTCAGTGTTAATGCTGGTTCCCAAATAGACGAAGCCTTTCACCGTTTCAAACTTGTAGCTATCAACGGTGACTTGGCTGCCAAGACGCAGGTGCGCCGATCCTTTCTTTGATGACAGCAGATACTTCTGACGGAGCTGTTGGTATCTCTCAACGTCATTTGGCAAAGCCGTATTAGCTTTGCAGGGAAGTCAAATTCAGATATGGCGGCATACAGGCAACTCCTTTTTGCGCTGTCAAAAGCGCTGTTTAAAATCGACAAAGAGATGGTGTATGTCGATTCTTTTATCATGGGTCTTCTCCAGGATTTGGCATATCGTAATTCCTTGCAATTTAGCAGTGACGAGAAGTGCACCCTCCATAATTTATTTACACTCAGTAGGTCGGTTACCAGGTCGCCATTATTGTCCTTACAGGAACTTGACCCGGTCTTAAAACCTTCCGTAATCAGCCGGATCTTTTCATAAAATTTGCGGACATCATTCCTATCAGCCATCATCCCAAGCTCCTCACAATCACGCCTTTCGGCCTCACGTTTCTTTTTGTTTTGAATAGGCGTCTCTCTTCCTTCTTCGCCTCACGATATCGTTGCCATACACTGCGGGTTGCGCCCGTTCGCAACGTCTCCCGGTAGGCAGCATCCTTTTTGTCCGAGGCAGTTCTGCATTCCTCATCGTGCCAGTTGATATCATGCTGGGGGCAGCGATCATAGGTCTGTTCGAGTTTATCGTCGAAGGAGTCTTTCCCTCAGAGGGATTCCCTCTCTTTCTGCCGCGAGCCTAGGAAGCCCACGTTGCCCAGAGTGTACGCAAGAGTCGGGATTGAGCAAGGTCACTCAGCAACCACACCCAAATTATTTTTTTTTGTTTGGCCGAGTCTAATGAACACGATATTAAAATAATGTGTTTTTGAAGCCTTAATGGACTTTTTTGCGAACTTAGTATAAGCCGTTAGATAAAACTTTAACTAAAAATCGGTACAGGTTACCGTTATCACATGTTATTTTAGGTTGAAACGCACCATTGTACTATATGCCAAGATTTACCTTTCTCTCCTTTTTATAAATTACGTACAATTTTGCTGCATTGTCTAATCCATTTATGATTTTAGGTTCTCTACTCGGCAGGCAAGGCGGGCTTTCTGATGAGGAACGGTACCAGTGGTTGAAGTATACCTGGCAACCTACTGCAGAATTTAAGTTTCCACTGAAGAGAGAGGGAAAAAAGAACCGGTCTTTTCAAAAAAGCTGGTTAAGGACCATGAATGGCTAGCGTATAGTAAAATTGCTGGCGGCGGATTATGCAAAGTGTGTGTGCTCTTTGGTCGACGTGAAGCGGGCACAAATGATGTGAAGCTGGGAAGACTGGTGTCGGAACCACTAGTAAAATATAAAAAGGCAATTGAGACGATCGCACACCATGAGAGCGCGAATTACCACAAAGCAAACGTGGTAGCATCCCAAAATTTTTTGATGGTGATGGAGGGAAAATCGTTAGATGTAGTTGACCAAATGAGATCCCAGGAAAGGGAAATAATCGTAAAAAACTGATTCTTATTATAAAGACAGTGATATTTTGTGGTAGGCAAAATATACCTTTGAGAGGTCACAGAGATGACGGCGAATTAGACTTGCAAAGCTCTTCTAAACATGGGGAATGAAACTTAAGAGCTTTGCTCAAATTTCGAATCGATGCTGGGGATGAAATACTTAAGGAAAATATAAGACTTAGCGCTAAAAATGCTTCGTATATAAGTAAGTCAACACAAAATGACTTAATTGAATGCTGTGGCGAGTTGATCAGCAATAAAATAGATACTAAAATTAAAAAATCCAAATATTTTACCATTATGGCTGATGAGACCACAGACGTTTCCGTTTGTGAACAGTTATCAATTAGTATTCACTATTTCGATGTGGATGAAATCGAAATAAAGGAAGATTTTGTTATGTTCATTGAAGTTGTCGAAACCACTGGTGAAAGCATTGCACAATCTTTTCTGAATGCATTAGAAAAGCATCACCTTGACATTAAAATGTGCCGCGGTCAAGTTTATGATGGAGGAGCAAACATGAGCAGCAAACTAATAGGTGTTCAGGCACGTATATTAAATGTTCAGCCCTTAGCCTTTTTTACCCACTGCGCAAGCCACCGACTTAACTTGGCTATTAGCTCAGCCTGCACCGTACCCAGTGTAAGAAATGCAGTAGGGGTTATAGCAAGTACTGCCACTTTCTTCCGTGAATCGGCCAAACGAATACATCTTCTTAGAGAAGAAATACAATCTAATCTGCCACAAGACAAACAAAATATGTTTAAAAAAATGTGTGAGACAAGATGGGTTGAGAGGCATGAAGCGGGTTTGACCTTTATGGACGTGTTGCCATGTCTCCCTCCAATATTACAAAAAATGGCTGATCAGCAATATCACATATTTTAGGAATAACCCTGCCCTTATCTCGATCGCTTCAAGCCAAAGATATTGACATACTTTCTGCAGTTCAGCTTATTACTACGACCACAGCAAGTTTGCAGAGGCAGCGTGAATCTAGCAATGACACATTTAAAAAACTGTTCGACCAGGCTGAGGCCATTGCAAATGAACTTGGTACAGAAATCACAGTCCGTAGAACCACCGGTCGTCAAATCAATGGATCAAACATTCAGACTGAATCAGTTGAAGAATATTACCGACTTTCAGTTTATATTCCATTTCTAGACTTCATGTTGAGTGAAATGTCAACCAGGTTCCCTAGCGCTCCTCTTCAAAGAATCGGACAGTTGCAAAAGATGCTATCGCATAACTTTAACGACGAAGATTTAGATAATGTTTTGCAAGGTGCTGAAGTTTATAAAGATCTACCTTGTTTTTTAGCTTTAAAGGGAGAGCTAAAAATTTGGCAACAGATGACTGAAAATATACCAGAAACTCCAGCAGATGCCTACAAACCCTTTGTCAATTGCTGTGCACGTTTCCAGTGAGAACCAGCACTGCCGAGCGATCTTTTTCTACCTTAATCCGATTAAAATCATATCTTCGAAACAGGATGACAGAAGTGCGTTTGAATGGATTGGCTTTAATGCATATCCATGGAGATATTGCGGCACAAATGGAGGCTGATGAAGTTTTGGATGTTTTCACCAGGAAACACAGAAGAAAACTGTCTTTATTAAACATGTAATCAAGGATGGAATATAATAAAACTGCTAAACTAAACGGAAATGCTGTTTTTTATTATTTTGACTTTGATGTAAGTTCTTAATATCCGTGTACTTGTGAAGAAACAATAAGCATATTTCAGTTGTTGATGTTTTTGCATGTTGGACTGAATTTCGCTTTCTTGAATAAATATTGAGTAAAGTTCTTTTTGAGCTAAATCAAGTTTAGCATCTGATTCAAAATAAAAAATGCTATCTAGAGAATTCTGACGATCTAATAAAAATTTAGAAAGTTTGATTCCAGATTGAATAGTAATAGTACTGGGGTGCAATAACCCAAACGGCAATAAACCAAATTTGTGTTATTGCTCAACTGAATGTGAAATAACACAAATTTGTGTTATTGCATCACTTTTCAAATTTTTTTCCCACGTTTGAGCAATAAGGCAAAAAAGTGGACATGAACGCATCACTGACTTTTTTTGTGTTCGCACCGCACATTTGTCGTATAAATATGAAGATTTACCGCTGCAGCATAAGTCCAGTAATATATAAGCATACATATGTACATACATTGTAGATACATTCTTTGTTACTCTCAACTGGCCATTATGTATTAAAACAAGTGTTATACAAAAAGTAGATAAAGGTAGAGTTAAGAGAAGAGAGTGTAGAGTTTTTAAATGAAATCCACACCTCTGATAGTGATGATTCGGGTGATGAAGAAATATCCGAAACTGTACCTGTAGACGAACCTCAACAAAATTATCTGCTTACAAGAACGGCAACTTTTGTTTGTCCCATGCAAACATTTTAAAGTTTGCAATGACTGTTTTCAGCAAATGAAAAAGAATGCTGAGGAAGGAAATACAGCAATAATTTGTCCGATTTCCTGAGCAGTGGTTAATGATGCCGTCTCTATATTTTACTAAAGTTTACATAACTATGCTTATTTCGTGAATTATTGTTGTGTTTATAAATTTTTTCAAAATTTTTGTTAAATCAAATTTATATTAAATATACCCTGCAAATCACTGCTAACCGCATTGCAAACACACACACATTTTTTATTTCACAAATTTCCCAAAATAATGTTAACCTTAAGCAACCAAAAAAAAGTTGTTCTCAATTAAATTAAAATGTGGGCCTAAAAATACCAAAAGTCCGTTTTAGGATTAATGTGCAAACGTTCTGACAAAAAGAGAAAACATTGCTTATTTTGTACTATTCACAAAATTATGAGTGCGAATGAAACAGCATGACCCACTGTAAAAATATCCGAAATTTGTCAGTAAGACAGCTTTCAAAAAATTAATTATTATTTGTCAATTTTTTTCCAAAACCGAAAAAAGGTAAGCGAAAATTTTTAATTTTTTTATTTTAAATTTTTTTTAACATTTGCTTCTTTTTAAGGCAGAGAGACACATACGGGATTCAAGAGATGCAGCTCAACATTCCAGCACACGGTGAGCTTAAACAAGTTATTATCAAAAGACAAAGTAACCAAGATATTATTTCATGGTTGTATTCTTGGACATATTAGAAGATGTTCTGAGCCAAAATTGAAATCAATTCATCGGACACATTTTGAGAAATTCCATGTTTTTTAAAAATTGGTCCACTTTTTCTTTTCATGGGTGCCCCTGTTCTTTTTATGGCACCCCCGGTAAAATGACTGTTCTGTTCTTCTAGTATATGAGTGTATAGTAAAATTCATTATAGTAAAAATACATTTTAAGACGTTTATTATTTAGTATTTATCATATTTTAATATAAACATAAAAAGGTTTACAGTTTTTTTTAAATATGAAGACTATTATATTCACATACAGTTTTCTTCAAATTCTTCATATAATTTGGGTTATTTGGTTTAGTTCGATACTTATTATCCCATGTTTTTTTGAAATCATAGTGCACAGCCTCCATGGCTTGCTCTGAATAATACCCTAATCCTATTCCCTGCCTTGAACAAAAATCTTCTATATGAAAAAAAACTGCATGCACTTTAGGGGTTATGGGTATAGAAAGATCGTTGTAACTCTTTCGGAAATTAGAAATACAGTGAATGAAAATCGTTAAAAGCTTTTACGTATTTTAGGCACTCTAAAGGACATAGACTACTTAATACATCGGTGTTTTCCAATAATTTCTTACAACTATTCCCATCAAAACCTGAGCAACCACGAAAAATCTTTTTTGGACATAGCACTTCTCAGCCCACATTAAAGCAATACTTTGAAACTTAGTCAACATGTCGTTGAACATAGTATTTACTACTCCAAGCATTAGATGAAGCTCAGGTGGAACTATAATATCTATTACTAAAGTATCTGATTCTGTATGGAAACTCTTTATTAAGGGCAAGTTTATAGAGCTTTTGAAATCTTTGGACGATTTGTCACTTCCACCTGCTTCTTTCCAGTTACTATAATTTTCTGTAATATTCTCAATTGTCCTTAGAACGTCTCGATGATTTAAATTATTTTTATTCGCAAAACACCATGTGCATGGATACATACTGCTATGAGCTCCGATTCCACATATTAAATTCGCTACTTTTAAATCGACTGCGAAAATACCATTAACCTCAGCCAAATTGATATCACTCAGTAACATTTTTAAATTAGTATATGTTTCCTTGCAATTAGGTGAGACTCCAACAACGAAAAGCTTTTTTACTCCACTGTCACAAAATCCCTTTGAAATTACGCCATCTGCAAGTGTATGTCTACGCGATAAGTTATCAGGACAACTATGTTGATGTGGAGATTGAATACATAAACATAGTTTTAACCTGAACCTCCATCTATGCCAAATTTATAATTAACACTGGATAACTTCCGTCGATCTTCAACGAATTGAATTAAACCACCAATATTGTTGCAGCATATGGCACCCTGTTGAGTTACGGACATGTCTTTTTTGGTACCATTTTCAAAACTAAAATATTTTATTTCAAAAAAGTCATCATAAAAATTTCTTTTTAAGTTGGTTTCCACAACGTTTCTACTACCTGAAACTTTGCGAATAATGCTCGCAATGCCTAGTGTTGTCCTCTGACTTAAATTGAAATTTGATTGAATGTTTTTCATATTGTCACTAGTAAGATAAACACCACTATTCACATTCTGCTTTACGGTGGTTACAGTCGTAGGTTTGCCGTTTGTATTTGAAAGCATTCCCTGCAGTCAACTTAACTAGTTTTATACTAATCAAATACCAGTCAACCAGGCGGCCTCAACTAGTTCGAGTTCTGTAATTTTTCCATATTAGCAACTGGTATTTTTAACACGGCGATGTCCTACGAGATGGCAATTGTCCTTCTCTGCATCAGCACCATTCCAATTGGCTGACTAGTCAGCCTCTGCATCAGAAATATACCAGTTCATATACTTGTTCTTATACACATCAGCATCATACCATTTAAGATACTAGTTCGTATATACGTCAGGATCGTACCAGTTGAAAGAATAGTTCATATATACATCAGAATCATACCAGTTGGCAGACTAGTTCATATATACATCAGAATCATACTAGTTGAAAGACTATTTCATATATGCATCAGAATCATACCAGTTGACAGACTAGTTCATATATGCATCGGATTCATACCAGTTGACAGACTAGTTCATATATGCATCAGAATCATACAAATTGACAGACTAGTTAAAAAAAGCATCAGTTGTCATACTAGTTCATATATGCGTCGGAATCATACCAGTGGATATAGTAGTTCATTTATGCATCAGACTCTTACCAGTTCATTTATGCATCATATTCATATCAGTTGACATACTAGTTCAAATTTGCATTAGAAATATACCATTTGACATACTAGTTCATATATGCATCAGAATCTTACCAGTTGACGTACTAGTTCATATGTACATCAGAATCATACCAGTTGACATATTGCTCAGTCTTTGCGGCAGGACATACTAATCATTATGCCCATTCAGATCGTACCACTTGTCATACTAGTCCACGAATTTAACATTCATTCCAGTTGGTATACTAGTCGGTCTATGCACCAGTATCATAGTCAGCCTCTACATCAGCAATATACCAGTTAATTCTTTAGAAAGCAGCGACTATTTGTATTTACCCAAACACGAAAAAGCATCTGTGGATTACAAGGTAAAAAAGAAGGAGTTCAAGAGAAAAAGAAAAGCAATTGTCCTCTTCTGCATCAGCACCATACCAATTGGTACACCAGTCAGCCTCTGAGCTAAATGCTCTGAGTTCGATTCTCGGTAAAGTTAACACAAGTTTTTTTTTCTATATTTTTTAAATTATGTTGTTTATTGTATTTTTAATTTAATTATTGAATTCAACTTGCAATGGCTCCTTTCAAATTCCGCGTTCGGCAATTTTGATTATATAGGTGAAGGCCCAATTGTATTCAACTTTGTAGGATCCACTTTCATTCAAAGTTTTTTAAACGTAAAGCGAAGCGAAATTTTTGCAAATGCTTAAAAACGAGGCGCGCATTTGTCAAAGCTTTATGTAATTTGGGCTTTGGAGTTGTATTTTTAGGTAAGGTAAATTAAGGTTACTCAAGGTTAAGTTTGTCGTCCACTGCGGAGTTCCGTTCCCACATATGTATATATAGATAAAAGTAAGTCTTATTTTTACATCAAAAAGAGTCAAAGTAAGACTGCTTTCATGCTGGGCCATACACTTGAGTTAAAGGAGCATTGTTAGAGTCAATTTATATTGTTGTTGTCAATATACTCAAGATTATGCCGCAACGTAAAAAAAATGGCGGTTATATACCAACAGGTTGTCATAACCTCTAACGAGACTTTTGCCGAACTTCTTTTCCAACTTATAGTGTGCTGCTTTGATTTTTGTTGGGATTTTCCACATAGTAGTATCCCGGGACTGACACTCCTAAACCGACACCGTTACTCCTCCTCGAACCACTTAGATGACTTTATGAAGGCCATCAAGTCCTTTATGTCCAGTTCAGCGGTCTGGTTTAGGCTATCCAGGAAGGGAACTCCCAAAAAGCGCGTTCTCGCGGTGCTTAAGACCGGGCAGTTGCAGATGAGGTGCTTCACCGTTTCCTCTTCCTCATCATCTTTGCAGCTCCTACAGCATCGTGGGTAGGCCACACCTTCTGCGTGCCTACCAATAAGGCAGTGCCCAGTTAGAACACCTATTAATATGGAGATTTCTCTCCTTCTTAGGCCAGGTTTGTTTGGATGTTCGGCACCTTGGGGATTGTTGCCACATTTGTTGGCTTGGAGTACACATTCCGTCAAGCCAACGAAAGGTAGCAACAATCCCAAGGGTGCCGGACATCCAAACAAACCTGGCCAAAATGGGATTATAAAAGATCTAGAGGGATCATAAAAGATCTGAATACAGTTACTTCAACAAAAAATACCGTTCAAACAGCCTAAATTTGGTCAACTTCAGGATAACAGCACGAGATTGTAGATTTTACGAGTGCCTTTTTTCTATGTATATACACAAGAAATATAGCAGTTGACATACTAGATCATATATACATCAGCATCATATTTGTATTTAGCCAAACACGAAAAAGCATCTGTGAATTACAAGAGAAAAAAAGAAGCAAACCAAAAATTTCAAATAATGTTTGCATAGTACCATGTACTACAATAGATCGTACTAATGGTTGCGGTGTAATAAGGCCTTATAATAATAATGTAGTATGAAATGGAATTTTTCTAATTAGTATTTTTCTAAAATAGATTAGACTTTTTCTGACTACACCTTTTTCAGTTTATATTCAGAAAGTAACAATTTATATTTAGAAAATTACAATTCATATTCAGGATTTCCATTTGATATTCAGAAAAATACAATTGACATTCAGAAAATTACAATTGATATTCAGAAAACTTTCTGAATATAAACTGAAAAAGATGTAGTATAATTTCAACCCGAGATTCATACATACTTGCATACTAGTACGAACCAGGATTTTTGTGACTAGTATGATTTCGCCTAGCAAATTATAGTTATATACTAGTATGTTTTCTGATTAGATTGGCATTTATTGGTTTAAGGGTAATCAGCAAAGAACTAGTATAAAAACATCCATAAAATGTATAGTAAACGAGCTAGGTGTCTGCTGAGTAGTTTGGAATTGATTAGTTTGAAGGTATTCAGAAATTAACTGGTATGAATACACCACAAAATGTTTAGGCGTAGAACTATAATGTTGCTGAGTAGTTTGGCATTGACTGGTTTAAAGCTAATCAGAAATGAACTAGTATGAATACACCACAAAATGTACAATCAATGAACTACATTGTTTGCCGAGTAGTTTGGCAATGACTGGCTTAAGGGAAATCAGAAATGAACTAGTATGAATACACCACAAAATGCATAGTCAATGAACTAGAATTTTCGCTGAGTAGTTTGGCATTGAATGGTTTAAAGCTAATCAACAATGAACTAGTATAAATACACCACAAAATGTATAGTCAATGAACTATATTGTTTGCTGAGTAGTTGGACATTGACTGGTTTAAAGGTGATCAGAAATGAACTAGTATGAATACACCACAAAATGTATAGTCAATGAACTATATTGTTTGCTGAGTAGTTCGACATTGACTGGTTTAAAGGTGATCAGAAGTGAACTAGTATGAATACACCACAAAATGTATAGTCAATGAACTATATTGTTTGCTGAGTAGATCGACATTGACTGGTTTAAAGGTGATCAGAAGTGAACTAGTATGAATACACCACAAAATGTTTAGTCATTGAACTATATTGTTTGCTGAGTAGTTTGGCCATGACTGGTTTAAAGGTGATCAGAAGTGAACTAGTATGAATACAACACAAAATGTATAGTCATTGAACTATATTGTTTGCTGAGTAGTTTGGCCTTGACTGGTTTGAAGCTAACCAGCAATGAACTAGTATAAATACACCACAAAATGTATAGTCAATGACCTAGAATTTTCGCTGAGTAGTTTGGCATTGACTGGTTTTAAAACTAATCAACAATGAACTGGTATGCATATGCCACAAAATGGTTAGTCAATGAACTAGTATGTTTGCTGAGTAGTTCGGAATTTGACTGCAGGGCAGTTACAAGAGAAAAAGAAAAACAATTGTCCTCTTCTGCATCAGCACCAAACCAATTGGTATACTTGTCAGCCTCTACATCAGCATTATACCAGTTGATATACTACACATACATATTATACACAGCCAAAAATGAGCTAAAGGCTCCGAGTTCGATTCTCGGTAAAGTTAGCACAAGTTTTATTGTTTCTATATTTTTTAAATTATGTTGTAATTATTGAATTCAACTTGCAATGGCTCCTTTCAAATTCCGCGTTCGTCAAGTTTGATTATATAGGTGAAGGCCCAATTGCATTCAACTTTGTAGGATCCACTTTCATACAAAGTTTTTTAAACGTAAAGCGAAGCGAAATTTTTGCAAATGCTCAAAAACGAGGAGCGCATTTGTCAAAGTTTTATGTAATTGGGGCTTTGGAGTTGTATTTTTAGGTAAGGTAAATTAAGGTTACTTAAGGTTAAGTTAGTCGTCCACTGCGGAGTTCCGGTCCCAAATATGTATATTAGAGTGACCACAAAACATATGGGATTTGCAAAAGTATTGAATTTTTTCGCTCCCCGCGCATCTTTTGATAGCTTGACAATAGAATGTAGTGGGAAATAGCCACGCGCATTTGACCTAAAGTTCAAAAATTAACTTAAAAATTATGCATGGCTTAAGAGACCAATATCTCTTTAAACAATGATTTTCGGAGAAATAATGTATTAATAATTGTTATACAAAACGAAACTGGGAACATATTCTCCATATGATATTTACACCTACCGTTATCCTTTCAGGACATATTGAGTCCTTAAAGTGAAATTTAAATTTTTTTGTTTGTTAAAAATGCAAAAATAAATATTATATTAATATATTATTATTATTAAAAATAGAGAATTGCATAAACTATACATCATTTAATAGGTTATTTAAAGTAGTTTTACACATCATAAATTTTTTTTAATTTACATGCACTATTATAGCCAAGAAAATGATTTAAAATAAGCAAGCCGCATTTTTTTCAAACTTTTTTTTTACCAAACTGATAATATCGTAGTAGGCTTTGCAATTAAAAAAGCGGTACCTCGTTTGAAAGGAAATTAAAATATGCTTCCAACGACGTAGAATATGTAGGGGTGGACCAAACCATCTCTGAGTAATAGCTCGTCAAAGTCAAAATTTTGTCGAATTTTTACGATTTTTGAAAAAATTTTGATTTTGAAAATGTTTTTTTATGCGAAGTTGTAAAAAGCAGGAACTTTTTATTTTTTCTAAAATTAGTGTATATAATTACAAACACTTTAAGCATAATATTACCACGACCTAGTAAAAACTGTATTTTCCCTGAGTTGTTTCCTCTTCCTCATCATCTTTTCAGCTCCTACAGCATCGTCGATAGGGCACACCTAGCCTTTATGCGTGCCTACCCTTAAGGCAGTGCCCAGTTAGAACACCTATTAATATGAAGATTTCTCGCCTTCTTAGGGCGTGAATGCCTCTAGATCTTTTATGATCCCATTTCGGCCAGGTTTGTTTGGATGTCCGGCATCTTGGGGATTGGTGCCACCTTTCGTTGGCTTGACGGAGTGTGTATTCCTTTAGCATTAGCTTGCATATGCCGTTTGCCGAAGGAGTTGCTGAAGGAGTACACACTCCGTCAAGCCAACGAAAGGTGGCAACAATCCCCGGAAATCCGAACAAACCTGGCCAAAATGGGATCATAAAAGATCTAGAGGGATCATAAAAGATCTGAATACAGTTACTTCAACAAAAATTACCGTTCAAATAACCAAAATTTGGTCAACTTCAGGATAACAGCACGAGATTGTTGATTTTACCAGTGCCTTTTTTCTGTATATATACACGGCTTTGCCAAATGACGTTGAGCAATACCAACAGCTCCGTCAGAATCGGGAAGGACCTCTCTGAGCCATTTGAAACCAAACGAGGCTTCAGACAGGGCGACTCCCTTTCGTGCGATTTCTTCAATCTGATGCTGGAGAAGATAATTCGAGCAGCAGAGCTAAACCGCAATGGTACAATCCTTTACAAGAGCGTGCAATTGCTGGCGTATGCCGATGATATTGATATCATTGGCCTTAACAACCGCGCCGTAAGCGCTGCCTTCTCTGGACTGGATAAGCAAGCGAAAAAAGTGGGTCTTGCCGTGAACGAGGACAAGACAAAGTATTTGCTGTCATCAAAGAAAGAATCGGCGCACCTGCGCCTTGGCAGCCATGACACTGTTGATAGTTACAAATTTGAAACTGTGAGGGACTTCGTCTATTTGGGAACCAGTATCAACACCGAAAATAATATCAGTCTAGAAATCCAGCGGAGAATCACTCTTGCCAACAAGTGCTACTTTGGACTGAGTAGGCAATTGAGAAGTAAAGTCCTCTCTCGAAGAACAAAGATCACGCTCTATAAGTCTCTCATCATACCTGTCCTGATGTATGGCTCAGATTCATGGACAATGTCAAGAGAAGATGAGATGGCCCTTGGAGTATTTGAGAGAAAAGTTCTCCGGAAGATTTATGGTCCTTCCCGTGATGCCAACGGCGAGTATCGAAGGAAATTTAACGATGAGCTGTACGAGCTCTACGCAGATCTGACCATAGTCCAGCGAATTAAAGCCCAAAGACTCCGCTGGCTGCGCCATGTTATGCGAATGGACAAAGAAGCACCAGCACAGAAGGTTTTTTTTTTTTGATATGCAACGGCCAAAATCGCTTAGGCGGTTAAGCGCCAATAAATGATGATGATACACAAGAAATATAGCAGCTGACATACTAGATCATATATACATACATCAGCATCATATTTGTATTTACCCAAACACGAAAAAGCATCTGTGAATTGCAAGAGAAAAAAGAAGCAAACCAAAAATTTCAAATAATGTTTGCATAGTAATGGTTGCGGTGTAATAAGGCCTTATAATAATAATGTAGTATGAAATGGAATTTTTCTAAGTAGTATTTTTCTAAAATAGATTAGACTTTTTCTGACTACACCTACACGAGCTAGGTGTCTGCTGAGTAGTTTGGAATTGATTAGTTTGAAGGTAGTCAGAAATTAACTAGTATGAATACACCACAAAATGTTTAGTCGAAGAACTATAATGTTGCTGAGTAGTTTGGCATTGACTGGTTTGAAGCTAGTCAGCAACGAACTAGTATAAATACACAATAAAATGTATAGTCAATGAACTATGTTGTTTGCTGAGTAGTTCGACATTGACTGGTTTAAAGGTGATCAGAAATGAACTAGTATGAATACACCACAAAATGTATAGTCAGTGAACTATATTGTTTTCTGAGTAGTTTGACATTGACTGGTTTAAAGGTGATCAGAAGTGAACTAGTATGAATACACCACAAAATGTATAGTCAATGAACTATATTGTTTGCTGAGTAGTTTGGCCTTGACTGGTTTGAAGCTAATCAGCAATGAACTAGTATAAATACACCACAAAATGTATAGTCAATGAACTATATTGTTTGCTGAGTAGTTCGACATTGAATGATTTAAAGGTGATCAGAAATTAACTAGTATGAATACACCACAAAATGTATAGTCAATTAACTATATTGCTTGCTGAGTAGTTTGGCATTGACTGGTTTAGCGCTAATCAGCAATGAACTAGTATGCATACGCCACAAAATGTATAGTCAATGAACTAGAATTTTCGCTGAGTAGTTTGGCATTGACTGGTTTTAAAACTAATCAACAATGAACTGGTATGCATATGCCACAAAATGGTTAGTCAATGAACTAGTATGTTTGCTGAGTAGTTCGGAATTTGACTGCAGGGTTATTACATTATCACCAAGGTTTTCCTTTGTCGCCGTGTTATTGACTTTCGAATTTTGTACTCTGCGCAAAGAAGATGAAATGATGTGCTCTTTCTCTTTTGGATTCGATTCGTCAATAATAGTACGCACATTGAGCACACGTTGGCTCGAGCAGCATTTATGTGGATGACCTTTGGCAATGACTGATCGGCAGTCAGTGCATCTTTTACGAAATTTGATTTTTAATGTTGGTATAGAAACTCCTAAAAAAAGACAAAAAACAATTGATTACCGGTTTTCTATAAAATGTAAACACTTGCTGAATATGATCAAACTGCCGACGGCGAATAAAAATTTCCTTATCATTGAGAAATTTTATCGATATAAGCGGAATTCGGTAGAAATTTCGATAAACACTATAGGTATTGCTCATGATCACGAAATTCTGTCGACTTGTATTTGCTTAAATAAAAAATCTCACCTTTGATGAATTTTGTGTTCCTCACAATATTGTTTTTTCTGCACATATTGCAAAGTGGACACAAACATTTACTAGAACCAAGCGACCGAGTACTTATATTTGCTGCTTTAAATATATTTAAATCTGGTACTGTAATTGCAGTTTCATTTTGTGAACGAGCATATAATATTTTTAAGCACAGACTACAAATTCCTGTAGGTAATTCTTTCCGAGATGAATCCTAATCACATAAATATTTTTTCAACCGATTCTCGATTTCCCCTTTCGGGGTTATATTTCTCATTTTATTTCTATTATTCCAGTCACGAATACCGTTCACTTTAAAACACAGAACACACAATCTTTTACGATTTTCCATATGAGTTGATGGTACCCTTTTCGGCATTTTGCGCTCAGAATACAGTTTATTTATTTTTTTTTATTAATGCAACTACTTAGAATAACTGTCATAGACTATTTCTCGGCCTTCTATTTGCAAATTATTTGTTTAATTTCCATAGCTTACTTAATTTTTTCAAATGGCAATCAACCCTGCAAACCAGATACTGGCTAGCAACCAAGTTAAATAGTTGGTTTCATTCATTTTTCATACGGCTACCGAAGTAGCTAATTTTGTTCAGGCCGTGTGAAAATTTTAACCATATCTACATTTTGCCTCTCCCTTGCACTTATTGAATTTTCCATTTGCAATAAAGTATACCTGCACCCTTCAAAATAAAAAAAATTCCCTTTCAAACTCTGGCTAATGTTTTGGTTAAAATGTAGTTAACAGCCATTTGTTGAAGTCGTCAATGTTTTGGCTAACATGTTGTTAATAGTATTTGTTTACATGGTTATGGAAACTGCTAACATATGGCTAACTTTATGTTAAGAAACAGTAAATGTTTTGGTAAACATGCTGTTAAAATTATTCTTTGAATAAGTCAACAAACAAGCTAGCATATGGTTAACATATGTAGTTGAATCGGTTACCGAACCAGCTAGCATTTGGTTAACATTTATAATTGAATCGGTTACCAAAACGGTTAGCATAAAAGGACAATACTTACCTAATTTTTCCAAATAAATTGCACCAAAATGAATATACATATGTACATATTTTATCATTTATTAATTTATATTATACACTTATTTATTAATATTATACATTTATACATACTAATAACTAAATATATACTAACTTAATTTTAACCGCCTTCACAACAATTAAAGAAACGTCTCCACAAGCACTACGACGAGGACACATCATCATACAAATAAAGCATTTGAGCCTGCAAGTCCACCTTTGCATGAAATCGATTCTAAAGAAGTGCCGAATTTTGGCGTAGCGCAGTTCTCCTCTGCAATTAAAAAATCGCATCCGCAAGCGCTATGCCTATTTTGGGCATATTTTGAGAAGACATTTCACGCAAAGGTGTTCTTGCAGGCTCAAATGCTTTTTTGGTAGGTATGATGATGATACGTCTTCGTCGTAGTTTATTGGAGACGTTTCCTTTATATATGTACGATTTTATTCGGCGCAGCCATCACCCCTTGAATTATTTAAAACTGCTGGAATGTTAAGCTGCATGTCTTGAATCCCGTATTGCTGCATCATTATTATGTATGTGTCTCTCTGCCTTAAAAAGAAGCAAATGCTATAAAAATTTAAAATAAAAAAATAAAAAAATTTTCGCTTACCTTTTTTCGGTTTTGGAAAAAAATTGACAAATAATAATTAATTTTTTGAAAGCTGTCTTACTGACAAATTTGGGATATTTTTATAGTGGGTCATGTTGTTTCATTCGCACTCATAATTTTGTGAATAGTACAATATAAGCAATGTTTTCTCTTTTTGGCAGAATGTTTGCACATTAACCCTAAAATGGACTTTTGGTATTTTTAGGCCCACATTTTAATTTAATTCATAACAACTTTTTTTTGGTTGCTTAAGGTTAACATAATTTTGGGAAATTTGTCAAATAAAAAATGTGTGTGTGTTTGCAATGCGGTTAGCAGTGGTTTGCAGGGAAGTAACGAAAAATGCGATTTTCTCGAAATGTGCCCGATGAATTGATTTCAATTTTGGCTCAGAACATCTTCTAATATGTCCAAGAATACAACCATGAAATAATATCTTGGTTACTTTTTCTTTTGATAATAACTTGTTTAAGCTCACCGTGAGCAGTTTGAAATCGTTCAAGGGGTGATGGCTGCGCCGAATAAAATCGAATATGAAGGAAACGTCTCCAAAAAAACTACGACGAAGACGTATCATCATCATACCTACCAAAAAAGCATTTGAACCTGCAAGTCCAGCTTTGCGTGAAATGGCTTCTCAAAATATGCCGAAAATAGGCATAGCGCTTGCGGATGCGATTTCTCAATTGCAGAGGAGAACTGCGCTACGCCAAAATTCGGCACTTCTTTAGAATCGATTTCATGCAAAGGTGCACTTGCAGGCTCAAATGCTTTATTTGTATGATGATGTGTCCTCGTCGTAGTGCTTGTGGAGACGTTTCTTTAATTCTTGTGGAGGAGGTTAAAATTAAGTTAGTATATATTTAGTTATTAGTATGTATAATTGTATAATATTAATAAATAAGTGTATAATATAACCCAGTCGGGACTTTTGTAGCCTGTCTAACAAAAAAATAACTTTAAGTAAATTTATACAAATGGGTTTATAGCTAGCCCTAAAGTCATCCAGAAATCAAACAGATGAAAAAAAATTCTTTGACTTTGCTTCCACTTTTCGAACCTGACTTTAGTTAACCTTAAAGTCATGCAGATACCAACCAATTGCTTTTTATTTGACTCCAAAGTCATGCAGAAATCAAACAGTAAGGAAAAATTTCTTTGACATAGTTTAAATTTTTCTAACCTGACTTTTAGTTAACCACAAAGTCATGCAGAAATATACTAGTTGAGAACAAACAATTTTTTATGCTGACTAACAGCTAACTGCAAAGTCATGCAGAAAGCAACCAATTGATTTTTAGTTGGCCCTAAAGTCATGCATAAACCAACCAGTCGAGAACAAAAATATTTACTTTTGCCTAGTTTTTTCTTGGCTGACTTTAAGCTAACCATAAAATAATGCAGAAACCAAACAGCTTAAACTTTACTTAATTTTTTTTTTTAGCTTTTTGAGTTTTTAAAAGCGTCAACTATCAAATTTTTTTCATAAAATATATATACATAATTTTTTGGGAGATCATGTCCACAATTTTAATAGGTTCATATATTTAGGACGCAATATGGACAAAGAAATTCAAGGTAATTAGAAAGTGACCCAAAATAAATAATTTGTGCAATAATTACAAATTTTTAACAGATTTAGAAATCACAGAAGATCTCGTTCTGTCACCTCCTAGTTGAAAAGGTTATGCCCATCACCTCAATTGCGGTTACGAAATTCTATATGATCCCGAAAATTCGTCTATCAATAAAACATGGTGGTTTAATACCTACCTTTCAAAAGTTAAGGCTGATTTACACGGGTCGATTTCCTGGTCGTTTTTTGTCTTTTCACTGCTTTCCACCTTCAAATACAAGTGTATATAAAACGAATTGCTATCCACATGGTGGAACGACCAAAAATCGATCCGTGTAAATTAGCCTTTAGGTTCAAGTGGCTGACGCATTTTTTGTTAGCGAAAACGATGTATAATTAAGCCTTTAATTAATATTAATGTTAATATCTACTGGATATGTATGCATTTATGCCACATTTTGTACTCAAAAATATTTAAATATACATAAACAATAAATATGGGAATGGGCCCATATAAAATTTAGTTAAGTTGTTAGTAATTTTTTAAATTTAATTTGATTTGCAAAAAGCTATGGAAAGAGATTCGACCATAAGCTAACTTGAAGTAGTCGGTTTTAAGCTCTGCTGAAGTATCCAACGAAAAGCCATCTGAAAAAAGTCAACTAAAAATTATCTTAATATAGTTATTTTTAATCTGCCTTAAAAAAAAGGGGTTTATAGTTGGCTAAAAGTCATTCAGGAAAAGACACAACTGACTACCTCCTAGGCCATCGCTATGTAAAAATGGTCAGTCTGTTCCATACAAAGTAGTTAGTTTTTCAAAAAGTACTGGGTGCGATGTAGTCAACTTAAAATGCATTTGTGGTTAGCCAAATTCCCGACTGGGAAATTAATAAATGATAAAATATGTACATATATAATTTGATGCAATTTATTTGGAAAAATTAGCTAAGTCTTGTCCTTTTACTGCTAACCGTTTTGGTAACTGGTTTGGCAACCTATTCAATTATAAATGTTAACCAAAAGCTAGCTGGTTCGGTAACCGATTCAACTACATATGTTAACCATATGCTAGCTTGTTTGTTGACTTATTCAAAGAATAATTTTAACAGCATGTTAACCAAAACATTTACTGTTTCATAACATAATGTTAGCCACAAGTTAGGGGTGCAATAACCCAAACGGCAATAAACCAAATTTGTGTTATTGCTCAACTGAATGTGAAATAACACAAATTTGTGTTATTGCATCACTTTGAGAAATAAGTCAAATTTTTTTCCCACGTTTGAGCAAAAAGGCAAAAAAGTGGACATGAACGCATCACTGACTTTTTTTGTGTTCGCACCGCACATTTGTCGTATAAATATGAAGATTTACCGCTGCAGCATAAGTCCAGTAATATATAAGCATACATACATACATACATTGTAGATACATTCTTTGTTACTCTCAACTGGCCATTATGTATTAAAACAAGTGTTATACAAAAAGTAGATAAAGGTAGAGTTAAGAGAAGAGAGTGTAGAGTTTTTTAAATGAAATCCACACCTCTGATAGTGATGATTCGGGTGATAAAGAAATATCCGAAACTGTACCTGTAGACGAACCTCAACAAAATTATCTCCTTACAAGAACGGCAACTTTTGTTTGTTCCATGCAAACATTTTAAAGTTTGCAATGACTGTTTTCAGCAAATGAAAAAGAATGCTGAGGAAGGAAATACAACAATAATTTGTCCGATTTCCCGAGCAGTTGTTAATGATGCCTTCTCTATATTTCAAATTTATATTAAATATACCCTGCAAACCACTGCTAACCGCATTGCAAACACACACACATTTTTTATTTCACAAATTTCCCAAAATAATGTTAACCTTAAGCAACCAAAAAAAAGTTGTTCTCAATTAAATTAAAATGTGGGCCTAAAAATACCAAAAGTCCGTTTTAGGATTAATGTGCAAACGTTCTGCCAAAAAGAGAAAACATTGCTTATTTTGTACTATTCACAAAATTATGAGTGCGAATGAAACAGCATGACCCACTGTAAAAATATCCCAAATTTGTCAGTAAGACAGCTTTCAAAAAATTAATTATTATTTGTCAATTTTTTTCCAAAACCGAAAAAAGGTAAGCGAAAATTTTAAATTTTTTTATTTAAAATTTTTTTTAACATTTGCTTCTTTTTAAGTCAGAGAGACACATACGGGATTCAAGAGATGCAGCTCAACATTCCAGCAGTTTGAAATCGTTCAAGGGGTGATGGCTGCGCCGAATAAAATCGAATATGAAGGAAACGTCTCCAAAAAAACTACGACGAAGACGTATCATCATCATACCTACCAAAAAAGCATTTGAACCTGCAAGTCCAGCTTTGCGTGAAATGGCTTCTCAAAATATGCCGAAAATAGGCATAGCGCTTGCGGATGCGATTTCTCAATTGCAGAGGAGAACTGCGCTACGCCAAAATTCGGCACTTCTTTAGAATCGATTTCATGCAAAGGTGGACTTGCAGGCTCAAATGCTTTATTTGTATGATGATGTGTCCTCGTCGTAGTGCTTGTGGAGACGTTTCTTTAATTGTTGTAAAGGAGGTTAAAATTAAGTTAGTATATATTTAGTTATTAGTATGTATTAATGTATAATATTAATAAATAAGTGTATATTATAACCCAGTCGGGACTTTTGTAGCCTGTCTAACAAAAAAATAACTTTATACAAATGGGTTTATAGCTAGCGCTAAAGTCATCCAGAAATCAAACAGATGAAAAAAAATTCTTTGACTTTGCTTCCACATTTCGAACCTGACTTTAGTTAACCTTAAAGTCATGCAGATACCAACCAATTGCTTTTTATTTGACTCCAAAGTCATGCAGAAATCAAACAGTAAGGAAAAATTTCTTTGACATAGTTTAAATTTTTCTAACCTGACTTTTAGTTAACCACAAAGTCATGCAGAAACAAACCAATTCATTTTTATTTCACCATAAAGTCATGCAGAAATATACTAGTTGAGAACAAACAATTTTTTAGGCTGACTAACAGCTAACTGCAAAGTCATGCAGAAAGCAACCAATTGATTTTTAGTTGGCCCTAAAGTCATGCATAAACCAACCAGTCGAGAACAAAAATATTTACTTTTGCCTAGTTTTTTCTTGGCTGACTGTAAGCTAACCATAAAATAATGCAGAAAGCAAACAGCTTAAACTTTACTTTATTTTTTAGCTTGTTGAGTTTTTAAAAGCGTCAACTAGCAAATTTTTTTCATAAAATATACATACATAATTTTTTGGGAGATCATGTCCACAATTTTAATAGGTTCACATATTTAGGACTCAATAAGGACAAAAAAATTCAAGGTAATTAGAAAGTGACCCAAAATAAATAATTTGTGCAATAATAACAAATTTTTAACAGATTTAGAAATCACAGAAGATCTCGTTCTGTCACCTCCTAGTTGAAAAGGTTGTGCCCAGCACCTCAATTGCGGTTACGAAATTCTATATGATCCCGAAAATTCGTCTATCAATAAAACATGGTGGTTTAATACCTACCTTTCAAAAGTTAAGGCTGATTTACACGGGTCGATTTCCTGGTCGTTTTTTGTCTTTTCACTGCTTTCCACCTTCAAATACAAGTGTATATGAAACGAATTGCTATCCACATGGTGGAACGAAATCGATCCGTGTAAATGAGCCTTTAGGTTCAAGTGGCTGACGCATTTTTTTGCCTTTAATTAATATTATGCCACATTTATACTCAAAAATATTTAAATATACATAAACAATAAATATGGGAATGGGCCCATATAAAATTTAGTTAAGTTGTTAGTAATTTTTTAAATTTAATTTGATTTGCAAAAAATTTGCAAAAAGCTATGGAAAGAGATTCGACCATAAGCTAACTTGAAGTAGTCGGTTTTAAGCTCTGCTGAAGTATCCAACGAAAAGCCACCTGAAAAAAGTCAACTAAAAATTATCTTAATATAGTTATTTTTAATCTGCCTTAAAAAAAGGGGTTTATAGTTGGCTAAAAGTCATTCAGGAAAAGACACAACTGACTACCTCCTAGGCCATCGCTATGTAAAAATAGTCAGTCTGTTCCATACAAAGTAGTTAGTTTTTCAAACAGTACTGGGTGCGATGTAGTCAACTTAAAATGCATTTGTGGTTAGCCAAATTCCCGACTGGGAAATCAATAAATGATAAAATATGTACATATATAATTTGATGCAATTTATTTGGAAAAATTAGGTAAGTATTGTCCTTTTACTGCTAACCGTTTTGGTAACTGGTTTGGTAACCTACACTGAACCAAAAAAGTACATATTTTCTACGAAAAAGTACGTATATTTTAAGAATTTAAGAACAAATATTCGTAAATATTCATGTCAAACAAAATTTGTGCAATAATTCTTCGAATCAATGAACCCATTCTTAGAATGTACGAACTCATTCCTAGAATAGAAATGTCGATCCATTCTTAAATTATACGAACTCATTCTTAGAATGTATGTTCAAATTCTTAAATTGTATATATTGAAATAAATTGAATATGTAATCCATTCATAAATTATACGAACTCATTCGTAGAACATATGAATCCGTTCTTAAATTTTACGAACTTATTCCTAAAACTTCAAAAAATTAAAATTTACTAAAATAAAATTTTATTATAATTTTTATTTATTATTTACAAAAAGTAGAATTTAGGATAATAAATAATATAATGATTATTGATAAAATAATATACATAAACTTAACCGCGATCTTCCCGGATGTGTTAGGTAAACGTTTTGCATGAATAGCGCACAAGTTGGTATCTTCGGAAGTCCCACAAAATATGACTCAGATGCTTCTTGCAAAGCACCAATAGCAGCAGATTGGAAAAGTAAATAAGTTTTGAAATCTTAAGCGATTTCACGAACTAAACGCTGGAACGGATGGGCAATTCAGTTGACTTCTGATAACGGCAAATTTCTCGCAAAGCTACTGTAGGTACCAGGGCGATAACGACGGGGCTTCTTCACACCACTGGTGGAGGTGGGGGGAGCCGATTTACGAGCTGCCTTTGTTGCAAGTTGCTTATGCTAGGCCTTTCCACCGGTTGAGTTTTTTTTTTTTTTTTTTTCAATTATTTGGTATATTTTGCTTATGTTTCTCGAATTTTTATTATTGTTTTTTAAATTACAATTTTATTTGTCACGCACGTCTAGCTTTGTCAACGTTTGATTGAACAATATAAGAAAAGTTCTTACATTTCGTGAAAAAGTTCTTAAATTTTAAGAAAAATATTCTTAGATTGTATGGACACTTTTATACGTACGTAATTTCTTAAAATTTAAAAACAAATTCTTAATATTTAAGAAAAAATTCAGCTAAGACAATTAATGAATGTTAGTTCTTATATTTTAAGAACGAAGTTCTGACATTAATAAAATTTAACGTATTTTTTAATATATAATAAGAAACTTTTCTTAAATTATATGTAATTTTTCTTAGATTCTAAGAAAAAATCAGCGTGAAATTTTATGAAACTTTGTTTGTAAAAAACGTGTACGTTTTTGGTTCAGTGTATTCAATTATAAATGTTAACCAAAAGCTAGCTGGTTCGGTAACCGATTCAACTACATATGTTAACCATATGCTAGCTTGTTTGTTGACTTATTCAAAGAATAATTTTAACAGCATGTTAACCAAAACATTTACTGTTTCATAACATAATGTTAGCCACATGTTAGCAGTTTCCATAACCATGTCAACAAGTACTACCCACAGATAGAAAATGTTAAGATGTGTCAAAAAGCCTTAACTAACTTAAAACCATGCTTAACTTTGACTATAACTACGGGCCAATGTGTTTATTCTATTTGTATTTGTAGTATGATCAAAACTGTGTATAAATTATATATTACCTATGGAAATTAAAATAAATCGATTGAAATTAACTAAAAAGATGTATTAATTTAGAATATGGAAAGTGTGAGAAACTATCGTTAGAGCACACTTTATCAATCCGTTTTCCATACGTTTTAGGTACTTTCTCGATAGCAAAACGCATCGAAAACATATTAGTTTGCGACATTTAATAGTTTGCGGAACCCATTCTCGATACATTTGTCAGGAAAATTATTACTAAAGCTTCGAAAACTTAGGCATTTTCGTGAGCGTTGGGCGGGTGGGTAACAACATGTTAGCCAAAACATTGACGACTTCAACAAATGGCTGTTAACTACATTTTAACCAAAACATTAGCCAGAGTTTGAAAGGCAATTTTTTCATTTTGAAGAGTGCAGGTATACTTTATAGCAAATGGAAAATTCAATGAGTGCAAGGGAGAGGCAAAGTATACATATGGTTAAGATTTTCACACGCCCTGAACAAAATTAGCTACTTCGGTAACCGTATGAAAAATGAATGAAACCAACTATTTAACTTGGTTGCTAGCCGGTATCTGGTTTGCAGGGTAGATTGTCACAAAGTTAACAAAAAATTTCAAGTATTGCGTTTGAAGTTAAAAGGGACAAAAGATTTTAAATAAAAATGCCAGGGGGCGGCGCGCGGCGAGGCGGTTCGCGCGCCCTTTCGCGCGACCGGTCGCAGCGGGTCGTGCGCGGCTTGGCCCCAACGACTTAAGCAGGTTTGATATGAGCCCCTTGCGATCCTGTCTGAAATGAAATACTATATTTGAGCAATAAGACAAAATTTGACTTCTTTCCGAGTGGTAATAAACCAAACCTTAAAATTTTGCTACATTTTGTGTTATTTCACATTCAGTTGAGCAATAACACAAAGTTTGTGTTATTGCCGTTTGGGGTATTTCACCCCCCCATTGACCATTTTTCTAAAAATTGTTTAATATGCCGTAGCCGAATGGTAGAATACTGGGCTAACGTGCCGGAGGAGCATTGTTCGAATCTTACTGAAACCAGATGTCAAATTATATAAAATTTTGTTTTTTTAAACTATTTAGAATTTATCAATAGTTTATATGGATACCATTTCAATAGTGATTTATCAAAAAAGCATTGATGAAACATCCATATTCATTCATGGGACAGGAATATCAATTTTTATTTAATGTGATATCAATAATTATGGATGTTCGATCCATAGATTTCCCTCCGTCCTTACAATCAAAAGGCAAATCTGTTGGAATCATTGGAATACGCGGAACCACGACATCTTCACCTTTAAATTTGCCTTTCAAAATGGTTGCTTAAATACATTGTTCATTGTCCGTTTCACTGCTAATCTAAGATTGGATTGAAAAATTTAGTTTGTATGGGAGGTGCCACGCCCCCTTTTCACATAACCCCTACTTACGGTTTCAATATCCTATAGCTCTACAACGATTTCCAGGTCCTTACCTTAGACCCTTTCACAGATATTCTGCTTGAAAATTTAGTTGGTATTAGAGGTGCCACGCCCCCTTTTCTGATAACCCCCTTTTTTATGTGTGAGAATGCTTTTGATAATATATGGAGCTATTTTCAGGTCCCAACTTGAACCCTTTCACAGATAATCTGCTTGTAAAAATTAGTTTGTAAGGGAGGTGCCACGCCCCTTTTTCTGATAAGCCCCCTTTTTATGTGTAAGAATGCTTTTGATATGATATAGGTCTATACCAATTTTCAGGTCCCTACGTTGAACTCTTTCACAGATATTCTGCTTGAAAAATTTAGTTTGTATGGGAGGTGCCACGCCCATTTTCAGATAACCCCCCCGTTTTATGTGTGAGAATGCTTTTGATATCATGAAGGTCTATACCAATTTTCAGGTCCCTACCTTGAACCCTTTCACAGATATTCTGCTTGAAAAATTTAGTTTGTATGGGAGGTGGTGGACGGCCGCCGCCGTGGTGTAGCGGTTAAGTGTTCGGCCTTCTACACCAAGTCGTGGCGGTTCGATGCCCGGCAAAAGTAATATCAAAAATTATTTAGAAAAACAATTTTTCTAAACGGGGTCGCCCCTCGGCAGTAGTTTGGCAAACTCTCCGGGTGTATTTCTGTCATGAGAAGCTTCTCAGCAAAAAATTAATTTGCTTTGCAAGTGCCGTTCGGAGTCGGCAAAAAACTGTAGGTCCCGCTAACTTGTAGGAAAACTCTCGTTAGAGGTTATGATAACCTGTTGGTATATCTCCGCCATTAGTTTTTTTTTTTATGGGAGGTGCCACGCCCCCTTTTCTGATAACCCCCTTTTTATGTGTGAGAAAGCTTTTGATATGATATAGGTTAGGTTCAAGTGGCTGCCGCAGAGGCACACTTAGGCCAGTTTTGAAAGGCCCGTTGTGATACCACCAACACAAGGAAAGTCAGTCCCGGGATCCAGCCATATGGAGTTGTTGGGATTTTCCACATAGCAGAATCCCGGGACTGACACTCCTAAACCGACACCATTACTCATTCTCGAACCTCTTAGATGACTTTATGAAGGCCATCTAGTCCTTTATGTCCAGTTCCGCGATCTGGCTTAGGCTATCCAGGAAGGGAACTCCCAAAAAGCGCGTTCTCGCGTCGCTTAAAGCCGGACAGTTGCAGATGAGGTGCTCCACTGTTTCCTCCTCCTCATCATCTTTGCAACTCCTGCAACATCGTCGGTAGGGCACACCTAGCCTTTCTGCAGCATGCCTACCATTGAGGCAGTGACCGGTTAGTACCCCTATCAATATGGAGATTTCCCTCCTAGTTAGGGCATACATGCGTCTAGACCTTTTAAGATCCCATTTTGGCCAGGTTTGTTTCGATATCCGACACCCTGGGGATTGCAGACATCTTTCGTTGGCTTGACGGAGTGTGTGCTCCTTCAGCATTAGTTTGCATGTGGCAAACGGCATACCTAAGCGCTCTTTATCCTGAAGAAACTGCTTGGTCGTGCCCTGCCTGGCAAGCTCGTCTGCCTTACAGTTTCCCTCAATATCCCTATGTCCCGGGACCCATATGAGGTTTACGCGGTTCAGTTGGGTCATCTCCTGAAGAGATCGACGACAGCTGATAGTCATTTCAGAGTTGAACGTGTATGAGCCAAGGGATTTAATGGCCGCTTGCGTTTGCTTAACCAGGCCGCGGGGTCCAGGATTGCCGAGACTTCCGCCTGGAAGACGCTAAAATGATCAGGTAGTCTGAAGGAGAGCTCAAGGTCCAAATCCCTTGAATAAACCTCTCCTCCAACTCTGCCGTGCAACTTCGAGCCGTCGGTGTATATGTATAGGAAAAAAAGTAATAAAATATTTCCTATTAATATTTAGAATGTAATAATTAAATTGATTTTTTTATTTTCACACAATGAAAAATTATGACAAACTGACAACAAGTTGAGCAATGAAAACTTGTTGAATTAAAAATTTAAATATTTGTTGCTAAGCAGCACTTTTGTTGTGAACAATTAAAGTGCATCGCCACACTACCCCCCTTGGTAGAAAATTTGGCTACAAATTCAAGACTTCTCGAAATCGAACTTTTCTGGCGGATCGGGTTGCATATTCTGGAACTGGTGCAGTTTTAGGAACAGGAGCAGGCACAGATGTTGAAACAGGAATTGTGCAATAGGTAGAATTAGGAACAGATTTTACGCGATCAATAGAGACTTTAGTTGGTTCATTGCTAATTTTGAGTGTGACTGTTTTTTCATCGCCATCAATTATTTCATACGGACCGGTGTATGGAGGCTGGAGAGCTTTAAGAAATGGTCCAACTTTGAGAAAGGCATGACTGCATTGCGATAGTTCCTTGAAAACAAAAACTCCAGGTTGACAGTGTCTTGATGCTGGAACTGGACGTAAGCGCGACATAAATTCACGTAAACTTGAAAAAAAGCTGCTTGTATCATCGGAAATTTTGAGTCCAAGACTTGAAGACAGAAATTCAAATGGCAAACGAATCGTTTCACCATAAACCAATTCAGAGGAAGTAGCCTTGATATCTTCTTTAAAAGCTGAGCGAATTCCAAGTAGTACAAGAGGTAAAGCATGAACCCAGTCGATGTCGGAATGAGCCATGATTGCGGCTTTCAAGTGACGATGTAATCGTTCAACTAAACCATTTGCAGCGGGATGCCAACTTGTAGTGAAGTTATGCCGAATTCCAAATTGTTTAACAAACATTTTAAAGAGATGAGAAGAAAATTGAGCTCCACGATCTGAGGTTATAATTTCAGGAACGCCGAAACGAGATATCCAACAATCCAAAAGTGCATGAGTCACAGTATCTGCAGTTATGTTCGGCAAAGGATATACCTCAGGCCATCTAGTACAGCGATCGATGACA
The DNA here is from genome assembly GCA_964058755.1 of Campiglossa producta. Taxonomy (NCBI): domain Eukaryota; kingdom Metazoa; phylum Arthropoda; class Insecta; order Diptera; family Tephritidae; genus Campiglossa; species Campiglossa producta. The sequence goes on along the minus strand of CAXKVI010000004.1, from coordinate 39,880,704 downwards.
GTTAAACAATATCGAAAAGAACATGCAAGTGGAAGTGGACCAATCAGATCAATGTGAATATGGGAAAATCTCTTCGTTGGAGTTTCAAAATTTCCAAGTGAAGCGTGAACATGGCGTGAAACTTTTGATCGTTGACAATCATTACAAGCGCGAGCCCAATTTCGGCAGTCTTTATTCATTGAAGGCCACACAAACCGATCGCTGATTAATTTGAGTGAAGCATTGGCACCAGGATGGCTCAGGTTATGTAGCTGATCAAAAACGGAACGACGAAACGGTGATGTGATGAATGGCCGAACTTTTCCTGTTGATGTATCACAAAACACAGTAAGTGAGGAACCAGGAATTGTCACACGCTCGATGCAGAGAGAAGAATTTTCTTGAGTAATTCTCTTAAGTTCATCGTCTTCTTCTTGAGATTCTACCAGCAACTTGTAATCCAATGGTGCAGAAACAGCTTCAATTCGTGAGAGTGTATCAGCAACGACATTATCGGTTCCATTGATGTGTTGGATATCTGTTGAAAATTCTGCAATAAATGAAAGTTGTCTGAGTTGAACTGGTGGAAGTTTTTCACGTTTTTGTTGACAAGCGTAGATCAATGGCTTATGATCGGTGTAAATCGTGAATGAATGTCCTTCCAAAAAATGACGAAAGTGCTGGATTGCAGCATAGATCGCAAGAAGTTCACGCTAGAAAGCAGGCCAAGAACATTCTTTTGAGGACATCTTCTTCGAGAAGAATGCAAGAGGTTGCCACACGCCATCGACAAGCTGTTGTAAACATGCTCCAACTGAATGATTCGAAGCATCGGTAAACAAACCAAGAGGCGCACCAATACGAGGATGAACCAGAAGTGAAGCAGTAGAGATGCAGTTTTTGCAGGTTATGAAAGCTTCTTCCAGTTCAGACGTCCAGTTGATTGGTTGAGATCCTTTCAGGAGTGGATTGCTGATTGCATCATTCAATGGAGCTTCGTATTCAGAAACATGCGGAATAAATGTGCGGTAAAAATTTAACATACAAAGAAAACGTCGAAGACCTTGTGCTGTTTTTGGTAATGGAAAGTCCTTTATTACCCGGACACGCTCTTCAGGAGCCTGTATTCCAGCAGCAGAGATGATATAACCAATAAAAGGAACTTCGGGAACTCCAAAAGTGCACTTTTTGACGTTGATCACCATTCCATATTTTGATAGACGTGCAAAAATGATTTTGAGATGGCGTTCGTGCTCTTCTTTGGAACGAGAATGTCATCCATGTAAACGAAACAAAATCCAAACTTCGCAAAACTTCATCAATGAACCTTTGAAAGGTCTGGCCAGCATTTCGAAGTCCAAACGTCATGAATGGAAATTCAAAAAGGCCAAATGGAGTAATAATAGCAGTTTTGGAAATGTCTTCTTCGGCTACAGCAATTTGTTGATAAGCTTTAACAAGGTCAATTTTCGAAAATACCATACAACCATCGATAAAGTGTGTGACGTCGTGAATATGACGGACAGGATAGCGATCTGGGATAGTTCGAGCATTCAATGCACGAAAATCTCCACAAGGGCGCCAAGTTGAATCACTTTTCGGAGCCAAGTGTAAAGGCGATGACCAAGAACTTTCTGAAGGACGAGTTGTACCAGCTTGTAACATAGCGTCGAATTCTTGCTTAGCTATTTTTAATTTCTCGGGGTTTAAACGTCACACTTTGCATGTCACCGGTGGTCCAGGAGTTGTACGAATATGATGAACGGTCTCGTGTGATATTTCGAGGTAAACCTGGCGGACGAGTAATTTCTGGAAATTGAGAAATTAGAGCACCGAAAGTCGACGAATCCTGAACTGCTTTAAAGCTGCTTTGAGAGGAAGGCTGAGACAATCCGTGTACTTGCAGACCAGTGGTAACGTCGACGATGCGTTTTGTACGACAATCTGGTAAAAGATGATAATGAGCAAGAAAATCAGATCCAATTATCGGTAAATCGACGTCAGCAACGATAAATCTCCAAGGAAAATCACGACGAAGTCCTAAGTTAAGATTCAAAGTTATAAAACCATATGTTTGGGTTTTGCTTCCATTTGCAGCACACAAGTCGTAGTTGACACGAGGACGACGATCACGTAATAGACGTGGAGGAAAGCAACATAAGTCAGAACCAGTATCAACGAGAAAGCGATTTTTAGATATTTTGTCAGTGACAATTAGGCGGCTACAGGTTGACAAGCAGTCTGATGCCGCATTAACAGACTGCTTTTTCCGTTTTCCAAATAATTACAGGGAGCAATGCATTTGTTTGCCTTGTCCTGGAATTTTTTATGGTACCAACAAATTTGTTGGTTAGAGTTGCTTCGATTTCTGGATTTACTACGACGACGAGAACTGCTGGAGGAACTTTGAGAATGATGAGGGCACGAACGATAAGCAGACAATTCGGCCACTTGCTTTTGTAGATCAGCAATTGTACTTAACAGATTGCTTTCAATACCTTTATCAGTGAGCGCTGCGTTTACTGCAAAAGTCGGTGCGCACGGTGAGACTTCGACAATCTTGTCAGCAAGCTCTGCAATGTTGTCGAGCGACAACTCAGATTGTGTTGCAAGGATAGCCTGGACGTTGGACGGAAGACGTTTAAGCCAAAGTTGACGAAGAAGACTATCCTGTACGATAGTTGAGCCAGCGAGAGAGCGTAAGTGGCGAAGAAACTGAGATGGTTTGCGATCGCCGAGCTCTTCCTCACTGATAAGTTGGCGGACTCGTTGTTCCTCAGACGCAGACAAACGAGCAATCAATTTTGTGCGCAAAAATGTATACGGATTCAGCGCAGGAGGATTTTCAATAACATCCTCGATTTCAAATGCGACACGGGCATCCAGTTGCGAAACTACATAATGGAATTTTGTTACCTCATTTGTGATGTCAGACAACGTAAACTGCGAATCGGCCTGAGAAAACCATAATTTTGGTTTGTCGGACCAAAAAGGCGGTAGTTTTACTGCAACACGATGAACTGCAGGACGATGATCGGCGAAGTTAGCGGCAAAATCCCTTAGCTGCTGCTGCTGCTGTTGTCGTGGTTGCGGTGATGGTGGCTGCTGTTGTTGATGCTCCAATTGGCGGTTATGTTGTTGTTGCGCTTGCTGGCGTAATTCGTCGATCTGCCGTTGAAGCTCTTCATTTTCACCGCGAAGGGCAACGAGCTGATCTTCATCCCGAAGCATGTTATTATAATCACGGGTTTTTGTTTCCGACGCGTTGTAAACTTACGATCGCGTTTTTGTTTCCGACGCGTTATAAATTTTCGATCGCGTTTTTGTTTCCGACGCGTTATAAACTTTCGATCGGGGTCACCAATATAGGAAAAAAAGTAATAAAATATTTCCTATTAATATTTAGAATGTAATAATTAAATTGATTTTTTTATTTTCACACAATGAAAAATTATGACAAACTGAAAACAAGTTGAGCAATGAAAACTTGTTGAATCAAAAATTTAAATATTTGTTGCTAAGCAGCACTTTTGTTGTGAACAATTAAAGTGCATCGCCACATATGGAAGTGCCACCATTTGTTTCGGGACACCAATCCGTCCTCTCCCAGTCTTCTCTGCTGGGAATGTTTATTTTGAAATGATATGATATAGGTCTATACCAATTTTCAGCACCCTTCCTTGAACCCTTTCACAGATATTCTGCTTGAAAAATTTAGTTTGCATGGGAGGTGCCACGCCCCCTTTTCTGATAGCCCCCTTTTTTATACCTTTCATGAACATGAAATGGTATTATAACTTTGGTCCGATATTTGTAAGTATGAGAAGAAGAAGAGATAGACCCACTAATAAGTATACCGTTATGATCAGGGCGATGAGTTGATTCGATTTAGCCATGTCCGTCCGTCTGTCCGCCTGTCCGTCTGTTTGTACGCAAACTAGTCCCTTAATTTTAGAGATATCTCGATGAAATTTGGTATGGAGGCGTTATTTTATATGAGAATAATCATTCTTCGGAACCAGCAAGATCGGACCAAAACTACTCATAGCTCCCATAAATCGATTGTTTCGACAAGCGGATTTCGGGCTATAACTTTTGTAATTAAAGAGCTAGTAACGTGAAATTTTTTAGGTATTGATGTTTTTATATGTGAAATATCGATGTTGAAAATCATTGAGATGAAATAAATAATTCACATAGCCCCCCCCCATGCAATCGATTGTTCCGATAAACGGATTTTGGTCTATAACTTCTGTAATTAAAGAGCTAGTAACGAGAAATTTTGTAGGTGTTGATGTTTTTATATGTAAAATATCGATGTTGAAAATCATTGAGATGAGATAAATATTTCACATAGCCCCCATACAATCGATTGTTCCGATAAACGGATTTTGGGCTATAACTCCTATAATTATATAGGTCATCATCATCATCATTTATTGGCGCTTAACCGCCTAAGCGATTTTGGCCGTCACCTATCAAAGCACGCCAGTCATTCCCTTTTAGCGATAACTGACGCCAATTGGAAACCCCAAGGGAGTTCAAGTCATCCTCCACCTGTTGTTTCCATCTCAGTCGAGGCCTCCCCCTTCCTCTGCTGCCGAATTCGGGTGACGATTGGAAAACCTTCTGGGCTGGAGCTTCTTTGTCCATTCGCATGACATGGCCCAGCCAGCGGAGTCTTTCGGCTTTAATTCGCTGGACTATGGTCAGATCTGCGTAAAGCTCGTACAGCTCATCGTTAAATCTCCTTCGATACTCGCCGTCGGCATCACGGGAAGGACCATAAATCTTCCGGAGAACTTTTCTCTCAAATACTCCAAGGGCCATCTCATCTTCTCTTGACATTGTCCATGAATCTGAGCCATACATCAGGACAGGTATGATGAGAGACTTATAGAGCGTGATCTTTGTTCTTCGAGAGAGGACTTTACTTCTCAATTGCCTACTCAGTCCAAAGTAGCACTTGTTCGCAAGAGTGATTCTCCGTTGGATTTCTAGACTGATATTATTTTCGGTGTTAATGCTGGTTCCCAAATAGACGAAGTCCCTCACAGTTTCAAATTTGTAACTATCAACAGTGACGTGGCTGCCAAGGCGCAGGTGCGCCGATTCTTTCTTTGATGACAGCAAATACTTCGTCTTGTCCTCGTTGACCGCAAGACCCACTTTTTTCGCTTCTTTATCCAGTCCAGAGAAGGCAGCGCTTACGGCGCGGTTGTTAAGGCCAATGATATCAATATCATCGGCATACGCCAGCAATTGCACGCTCTTGTAATAGATTGTACCATTGCGGTTTAGCTCTGCTGCTCGAATTATCTTCTCCAGCAGCAGGTTGAAGAAATCGCACGAAAGGGAGTCGCCCTGTCTGAAGCCTCGTTTGGTTTCAAATGGCTCAGAGAGGTCCTTCCCGACTCTGACGGAGCTGTTAGTATTGCTCAACGTCATTTGGCAAAGCCGTATAAGCTTTGCAGGGAAGTCAAATTCAGACATGGCGGCATACAGGCAACTCCTTTTTGCGCTGTCAAAAGCGGCTTTGAAATCGACAAAGAGATGGTGTGTGTCGATTCTTTATCATGGGTCTTCTCCAGGATTTGGCGTATCGTGAAAATCTGGTCGATGGTAGACTTACCAGGTCTAAAGCCACACTGATTATATAGGTAGGGTCGTGAAATTTCGTAACTATTGGTCTGTTAGAAAGTGGAATGTCGATGTTAAAAATCAGTGAGATTGGACCAACTAAACACATCGCCCCCATATAATCGATAGTTCCGATAATTTCGGTATGAGCTAAAGTTAAATTCACACAGGCTGTACTGCCGAAGACAGCTCTCCTTACTTGTTATGTGTGAGAATGCCCTTGATATCATATAGGTCTATACCAATTTTCAGGTCCCTACCTTGAACCCTTTCACAGATATTCTGCTTGAAAAATTTAGTTTGTATGGGAGGTACCACGCCCCCTTTTCTGATAACTCCCCTTTTTATGTGTGAGAATGCCTTTGATATCATATAGGTCTATACCAATTTTCAGGTCCCTATCTTGAACTCTTTCACAGATCCCGGGTAGAAAAAAATCTAGGCAAATCTATTCTTAATCTAGGCGCTGGCTAGATTTTCCTACCATAGACAATTCTACCTTGGGCCTGCCAGGGCTCTGAAATGAAAGTTGTTCATTTGCTGAGCAAATTTCATGCGTTGTGACAGCTGAATGCATAGAGATGATGACTGTAATGTGAAGGTGCCTTGCATTGTGTATCAATAACAAGTGTGAACTCTCTTTTGACAACACACATTAAAATGTCGGTTTGTTTACATCCTGCACATATTAAAATGTCGCCAGCACCGAATAACAGAAAAGCAATGGCGTTGTTTTAACATCCTGCACACATCAACATGGCGGTCTCCTATCTTTTACCTAATGGTAGAAAGAGATGGGAAGATGGAAAGAAGTGAGACAAAAAAGGAAATTAAAAACAGGTGACTAAACTCACTTTGAAGTTTTCACGACTGTGTCTATGATATCACACTTGTTATTAACCACAATCTCAAACAGGTGTTAAACTCATTTTGGAATTTTGACGTCCATGCAGAAGAGTTTACACTTGGTATTGATACACAATGGTGCCTTGGTTCAATGCTGGCTCAGGGACATGAATTTTTTAAATTGATTATTAAATGTATGTGAAATTTAATTCAAGTTGTTCATTTGCTGAAAATATTTCAATGTTGGAATAGCCCAATGGACAGAGAAGACAACTGTCCAAAATGGGTCAAAATTCCCATCAATGGGGAGAGGTCGATTGAATAAATAATTTAAGTTTTTTTGGCGATCACGTTTTGACCGATAACTCAGTTATCGATAAACATATCGAAATACATATATCGAAGTCCAAATGAAACCTGGGGCCATCCCTTTTCGTTTGAACTCAGTTATCGATCAATTTATCGAAAAATATCGAAGTCCAAATGAAACTTGGAGTCATGCCCTTTCGTTTGATACCCATATTGTAGGGCAATTTAAAGGTTTTTATTCAATAACATTTTCACCGATAACTCAGTTATCGATTAATTTATCGAAATATATCGAGGTCCAAATGAAACCTGGGGCCATTTCCTTTCGTTGATACCCATATTGTAAGGTAATTTTTAGGTTTTTGTTCAATAACATTTTCACCGATAACTCAGTTATCGATAAATGTATCGAAATATATCGGAGTCCAAATGAAACTTGGGGTCATCCCCTTTCGTTTGATACCCATATTGTAGGGAAAATTTAATGTTTTTGAGCAACCACATTTTCACCGATAACTCAGTTATCGATTAATTTATCGAAATATATTGAGGTCCAAATGAAACCTGGGGTCATCCCCTTTCGTTTGATACCCATATTGTAGGGTAATTTTAAGGTTTTTGTTCAATAACATTTTCACCGATAACTCAGTTATCGATAAATTTATCGAAATATATCGAAGCCCAAATGAGACCTGGCACCTTCCAGTTTCGTTTGATACCCATATTGTTCAAAGTTTCTACTCCTGTATGCGAAATATTATAAGTTTAGGTCAAGTGTACTCAGAGTTATATGGAAAAACAAAAAAATTTAAAAGTATCGGTCCCTAGCATGACCGGACCCCCCAAAATTAAAAAAAAAAAATAGCCTATACCTCCTTCTAGACTATTAGCTGTCTGCCTACCAAATTTCAACAAAATCCATCTTGCCATTCTCACGTTATTGAGGAACAGAAGTAAACGCCTGGACATCCAAACATCCAAACATCGCTACATTCACATTTATAATATTAGTAAGATATATTATTTCTGTCTTTTTGTGTTTGCTCCTAATTTTCTGCTCTCATTTGAAACCAATATTAATAAATAAGGTTTCGTTTTAAAGGTGGGGGTTAGCTCTACATGCGAAACCATATAATAATTAGCGGATTGCTTTTGTTTAAGCGTATTTTATAAAAATTGATTTGTTTAAATAAACCATTGTGAATTCACAAAAAAATCAATTTGTACTGCAACGCTATTGTGACTGACATTCATCAGACTTCAGAGCGGTGTTGCCAGAATCGGGGATATCGCCCTTTTTCGGGGATTTTCCGTCTGCTAATGTAATTTCGAAATGGTTTGGTATTTGTTTACTTTAAAGGTTATTTGCAATCAAAGTTGCAAGTTTTCACGTGGTTGTTGTAATCACATTAGGCCGTCCCTGAAAATGTCCAAAAAAGTGTTCTGCGCAGAAATGGTGAGGATGGCGTAGCCTGTGTTGGACCGGACGAATGTTATTTTTTATAAGCGACTCGGAAAGGTGTTCTCCACACAAATACCATGGATCCCAATCCGAATTGGGATCGGACCTGGGTCCTTTTTCGGGATTTTAATCATAGTTTTTACCTGAAACAAAAAATTAAAAAAAGCTCTCCAGGACTCGTGATCCTGCGGCCAATACACATTTTTTGAACCCTCTCCCATAGTTTTTAAAATTTTTTTGCAGTTGACCCCTAAATTAAACAAATACCAATGCTTTTTGGCTATAAAATCTCCAATTCATGATTTAAGCAACATCGTTTGTTTTTCCCCGCCGAGGAACAAACTCAGAGCAGCACTCCAAAATTTGAAGAGAAATGTTTTTGAAGGTTCTAATGATAACCTGTACATTTATCGCGCCATAGTTCTTTTTAGGTGTGTTTTTCCATGCTAGAGAAAAAATTTGGCACTATTGAAACTATTTTGGTACAAAAGATAAATGTGAGTGACAACACTGCGCTGGGCTGGCAGTGGTGCAAGTCTTCGATTTTGAAAAAAGACAATGGTGAATGGACATTCTTTTCAAATGTTCAAATGTAAATAGCGCGCGGGCGGGTAATTGCCAGTGATGAAAGTCTTTGCTAAACACCTGTTGCGAATATTTTTCTTATTCTTTCTCACAACAAGTGCAGTTGATTTTATTTGTTAATTGAAAATCTTGTATGGATGTTTCTTATTGGATCTTTTATTATACACCGTGATAAAATATACTGGGTGGACGCGTGCGCGCCTGCGCAAAAAAAAAAAACAAATGCTTTGGAATTGTTTACTTACGACATACAAATTTATGTAAAATTTTCGGAAATTTGATAAAAAGCAATCGATTTTTTCTATAAATATGGCCCAGTGGCCACACGTATTTTTTTACAAAACTTCTTTAAATACAATATTTGACGTAAAAATAAAATCATTTGTAATTTTTTGTTTGAATGTCGCTTGGGCTGAAAAAGTTATATCTTGGAATCGCCTGACTCTAGAAAATGCCACATACAACTGTCCGTGTGAAAACATACATTGAGCATTAATTCTGACGGGCAAAGGGAAGTAAATTTAGACGAAGTTAATATATTTTTAGACTGTCGCTATGTTAGTCCTCCAGAGGCAATGTGGCGACTTCATGAGCGCCAACTCTTTCATCGTTCACATACTATTGAACGGCTGCGCAAGGCGCGCACGAGTCCACCTAGTACATATATATAGATTTATTTCGATCAATTTATTGATACTACAGCTTTTCGGGCACATAGAAAATAAAAACGTTTGCACGAAGTAAATGAAAGTTGTTTATGGCGTCAAAATACCTAAATTCCTACTTAAATCTTGTAGCGTTCTAAAGCAAAGAACGCAGTATAAATCATAGAACGGATAGAATATATTTATGAATGGATGGTCTAAAAGTAAGATTGTGTGTTCTAAAAGCAATAACTTGGTTCTGAATACTACAATTGTGTTCCAAATACTAGAATTGTGGTCTAATATTAAGAACTTGTTCTTGACTTAAGAATTTAATCTAAAATTATGCGCAAAAGGCTGAAATTTAGACATCGGTTTTTCTCTCGGTGGGGATGTAGTTTTGAGATTCTAAAAATGTAAGCGGGGTTTATGCCGGCCGATGAGATTGGTCTATAAATTGCAAAATGATCAAAACTACGAAAATGGTATCAATTTTTAAAATGGAGCTTTATGGAAAAATAAAAGTTTGAATACGTTTTCCCAAAAAGTTTAAATTTTAAAATAAATCTGTTTAACGAGCGATTTGTGAATTTGTGATTATACCCCTACATTTCGCTAGTGTTGGAAATAATATTCGGGTAACTCGACAAAAACCGACTACCCGTTAAACATAGGTCTATTTCAAGGACTGAAACCGAAACCGAAACCGTAACCGTTATTTTCATCTGAAAAAGAACGAAACCGTAACCGTTATTTTGATCTGAAAAAGAACGAAACCGTAACCGTTATTTTGATCTGAAAAAGAACGAAACCGTAACCGTTATTTTGATCTGAAAAAGAACGAAACCGTAACCGTTATTTTGATCTGAAAAAGAACGAAACCGTAACCGTTATTTTGATCTGAAAAAGAACGAAACCGTAACCGTTATTTTGATCTGAAAAAGAACGAAACCGTAACCGTTATTTTGATCTGAAAAAGAACGAAACCGTAACCGTTATTTTGATCTGAAAAAGAACGAAACCGTAACCGTTATTTTGATCTGAAAAAGAACGAAACCGTAACCGTTATTTTGATCTGAAAAAGAACGAAACCGTAACCGTTATTTTGATCTGAAAAAGAACGAAACCGTAACCGTTATTTTGATCTGAAAAAGAACGAAACCGTAACCGTTATTTTGATCTGAAAAAGAACGAAACCGTAACCGTTATTTTGATCTGAAAAAGAACGAAACCGTAACCGTTATTTTGATCTGAAAAAGAACGAAACCGTAACCGTTATTTTGATCTGAAAAAGAACGAAACCGTAACCGTTATTTTGATCTGAAAAAGAACGAAACCGAAACCCTTTCAAAAGCCGGAACCGGTTCCAAACGATTTTGAATTTTTTGTATGCCTCTTTTCTTTTTACGGGAAAATATATTCTTTTACCAAAGGGTACTCTGGAAAGCTTTCATGGAAGATTGTCGAGCAATGTTAAAGACACGTTTGGACCTCAGTATCAAATTCCTAAAAAGGAAATTCAGCTACATATAGCTGACTGATGGCATCGAAAAAAATTTACGAGATCCGAGAAAAAATGTGTTTAGTGGCCGTATCATATATTTTGACGATTTATTTCATTTAGTTTCCATTCTAATATTTTTCTATTAGAATAAGTAGTAATTTTTTCTAAATTATATTGCAGAAATTTCATCCATACATAGCGTTAATAATATTTATTACAATGCATGGCAGCCGGCTGGGTATTGGACCAAACCAACTTTTTTAAATTTTTCGAAGTTAACCTCCAAAACTAAGTTACGTGCTTTCGAAGTTGGACCCTTCGAAAATTTGGTTTTCTACTTGTTTTGTTTATAAACACACTTTCAAAAAAAAGAAAAAGCACCAATCAAGTAAGAGGAGCAAGAACGCCATGCCCACATTTAACCTTTTTTCAATTTTTTCACAAAAAAATTAGAAAACCAAATCTTGGAAGGGTTCAACTTCGAACTTCGAAAGCCCGTAACTAATTTTTGGAGGCTAACTTCGAAATTCAGGGAACGCCATTAAGTAAAAATACTCTCTTAATCTCTTAAAATCTCTTTAAAAAATTTGATTTAGTCCAATATCCAGAAAAAAGTGGAAAAATGTTATCAAAATTCAGACCTATTTTGCAGCTACATACTTATGTAAGTTTTGTAAAAATTTTTGGCGTTCGTGTTTTTATTTGGAAACCGAAATCGGAATGAAACCGAAATAAATTTTGAAGAACGAAACCGGAACCGAATCGTGTTACAAAACCGAAACCGAAACGGGAACGTTATTTTATTCGGTTTCATACCTTGGTCTATTTTCTTTAAAATCAAACCATTAAACAACTTAGCTTAACAGATTCCACCTTTTCCTTACAAAACATTCATTTTCGATCTTATTTTAATTCAAATAAGAGTCCACACAACAAAAAATATACGGTGCGACATGTACCAATTACTTTTATTGACAATATTTTTATAGCACTAGTAAATTGACTAAACGCGGAACGTGCGAAAATTAATTGCAAATATGAAAATGTGAAATTGATAATAGTTTAATCCCCAAAAAAGCCGAGAAAATCAGTGAACCACACGGAATAAAGAAATGCGTAGTGATCACCATCATCTTCCTCAACTCCTATTGGAGCATAGTGCCTCGACCACCGACTAAAACTGTGTTCTATTTCATGCTGTTCTCGTGACTTCATTCCACGTATATCCTGCATCTTGTAATTTATCCACAATTCTGCTCCAGGTTTTCGGTGGTGCACCAGGTCTTCGACTTTCCTGTAGATTCCATCGCAATGCTTGTTTGACTATATTTACGGAAAGTCTTCTGAGAGTGTAAGCAATCCACGACCATTTGCGCTTTGTTTTTTCTTGTATTATATTTTTTAAAAATATGTACATATGTGAATATGTGAATAATGCTTTTAAGGATATTTAAATTATAATTTATTGTAAAACTCTGTAAAACAAAACAGTAAATATATACTACTTCGTCTAGGTCAGAGCTGCCGTGTTTCTACGGCACAACTTGATAGAAACTTAGCACTCCGATCTGACGGAAATTTTCGGCTAATTTTGGCTTGCGTCATTTATTGACGCTTAACCGCCTATGCGATTTTGGCCGTTTCGTATCAAAGCACGCCAGTCATTCCTTTTTAGCTATGACTGGCGCCAATTGAAAACCCCAAGGGAGTTCAAGTCATCCTCCACTTGTTCTTTCCATCTCAGGCGAGGCCTCCCCCTTCCTCTGCTGCCGAATTCGGGTGTCGATAGGAAAACCTTCTGTGCTGGAGCTTCTGTGTCCATTCGCATAACATGTCCTAACTATCGGAGCCTTTGGGCTTTAATCCGCTGGACTATGGTCAGGTCTGAGAAAAGCTCGTGCAGCTCATCGTTAAATTTCCTTTCTCTCAAATACTCCAAGGGCCATGTCATCTTCTCTTGACACTGTCCATGATTTCGAGCCGTATATCAGGACTGGTATGATGGGAGACTTATAGAGCGTGATCTTTGTTTGTCGAGAGAGCACTTTACGGCTAAACCGGTTTACGGCCTTATATCGCAACCAAAGTGAAATAAAGCCCTTATTTTGTAATCTTCAAAAAAGGTCTTATTTCACATTGAAATGTGCAATAACCCCTTTATTTATGGAAGTGTCTATTTGCACATGACTGTATAAATACGGTTACCCGTATTTGTACGGGTCCGTAGTAATACGGTTGGAACCGTAATTTATACGGTCGGAAAATGCCCGTACTTTTACGAGTGGGAAAATACCCGTACTCTTACGGGTCCGTAACGGAGAAGAAAATTCCCGTAGTTTTACGGATCTTAAAATTGAGTAATTTTACGAGACTTAAAATGTCCGTACTTTTACGGGTCTTAAAATTTGCGTACCATTGCTGTGGGTGCAAAACCGCGTATGTGCAAAATTTATCATTTAATTTTAAAAACAACCCGGGACTGCAACATGCTAAGTCCTTCTGCGTAGTACACCCTTGTGCGTGTGAGAGTGATTCTCCGTTGGATTTCTAGACTGACATTGTTTTCGGTGTTAATTCTGGTTCCCAAATACTTCGTCTTGTCCGCGTTCACCGCAAACCCAATTTTTTCGTTTCTTTATCCAGCCCAGAGAAGCCAGCGCTTACGGCGCGGTTGTTAAGGCCAATGATATCAATAGCATCAGCATACGCCAGCAATTGCACGCTCTTGTAAAAGATTGTATTGCGGTTTAGCTCTGCTGCTCGAATTATCTTCTCCAGCATCAGGTTGAGAAAATCCCACGAAAGGGAGTAGCCCTGTCTGAAGCCTCGTTTGGTTTCAAATGGCTCAGAAAGGTCCTTCCCGATTCTGACGGAGCTGTTGGTATTGCTCAACGTCATTTGACTAAGCTGTATAACATCCTAACCTAATGTAATCGAACTCCGTTCGTTTACCGCACGTACATACACGACTTTTTTCCTTGTAACCGAAATAAATGTGCGTGCGTTTGTATCTTTGCCTGTGTACAAACGTCAAATCGAAATGTTACGCAGAACAAAAATTGGAAATCAAGTGCGATCAAATTCGCACGGCCTAAAAATACAAGTTGTATGTGCATGAGAAATTTTTGACAGAAAACACAGTCCTTGCGTTTATATTAGGTTAGGCTGTAAGCTTTGCAGGGAAGTCAATTTCAGACATGGCGGCATACAGGCAACTCCTTTTTGCGCTGCCAAAAGCGGCTTTAAAATCGACAAAGAGATGGTGTGTGTCGTTTCTTTTATCATGGGTCTTCTCCAGGATTTGGCTTATCGTGAAAATCTGGTCGATGGTAGACTTACCTGGTTTAAGGCCACACTGATAAGGTCCAATCAGTTTGTCTATGAGAACCTTCTATGCGATATTAAGAAGACTGATTCCGCGGTAGTTGGTGCGGTTAGCGGGATTGGATTGGGCAGAGAACACTTAAATTCCAATCCGGAGGCATGCACTCGTCTGACCATATTCTGCATAAGATCTGATGCATGCTTTTTGGTAGCTCAGTAAGTTGCCCTGCAGCGAAAGCAACTAGTTGAAAACTACTTTACAACTAGTACGTGCACCGGGCCCTACTAGTCAGTGTTCTGTCTTTTTTCCATATAAGCAACTGGTATTTTTTACGTGTTGATGTCCTACGAGATGTCAATTGTCAGATTTCGACCAGAATATACCAGTTATCTACTAGTCAGGAAATACCAGTTTCATACTAATTGTAAAATACCAGTTCCATACTAGCTCAATCTGGACTAGTATAATTTCCATAAAATTAACTAGTCCACATACTAGTCCAAAAAGGAGTAGTATGAAATATACTAGTCCCATACTTGTCCAAAAAGCATTAAACCTAGACTAGTAGGAATTAGAATTTATTATTATGATCCCATTTTGGCCACGTTTGTTTGGATGTCCGGCACCCTGGGGATTGTTGCCACCTTTCGTTGGCTTGACGGGGTGTGTACTCCTTCAGCAACTCCTTCGGCAAACGGCATATGCAAGCTAATGCTAAAGGAGTACACACTCCGTCAAGCCAACGAAAGGTGGCAACAATCCCCAAGGTGCGGGACATCCAAACAAACCTGGCCGAAATGGGATCATAAAAGATCTAGAGGCATTCACGCCCTAAAAAGGGGAGAAATCAACTACATATTAACAGCTGCTCTAACTGGGCACTGCCTTATTGGTAGGCACGCAGAAAGGCTAGGTGTGCCCTATCGACGATGCTGTAGGAGCTGCAAAGATGATGAGGAAGAGGAAACGGTGAAGCACCTCATCTGCAACTGCCCGGCCTTAAGCGGCGCGAGAACGCGCCTTTTGGGAGTTCCCTTCCTGGATAGCCTAAACCATATATGAACTAGTCTGTCAACTGGTATGATTCTGATGCATATAAGAAGTAGTCTGCCAACAGGTATGATTCTGATGCATATATGAACTAGTCTGTCAACTGGTATGATTCGGATGCATATATGAACTAGTCTTTCAACTGTTATGATTCTGATGTATATATGAACTAGTCTGCCAACTGGTATGAATCTGATGTATATATGAACTATTCTTTCAACTGGTACGATCCTGACGTATATACGAACTAGTATCTTAAATGGTATTATACTGATGTGTATAATAACAAGTATATCAACTGGTATATTCCTGATGCAGAGGTTGACTAGTCATGGTATGGTGCTGATGGAGAGAAGGACAATTGCCATCTCGTAGGACATCGCCGTGTTAAAAATACCAATTGCTAATATGGAAAAATTACAGAGCTCGAACTAGTTGAGGCCGCCTGGCTGACTGGTATTTGATTAGTATAAAACTAGTTAAGTTGACTGCAGGCGCTGTATACTGCAGGGTTGTCTACAAGGGACGTTGTCAAGGCGACCGAGTCTTTATTAAAATTTTGGTTATATGCGATGATAGCCTGCTAGACAGAAAAAATATCTGTGGTTTTGAATTTTGTGCTCTCTTTAATTGTCAAGATAGAGGCAGAAATGTCGAAGTACTTTGTTGCGTAACATTCTCGGATTTCGCTCAAACTTTGAGGGACACATCTTTAGGGTCCTAAAGGATCAAATTTACAAATTTAATTTTTATAACCACTGGTTTCGGACTGGTCGAATTTCAAACTCTGAAAAACGTAATTTTTAGGCCTACCCTATTATAGCTGTAAAAATGTTTCTATTAGAGATATCCTTACAATCGATATGGCGTTTTAAAGGTAAAAGAGAGCAGTTTGCTAAAAATTAAATTGTAAATAATATAGCGAGTACCTGGTATTAAAAACCTGGTACTGAAAATATATAATTTTTATCATTGTCAATTTTTGCTGGCTCTAGCGTCTTCACTGTTTTAAGTAGCCACTCAATTTTTTTTCAGAAATTAAGGGTACATATCCTAGAAGAAACTTACCCATCCAATCGGCTAAAAAACACACTACTTATAGATAAATTACTTATTATATTGAAATTTGTAAGTATTCTGAAACCTCAACATTTCGATTTGTTATTTTCATACTAAGGGTCTCTGCTGATGGATCTCGTAAACCAATAAAAAAAATTTTTGAAGTTAACTTCTTAGGCGGCGATATGAAGTTTTGATTGAGAGTAAAATTTGAGAAAATGGATGACGATGAAACGGAAGTTCTGGCACGGAAAAATAGATTGTAGCCGACTTTCAGGCGTATGTTGCAGACTTTCAGGCGTAGGCGTTTTTCTTATATCTCGGGAACCGCTCAACCAATTTGGATAAAATTTAGCATAATAGACAGTATGATTCATTCTAAGATTATATGTGTGGGTGTTGCCACTTGGGGCAGTTCACAGGGTTGCCACTTATCTTAATTTTTTTAAATATTGAGCAAATTTGTTAAATAAATATGAAATAAATGAAATATGAAATATGCCAATATTGGTATCAAATGAAAATACCTTTCGACCGTATTCCAAATATGTAAATCTCAAGCGAGGTGCCAACTAGGGTTGCCACCTATCGGGAACCGCTTGACCGATGTGGATAAAGTTTGACATTATAGATAGTATGATTCATTCTAAGATTATGTGCGTGGGTGTTGCCACTTGGGGCGGTTCACAGGGTTGCCACCTATTTCAATTTTTTTTAATATTGAGCACGATATGCCAATATGGGTATCAAATGAAAGGTATTTTAGACGTATTCCAAATATGTAAATCTCAATCAGGGTTGCCATCTAGCGTTGCCACCTAACCGCATTTTATTTATTTTTATTGATATCTCGAGAACCGCTTGCCCGATGTGGATACAGTTTGGCATTATAGATAGCATGATTTATTCACAGGGTTGCCACCTATCTAAATTTGTTTTAAATATTGAGCAAGATATGCCAATATCGGTATCAAATGAAAGGTATTTTCGACCGTATTCCAAATATGTAAATCTCACGCAAGGTTGCCACCTAGGGTTGCCACCTAACCGCATTTTATTTATTTTTATTGATATCTCGGGAACCGCTTGACCGATGTGGATAAAGTTTGGCATTATAGATAGTATGATTCATTCTAAGATTATATGCGTGGGTGTTGCCACTTGGGGCGGCTCACAGGGTTGCCACCTATTGCAATTTTTTTTTTTTCTCGCTCCGCTTAAGGCCGGGCAGTTGCAGATGAGGTGCTCCACCGTTTCCTCTTCCTCGTCATCTTTGCAACTCCTGCAGCATCGTCGGTAGGGAACGCCTAGCCTTGCTGCGTGCCTACCAATAAGGCAGTGCCCGGTTAAAACACCTATTAATATGGAGATTTCCTTCCTTTTTAGGGCGTATATGTGTCTAGATCTCTTAAGATCGCATTTTGGACAGGTTTGCTTGGATATCCGGCACCCTGGGGCTTGTAGCCATCTTTCGTTGGCTTCGCGGAGTGTATGCTCCTTCAGCATTAGCTTGCACGTGGCAAACGGCATACCTATGCGTTCTTTATCTTGAAGAATCTGCTTGGTCGTGCCCTGCCTGGCAAGTTCGTCTGCCCTACAGTTTCCCTCCATGTCCCTGTGTCCCGGGACCCATGTGAGGTTCACGCGGTTCTGTTGGGCCATCTCTTGAAGAGATCGACGACAGCTGAGCGTCAGTTCAGAGTTGAACGAGTAAGAGCCAAGGGATTTGATGGCCGCTTGGCTGTCGCTGAAAATACAGATATCCTGTCCGATGGTGCGTTCACCTATCCAAGTCACGGCGTCCATGATTGCTGAAACTTCAGCCTGGAAGACGCTGCAGTGATCAGGTAGTCTAAAGGAGAGTTCTAGGTCCAAATCCCTTGAGTAAACCCCTCCTCCGACTCTGCCGTCTAACTTCGAGCCGTCGGTGTATATAAAAGTGCCGCCATTAGTAGCGGGACACCGATCTATGTTCTCCCAGTCTTCCCTGCTGGGAATGTTTATTCTAAAACAACAATCTCCGACTGTTGTGGTCGCACACCGATCTGTGCTCAGAGGAAGAAAGCTGTAAGATCTTAAAATACAGGAGTGTCTGCGCCCCAGACGGACGTTTCCCTTAGACGCACAGCCGATGCTGCTGCTGCCCGGTACCCTTCCAGATCGAGTGGCAAAAAGCCAAGAATGGCCTGGAGAGCTTCATTGGTCGTTGTTCTTAACGCCCCGCTTATACAGATCATGCTCGATCTGTGGACTTTCCCTAACAGATTTAGGTTTGTTGCCTTTCTTAGCGCAGGCCACCATACCGCGACTCCATACAGCATAATTGGCTGGATTATCGCAGTGTAGATCCATCTGCAAATTTTGGGGCTGAGCCCCCATTTTTTGCCAATGGCTCTTTTACACGTGTAAAGTGCAATGCACGCTTTCCTCTGGCGCTGGATGACATTCTCCTTCCAGTTAAGCTTTCTATCTAGAACTGTGCCTAGGAATTTGGCTTTGTCAGCTAAGTTCAGGCGCACGCCATCTAGTTCTGGTAGGTTCAACGTTGGTATCTTGTACCGCCTGGTATAAAGGACAAACTCCACCTTTCCCGGGTTGATGCTAAGTCCGCAGCGAGAGGACCATGAAGAAACTTCTCGCAGTGCTACTTGCATCAAGTCACACAGGGTTTGTGGGAATTTGCCCCTATATGCAATAGCTAAATCGTCTGCATATGCCACTATCTTCCCGCCCCCCCACCTTGTGTCTCGTAGCAGCGAGTTTACGGTGAGGTTCCATAGGAGCGGGGAGAGAACACCACCCTGAGGCGTTCCTCTTGTGACATAGCGTGAAAGATCAACTGTTCCTAGTGAAGAAACTATTTTCCTTCCCTTTAGTAGTTGGTCAATTAGTCCAATAAGAGACCTATTTATGCCCAGGTTTGTTAAAGCAGTGTTAATAGCCTCCGGCCTTATATTGTTGAAAGCCCCTTCGATGTCCAGAAAGGCCACGAGACAGTACTCCTTTCCATGCAATGATTTTTCAACAATAGAGACTAGGCTGTGGAGCGCAGTTTCCGTTGATTTACCTTTGGTGTATGCATGTTGATAGCTAGAAATAAGGTTGCTATCAATAGTAGAGGAGAGATAATCGCTAATTATCCTCTCGAAGGTTTTAAGTGCAAAAGACGAGAGACTGATCGGTCTGTAGTCTTTAGGCTCATAGTGTGAGGCCTTCCTAGCCTTTGGAATAAAGACTACCGTGGCGCTTCTCCAGGAGCACGGAATGTAATTAAGAGCCAGGCAGGCTGAATAGAGAACTACCAGCCATTTAGCTGATATTTCCAGCGTGTTTATGAGTTGTGCGGGGAAAATCCCGTCTGGCCCAGCTGCCTTGAACGGCTCAAAGCTTTTGATTGCCCACCTTACCCTTTCCTCCGTAATGGGTATGTTTACCGCCAGGTTTGTTGCAGATGCTACAGGTGCATCATACAAGTACCCCGGAAAGTGTGTGTTCAGCAGCAGCTCCAGGGTTTCCCCTTCCGTGCTGGTCCAAGATCCGTCAGGCTTTTTGATAGCACTCGTCAAAGTCTCGCTGTATCACCGACTTTTTCGACCCCGGTGCAGAAATTTCTCCACGAAGTTCTCTTCGCTTGCCTTAGAGCCTTTTTATAGGCCCTCAGTTTAGCTTTATATTCGAGCCATTCAGGCTCCGTACCGATGCTCTTGGCCTTGTTAAATTGCTTCCTGCATGATATACGGAACGAATCCAGGTCGTAAGACCACCAGTGGGGTTTATGTTTGCCGCGTGGTTTTGGTACTGGACAAGCCTGCTCTAGGGCATTTGAGAGCGCCGTTGTAAAGGTCGTTACCAGATCATCCAGTTCTCCCACTGATGAGGGGGCTTGTGGAGGTAATACTGGTAGGCCCCTAGCTAATATTTGGTTATGTAGCTGCCAGTTAGTGTTGCGTGGATTTCGTTTCATAACTGGCTGCTCAACAATAAAGTCTAACACAATCAAGAACACGCCATTTTCTGACCCACTCATAAGCGCCTTCGCTACAAACAGTGAGGTCTATAACCTCCCTACGAGCTTTAGTTATAAAAGTAGGCTCGTTACCCACGTTACAAACCACCAGGTTAGTTGTTAGTAGGTAGTCAAACAGAGACTCGCCCCTAGCGTTAATATCGGAGCTTCCCCACTGGACGTGATGAGCATTAGCGTCAGCTCCAATAATAAGATGGCCCGTATAGAAATTATCCATCAGATCTTTCACCTCCTTTTGTGGAGGAGGTTCTTCGGCGTCATAGGGCATATAGACCGACGCCATCGTTAGGCTGGTGCTGCCGACTGTTAAGCTGGCAGCTGTAACGTCACCATTTGAGTAGTTGGGTAATAGAAAGGTGTTTAGCTCAGACTTTACCAAAATACAGGTTCTGACCTTGCCCTCATCATTGGCTTGGATGAGCTTGTACCCCTTAGTCCCCAATCCACAGATCCTAGAGATATTGACCCAGGGCTCTTGGATAAGGACCACGTCTACGTCGCCTTTTGAAAGACGACTGCTTAAAACAGCCGAGGCTGCTTTGTTCGAGTTGTTCAGAGCACCTGCACGATTTGGCGTAGCTGGAACCCTGCTGTCTGAAGCAGCATCAACGTTAGTGTGCTCAGGTTTAGCCACGATCGTGACGTCGAGGCCTTCTTCGTCAAGCAGGCTTTCTTCTATCGCCGAGTTGTTCGCAGCACCATCGCAATTTGACGTGGCGGATAACATACTTTCCGCGTCGGACTCCTCTGCTTCCCCTTCCGATGCCTCGATCTCCGAGTCCTCCGGACCGTCCGGAATAGCAGCGCGCTGTGCATCGCCACGGTAAACGTGGATCACGATCTGACCCAAGCCGTAATGCACTCGTCCGTTGCACCGTTTAAGGGGCTCGAGCGCCTCCTTATTCAGAGTGATAACCACCTGTCTATTGGGCCCAACCACATCATCGACCAGATTGAGCCCCAATCCTGCGTCGGGAGAGACGGATTCCAGACCTGCAGCATCTCAAGAATATTCTCGGGTTCTGCAGGGACGGCAGGAATCCATGCCCTTGCCCTTGGCCGAGCAGGAATGTCCTTCCAGTCGACGACATCTAGTCTTGCCCCTGGGTAGACTTCACCCAGTCTTGCAACTGCTGCCTTATACAGTGCGACAGTTCTTGCATCCTCGCACGCGAATATTTAGCTCTGACCTTGGTGCCAGCCCGCGTCAGTACCTCGCGGCGGACTACCCGGAGACTCACGCATTAAGTCGAGGAGGGCCCTGCCCATTTCATTCCGGACATACAGCCACCGGTCTTTGGGGATGGAGCAACGGTCGTTACCTCGGTCAATGAAACCTATAAGGATTCTGTCCTTGGTTACTTCAGCAAAGCTGAGTTTTCCCACTACGGGGTTGACCTGATGCCGCTTCGGATGGTGGTTTACCTCTCCGTCCGATCTCTGGCGTTTGAAGGGATTACCGTTCACCCTCTTAGGCACATAGGGACTCTGGAAATTTGGTATCAGAGCTTTCGCTTCCTCCACCATCTTCCTTTCTTCCGGCGACAGCTTCTCCTGCGATGCTCCCTCATATTTTTTAAGGATCCTTGCGGCCTTTCTTTTATCCCAGTACGCAAAGCGTCGGGGAGATGCCTCTTGGGGGGGATTCAGACTCGTAGTTGCCATCGCGGTCTCTCCCTTTGCGGCGTCGTCCTTCTCTTTCGACACTCTGAAACCAGGTCGTGAGACCATTGCCCCAGATGTGAAGAGATTGGGTTTCGTACCAGCGCTTGATGGAAGTTTAGCTTCCGCCGTTTTCTGCTTGACTGCGTAGGCAGCCGCACTGCTGCTTGCTCCCATCAAGTCACTCTTACTTGATAGCAGTTTGGGGGATGACTGACCCGTAGTTTCCATCGCTGTCTGCCTCCCAGTTAACTTTGAGGCGGAGTTTGTCCTCCGGCGTGTTTTCGCTTGCTCCAGCATAGTTCTTCTCTGCTGCGGAGTAAACGAAGTCGAGCACCTCATGGTGTACAGACGCTGCGAAAAAGACCCCGGTGAGCCCTTAAATCAAGTATGTCAGAGTGGCCCCACCGGGGCTCCCTCTCTTTCTGCCGCGAGCCTATGTAGCTCAACGTTGCCCAGAGTGCACGAACGAGGACGCAAGAGTCGGGATTGAGCGCGGGTCACTCAGCAACCACACCCCATTACACTCCTGTTTGGCCTTTCATATTAAAATATTTTTATCATGGTCGACCAGAAAAGAGAAAGTTCTACATTAAACATATATAGTAGAATGGGCCAAAAAAAAAAGAACTTTCGTTTTTTTCAAAAATTAAATTGATTTTCTTTTTAAGAAAGGTGAAAAAAATTTACTGTAATTTTTCAGATTTTTAAATTAAAGTCTAGAGGTCTATCATCACCTGTTTAGATTTTACAGACTTAACGTCCAATTTGGTATAAAAACGACAAATCACTGTTGAAAAATACCATTTACTTGAACATATTTTTGTAGGGAATTGAATTCCCTATAAAAGCTGCTTAGACTGAAATGTTTTTTTGGATTTCCCGATTTTGGTTTGAAAATTTGCGAAACATGAAAAAATCAACATTGAATAAAACTAAATACATATTGCAAGACATTTGCAAGACTTGGCGAATCCCCTATTGTTTTAAATTAACAAAAAGCGAACATACATTTATTCTCATATT
The DNA here is from genome assembly GCA_964058755.1 of Campiglossa producta. Lineage (NCBI taxonomy): Eukaryota > Metazoa > Arthropoda > Insecta > Diptera > Tephritidae > Campiglossa > Campiglossa producta. The sequence continues at coordinate 39,857,586 of CAXKVI010000004.1, read as the reverse complement.
TGAGATCGTTTTCAAATATATTGTAGGTACAAACAAGGTAATCTACGATACCAAAAGACGAAGGTTAATGGTAGAAATGCATTTGATATTTATGAAATTTTTAAAGACTGAGAAATTCCCAAACAACAACAAATGCGAACATTTTTTCTAACTGCTCTTGTTTGGCCTTTAGGGTAGGTAGGTAGAAGTGGCTGCCGCAAAGGCACACCTATGCCAGTAATAAAAGGCCCGTTGTGATACCACCAAACACTAGGAAAGTCAGTCCCGGGGCCCGGCCATATGGAAAATCCCAGTGCTGTCGGGACTCTCCATATAGCCGAAACCCGGGACTGACACTCCTAACCGACACCGCTACCCCTCCTCGAACCATTTTGATAACTTGATGAAGGCCATCAAGTCCTTTATGTCTAGCTTCGCGACCTGCCTTAAGCCAACCAGGAAGGGAACTCCCAGAGAGCGCCTTCTCGCTCCGCTTAAGGCCGGGCAGTTGCAGATGAGGTGCTCCACCGTTTCCTCTTCCTCGTCATCTTTGCAACTCCTGCAGCATCGTCGGTAGGGAACGCCTAGCCTTGCTGCGTGCCTACCAATAAGGCAGTGCCCGGTTAAAACACCTATTAATATGGAGATTTCCTTCCTTTTTAGGGCGTATATGTGTCTAGATCTCTTAAGATCGCCTTTTTGGACAGGTTTGCTTGGATATCCGGCACCCTGGGGCTTGTAGCCATCTTTCGTTGGCTTCGCGGAGTGTATGCTCCTTCAGCATTAGCTTGCACGTGGCAAACGGCATACCTATGCGTTCTTTATCTTGAAGAATCTGCTTGGTCGTGCCCTGCCTGGCAAGTTCGTCTGCCCTACAGTTTCCCTCAATGTCCCTGTGTCCCGGGACCCATGTGAGGTTCACGCGGTTCTGTTGGGCCATCTCTTGAAGAGATCGACGACAGCTGAGCGTCAGTTCAGAGTTGAACGAGTAAGAGCCAAGGGATTTGATGGCCGCTTGGCTGTCGCTGAAAATACAGATATCCTGTCCGATGGTGCATTCACCTATCCAAGTCACGGCGTCCATGATTGCTGAAACTTCAGCCTGGAAGACGCTGCAGTGATCAGGTAGTCTAAAGGAGAGTTCTAGGTCCAAATCCCTTGAGTAAACCCCTCCTCCGACTCGGCCGTCTAACTTCGAGCCGTCGGTGTATATAAAAGTGCCGCCATTAGTAGCGGGACACCGATCTATGTTCTCCCAGTCTTCCCTGCTGGGAATGTTTATTCTAAAACAACAATCTCCGACTGTTGTGGTCGCACACCGATCTGTGCTCAGAGGAAGAAAGCTGTAAGATCTTAGAATACAGGAGTGTCTGCGCCCCAGACGGACGTTTCCCTTAGACGCACAGCCGATGCTGCTGCTGCCCGGTACCCTTCCAGATCGAGTGGCAAAAAGCCAAGAATGGCCTGGAGAGCTTCATTGGGCGTTGTTCTTAACGCCCCGCTTATACAGATCATGCTCGATCTGTGGACTTTCCCTAACAGATTTAGGTTTGTTGCCTTTCTTAGCGCAGGCCACCATACCACGACTCCATACAGCATAATTGGCTGGATTATCGCAGTGTAGATCCATCTGCAAATTTTGGGGCTGAGCCCCCATTTTTTGCCAATGGCTCTTTTACACGTGTAAAGTGCAATGCACGCTTTCCTCTGGCGCTGGATGACATTCTCCTTCCAGTTAAGCTTTCTATCTAGAACTGTGCCTAGGAATTTGGCTTTTTCAGCTAAGTTCAGGCGCACGCCATCTAGTTCTGGTAGGTTCAACGGTGGTATCTTGTACCGCCTGGTATAAAGGACAAACTCCACCTTTCCCGGGTTGATGCTAAGTCCGCAGCGAGAGGACCATGAAGAAACTTCTCGCAGTGCTACTTGCATCAAGTCACACAGGGTTTGTGAGAATTTGCCCCTATATGCAATAGCTAAATCGTCTGCATATGCCACTATCTTCCCGCCCCCCCACCTTGTGTCTCGTAGCAGCGAGTTTACGGTGAGGTTCCATAGGAGCGGGGAGAGAACACCACCCTGAGGCGTTCCTCTTGTGACATAGCGTGAAAGATCAACTGTTCCCAGTGAAGAAACTATTTTCCTTCCCTTTAGTAGTTGGTCAATTAGTCCAATAAGAGACCTATTTATGCCCAGGTTTGTTAAAGCAGTGTTAATAGCCTCCGGCCTTATATTGTTGAAAGCCCCTTCGATGTCCAGAAAGGCCACGAGACAGTACTCCTTTCCATGCAATGATTTTTCAACAATAGAGACTAGGCTGTGGAGCGCAGTTTCCGTTGATTTACCTTTGGTGTATGCATGTTGATAGCTAGAAATAAGGTTGCTATCAATAGTAGAGGAGAGATAATCGCTAATTATCCTCTCGAAGGTTTTAAGTGCAAAAGACGAGAGACTGATCGGTCTGTAGTCTTTAGGCTCATAGTGTGAGGCCTTCCTAGCCTTTGGAATAAAGACTACCGTGGCGCTTCTCCAGGAGCACGGAATGTAATTAAGAGCCAGGCAGGCTGAATAGAGAACTACCAGCCATTTAGCTGATATTTCCAGCGTGTTTATGAGTTGTGCGGGGAAAATCCCGTCTGGCCCAGCTGCCTTGAACGGCTCAAAGCTTTTGATTGCCCACCTTACCCTTTCCTCCGTAATGGGTATGTTTACCGCCAGGTTTGTTGCAGATGCTACAGGTGCATCATACAAGTACCCCGGAAAGTGTGTGTTCAGGAGCAGCTCCAGGGTTTCCCCTTCCGTGCTGGTCCAAGATCCGTCAGGCTTTTTGATAGCACTCGTCAAAGTCTCGCTGTATCACCGACTTTTTCGACCCCGGTGCAGAAATTTCTCGCTTGCCTTAGAGCCTTTTTATAGGCCCTCAGTTTAGCTTTATATTCGAGCCATTCAGGCTCCGTACCGATGCTCTTGGCCTTGTTAAATTGCTTCCTGCATGATATACGGAACGAATCCAGGTCGTAAGACCACCAGTGGGGTTTATGTTTGCCGCGTGGTTTTGGTACTGGACAAGCCTGCTCTAGGGCATTTGAGAGCGCCGTTGTAAAGGTCGTTACCAGATCATCCAGTTCTCCCACTGATGAGGGGGCTTGTGGAGGTAATACTGGTAGGCCCCTAGCTAATATTTGGTTATGTAGCTGCCAGTTAGTGTTGCGTGGATTTCGTTTCATAACTGGCTGCTCAACAATAAAGTCTAACACAATTTCTATGTACCGATGGTCAGAAAATGAATGCTCATCAAGAACACGCCATTTTCTGACCCACTCATAAGCGCCTTCGCTACAAACAGTGAGGTCTATAACCTCCCTACGAGCTTTAGTTATAAAAGTAGGTCGTTACCCACGTTACAAACCACCAGGTTAGTTGTTAGTAGGTAGTCAAACAGAGACTCGCCCCTAGCGTTAATATCGGAGCTTCCCCACTGGACGTGATGAGCATTAGCGTCAGCTCCAATAATAAGATGGCCCGTATAGAAATTATCCACCAGATCTTTCACCTCCTTTTGTGGAGGAGGTTCTTCGGCGTCATAGGGCATATAGACCGACGCCACCGTTAGGCTGGTGCTGCCGACAGTTAAGCTGGCAGCTGTAACGTCACTATTTGAGTAGTTGGGTAATAGAAAGGTGTTTAGCTCAGACTTTACCAAAATACAGGTTCTGACCTTGCCCTCATCATTGGCTTGGATGAGCTTGTACCCCTTAGTCCCCAATCCACAGATCCTAGAGATATTGACCCAGGGCTCTTGGATAAGGACCACGTCTACGTCGCCTTTAGAAAGACGACTGCTTAAAACAGCCGAGGCTGCTTTAGATTTGTGCAGATTTATCTGAAGCACCACCAACATGAGAGAGCTCAGACTTCCCTGCCGCCAGCGTGTCGTCGAGGTCTGGCCTGTTCCGGGGGCTGTCTCTCAACGAGGAGTTGTTCAGAGCACCTGCACGATTTGGCGTGGCGGGAACCCTGCTGTCTGAAGCAGCATCAACGTTAGTGTGCTCAGGTCTAGCCACGATCGTGACGTCGAGGCCTTCTTCGTCAAGCAGGCTTTCTTCTATCGCCGAGTTGTTCGCAGCACCATCGCAATTTGACGTGGCGGATAACATACTTTCCGCGTCGGACTCCTCTGCTTCCCCTTCCGATGCCTCGATCTCCGAGTCCTCCGGACCGTCCGGAATAGCAGCGCGCTGTGCATCGCCACGGTAAACGTGGATCACGATCTGACCCAAGCCGTAATGCACTCGTCCGTTGCACCGTTTAAGGGGCTCGAGCGCCTCCTTATTCAGAGTGATAACCACCTGTCTATTGGGCCCAACCACATCATCGACCAGATTGAGCCCCAATCCTGCGTCGGGAGAGACGGATTCCAGACCTGCAGCATCTCAAGAATATTCTCGGGTTCTGCAGGGACGGCAGGAATCCATGCCCTTGCCCTTGGCCGAGCAGGAATGTCCTTCCAGTCGACGACATCTAGTCTTGCCCCTGGGTAGACTTCACCCAGTCTTGCAACTGCTGCCTTATACAGTGCGACAGTTCTTGCATCCTCGCACGCGAATATTTAGATCAGAGCTTTCGCTTCCTCCACCATCTTCCTTTCTTCCGGCGACAGCTTCTCCTGCGATGCTCCCTCATATTTTTTAAGGATCCTTGCGGCCTTTCTTTTATCCCAGTACGCAAAGCGTCGGGGAGATGCCTCTTGGGGGGGATTCAGACTCGTAGTTGCCATCGCGGTCTCTCCCTTTGCGGCGTCGTCCTTCTCTTTCGACACTCTGAAACCAGGTCGTGAGACCATTGCCCCAGATGTGAAGAGATTGGGTTTCGTACCAGCGCTTGATGGAAGTTTAGCTTCCGCCGTTTTCTGCTTGACTGCGTAGGCAGCCGCACTGCTGCTTGCTCCCATCAAGTCACTCTTACTTGATAGCAGTTTGGGGGATGACTGACCCGTAGTTTCCATCGCTGTCGGCCTCCCAGTTAACTTTGAGGCGGAGTTTGTCCTCCGGCGTGTTTTCGCTTGCTCCAGCATAGTTCTTCTCTGCTGCGGAGTAAACGAAGTCGTTAATTGCTTTGTATTTTGTGTGTTCTTCATCTTGTTCGTACGACCCCTCGCCGGACAAGGCCAGCTTAGGGTCAAGGGTAGTGTAAGGGGAAGTGTGTCGTCCGCCGCGGCAGAGCCCCATACCGCGGTAAGACCATAGTTACTCCCTGAGGCGGCCCGGTATCAGTGAGGCTCCGTTCGACTACAGCCACGATTTGCCTCCCGGCTGCAAACGTCCAATGGGCACGGTATCGCATAACACCCTGGATTGGGAGGGAAAAGTTTTGCACATTTATATAGCGAGCCGCTTGCTTCAAGACAGACGCTCGCTTACAGCCGCACCTCATGGTGTACAGACGCTGCGAAAAAGACCCCGGTGAGCCCTTAAATCAAGTATGTCAGAGTGGCCCCACCGGGGCTCCCTCTCTTTCTGCCGCGAGCCTATGTAGCTCAACGTTGCCCAGAGTGCACGAACGAGGACGCAAGAGTCGGGATTGAGCGCGGGTCACTCAGCAACCACACCCCATTACACTCCTGTTTGGCCTTTCATATTAAAATATTTTTAGAAACATTAAAAATCATGGTCGACCAGAAAAGAGAAAGTTCTACATTAAACATATATAGTAGAATGGGCCAAAAAAAAAAGAACTTTCGTTTTTTTCAAAAATTAAATTGATTTTCTTTTTAAGAAAGGTGAAAAAAATTTACTGTAATTTTTCAGATTTTTAAATTAAAGTCTAGAGGTCTATCATCACCAGTTTAGATTTTACAGACTTAACGTCCAATTTGGTATAAAAACGACAAATCACTGTTGAAAAATACCATTTACTTGAACATATTTTTGTAGGGAATTGAATTCCCTATAAAAGCTGCTTAGACTGAAATGTTTTTTTGGATTTCCCGATTTTGGTTTGAAAATTTGCGAAACATGAAAAAATCAACATTGAATAAAACTAAATACATATTCTTGAGGGAAATTGGCTGCTGAATCCGAATTCGATGTCAGAATCCAACAACGGGATCGAGGTTCGGCCCTTACCTTGCAAGAAAGTCCAATATTATTTTGTGATGGTTTTGTTAGGTTAGAGAAGAACTGCGACCTGTTAGGCTAATTCTTATCACGGATTTGGATTTAGCTCGCCAAACTACATGAAAATTAATGTATTGAGTTCACAGGTCTGTCGCCTTTTTGTGTTTTTTGCGGCTGCGCCATTTGAAGACTGTAAAACTACACCTTCGAAGAGAATGCCTTTATTATGCAAAAATATGTTTGAACGTATATGAGAAATGTATATTTTTGGTTATAATATTGATCATATAATGATAAATAATCTGTAGAATATCTATTAAAAAAATCGGATCAAAAACACCAAAAAAATACGGAAATATGATTTTTTTTTTTCTATTTAATACTAAACAAGTTTTGAAAAAGTAACAAAGAAAGTTGTTTTGCCTTTTTTGTAGCCCACTCTATTTCCTTTAAGAATCTGTATATTTCTCTGTGTAACATGGATATTTGCATTTTTGACAATTTTTGAAAGAATAAATGGGAAATCGAAAAAATATGCTAATATTTGAGGGTAGAATACTAGAAAACGGCTAGTCTGAGAAAATTTTGGTCAATGCAAATTTTGTAGGGAATTCGATTTCCTTCAAAAGTATGTTCAGATAAATGATGTTTTACAACAATGGTTTGTCGTTTTTATACCAAATGTCTGTAAAATCTAAACTAGCGATGATAGACCTCTAGATTTTAATTTAAAAATCTGAAAAAATTACAGTAATTTTTTTCACCTTTCTTAAAAAGAAAATCAATATAATCTTTGGAAAAAAAAGAAATTTTTAATTTTTGGCCCAGTCTAATATATACATATATTTACCTCGTATTCATATTTAAATGCAAAGAAAAAAAAATAAATGCATAGATAATACAACACTAAAAATTTCTATAATTGTTCATGAAAATATAGATGAAAATACATTAAAATTTTGCACTTAAAATTTTGAGCAAAACCCAAAAAAATTCGCGAAACTCGACGAATCTCATCAAAAAAAAAATTTCAGATTTTTTCGAGTATGCAGTTTTGTAGCTCATTTCATTTTAGAATAACTAGATACTAATCTCAAGACCCTAGCAAAAAAAAAAAAGGAAAAAGAAGGACATAAGAAGGACACAACTTAAAAAGAAGGACATTTCTACACTTTTTCTTTTGGAAGGACAGGGAAGGACGTTGCAATAAAATGAAGGACATGTCCTTCCGAAAGAAGGACGTCTGGCAACCCATAGCCCCAGTGACACAAAAACCGTAAAATGTCCCTACAATATGAGTATCAAACGAAAGGGGAAGGCCCCAGATTTCATTTGGACTTCGATATATTTCGATAAATTTATGGATAACTGAGATATCGGTCAATATATGATTGCCCAAAAACCTAAAAAATTCCTTACAATATGGGTATCAAACGAAAGGGGAAGACCCCAGTTTTCATTTGGACCTCGATATATTTCGATAAATTTATCGATAACTAAGTTATCGGTAAAAATGTGATTGCCCAAAATCCTTAAAATTTCCCTACAATATGGGTATCAAACGAAAGGGGAAGACCTCAGGTTTCATTTGGACCTCGATATATTTCGATAAATTTATCTATAACTGAGTATCGGTCAAAATGTGGTTGCCCGAAAACCTTAAAATTTCCCTACAATTAGGGTATCAAACGAAAGGGGAAGACCCCATATTTCATTTGGAATTCGATATATTTCGATAAATTTATCGATAACTGAGTTATCGGTAAAAATGTGGTTGCCCGAAAAACTAAAAATTTCCCTACAATATGGGTATCAAACGAAAGGGGAAGACCCCAGGTTTCATTTGGACTTCGATATATTTCGATAAATTGATCGATAACTGAGTTATCGGTCAAAATGTAGTTGCCCGAAAACCTTAATATTTTCCTACAATATGGGTACCAAACGAAATGGGCAGGTCACAGGTTTCTTTGGACATCGACATATTTCGCTAATTTTATCGATAACTGAGTTATCGGTCAAAATGTGAATGCCCAAAAACCTTAAGGGGCAGGTCCCAGGTTTCATTTGGACAGCGACATATTTCGATAAATTTATCGATAACTGAGTTATCGGTCAAAATGTGAATGCCCAAAAACCTTAACATTTCCCTACAATATGGGTACCAAACGAAAGGGGAAGGTCCCAGGTGTCATTCGGACATCGACATATTTCGATAAATTTATCGATAACTGAGTTATCGGTCAAAATGTGGTTGCCCGGAAACCTCAAAATTTCCCTACAATATGGGTATCAAACGAAAGCGACATATTTCGATAAATTTATCGATAACTGAGTTATCGGTCAAAATGTGAATGCCCAAAAACCTTAATATTTCCCTACAATATGGGTACCAAACGAAAGGGGAAGGTCCCAGGTTTCATTTGGACATCGACATATTTCGATAAATTTATCGATAAGTGAGTTATCGGTTAAAATATGATTGCCCAAAAACCTTAAGATTTCCCTACAATATGGGTGTCAAACGAAAGGGGAAGTTCGCAGGTTTCATTTGGGCATCGATATATTTTGATAAATTTATCGATAACTGAGTTATCGTCAAAATGTGAGGCCCAAATACCTTAAAATTCCCTACAATATGGGTATCAAAAGAAAGGGGAAAGCCACAGGTTTCATTTGGATTTCGATAAATTTATCGATAATTTCATAGGACATTTGACTAAAAAGTAAAAAATAAATATAGTTTAAAAAAACTAAAACTCACGCTTTTAGAGTGTATTGAACTAAAAAGTTGAAAATAATTTTAAAACCCCTACACAGTAGTATTGTGGAAAATGCGTGGTCCGCTTTGTGCCCACATAATGCTAGTTTTTTTACTACGCTTTCATTAGCTTTACTTGTACATATGTACATTCATATGTATGTTTGCTTGTTTGTAGGTAACTCCACTTCAGTCTGTCATTTGGACTTCAGACTGTCCCAAAAACCTTGAAATTTACCTTCAATATGGGTATCATACGAAAGGGAAGGTCCACAGGTTTCTATTGGACTTTGGAATATTTCGATATATTTATCGATAACTGAGTTATCGGTTAAAATTAGATTGTACAATAATATTGAAAATTGCCTACAATGTGGCTATCAAACGCAAGTGGAGGCCCAGAGGTTTCGTTTTGACTGCGGTATACTTCGATATATTTATCGATTACTTCATAACACATTTAACTAAAAAGAAAAAATAAATATAGGTTAAAAAGCGAAAACACATGCTTTTAAATAATATTGCACTAAAAAGGTAAAAAGAAATTAAATAAAAGACGAATATTATGAAACAAAGTGGACCACGCTTTTTCCACAATACTATTGTGTAGGGGTTTTAAAATTATTTTCAACTTTTTAGTTCAATACACTCTAAAAGCGTGAGTTTTAGTTTTTTTAAACTATAATTTTACCTTTTTAGTGCAATATTCTTTAAAAGCGTGTGTTTTCGCTCTTTAAACTATATTTATTTTTTACTTTTTAGTCAAATGTGTTATGAAGTAATCGATAAATATATCGAAGTATACCGCAGTCAAAACGAAACCTCTGGGACTCCACTTGCGTTTGATACCCATATTGTAGGCAATTTTCAATATTATTGTACAATCTAATTTTGACCGATAACTCAGTTATCGATAAACATATCGAAATATTCCAAAGTCCAATAGAAACCGGTGGACCTTCCCTTTCGTTTGATACCCATATTGAAGGCATATGTCAAGGTTTTTGGGACAGTCTGAAGTCCAAATAACAGACTGAAATGGAGCTACATACAAGCAAGCAAACATACATATGAATGTACATATGTACAAGTAAAGCTAATGAAAGCGCAGTAAAAAAACTAGCATTATGTGGGAAAAGCGTCTTGCGCTCGATATACGAAAATTATGGCACAAAGCGGACCGCGCTTTTTCCACAATACTACTGTGTAGGGTTTTTAAAATTATTTTCAACTTTTTAGTTCAACACTCTCTAAAAGTGTGAGTTTTAGTTTTTTTAAACTATTTTTATTTTTTACTTTTTAGTCAAATGTCCTATGAAATTATCTATAAATTTATCGAAATATGTCGCTGTCCAAATGAAACCTAGGACCTTCTCCTTTCGTTTGACACCCATATTGTGGGGAAATCTTAAGAGTTTTGGGCAATCATATTTTAACCTGAGTTATCGATAATTTTATCGAAATATGTCGCTGTCCAAATGAAACCTGGGACCTTCGCCTTTCGTTTGGTACCCATATTATAAGAAAATATTAAGGTTTTTGGCCATTCACATTTTGATCGATAACTCAGTTGTCGATAAATTTATAGAAATATGTCGATGTCCAAATGAAACCAGGGACCTTCCCCTTTCGTTTGATACCCATATTGTAGGGAATTTTGAGGTATTTGGGCCTCACATTTTGACGATAACTCAGTTATCGATAAATTTATCAAAATATATCGATGCCCAAATGAAACCTGGGACCTTCCCAATTCGTTTGATACCCATATTGTAGGGAAATTTTGAGGTTTCCGGGCAACCACATTTGACCGATAACTCAGTTAACGATAAATTTATCGAAATATGTCGATGTCCAAATGAAACCTGTGGCCTTCCCCTTTCGTTTGACACCCATATTGTAGGGAAATCTTAAGGTTTTTGGGCAATCATATTTTAACCGATAACTCACTTATCGATAAATTTATCGAAATATGTCGATGTCCAAATGAAACCTGGGACCTTCCCCTTTCGTTTGGTACCCATATTGTAGGGAAATATTAAGGTTTTTGGGCATTCACATTTTGACCGATAACTCAGTTATCGATAAATTTATCGAAATATGTCGCTTTCGTTTGATACCCATATTGTAGGGAAATTTTGAGGTTTCCGGGCAACCACATTTTGACCGATAACTCAGTTATCGATAAATTTATCGAAATATGTCGATGTCCAAATGAAACCTGTGGCCTTCCCCTTTCGTTTGATACCCATATTGTAGGGAATTTTGAGGTATTTGGGCCTCACATTTTGACGATAACTCAGTTATCGATAAATTTATCAAAATATATCGATGCCCAAATGAAATCTGGGGCCTTCCCCTTTCGTTTGGTACCCATATTGTAGGGAAATATTAAGGTTTTCGGGCAACTACATTTTGACCGATAACTCAGTTATCAATAAATTTATCGAAATATGTCGATGTCCAAATGAAACTTGGGACCTTCTCCTTTCGTTTGACACAGGAAAATATTAAGGTTTTTGGCCATTCACATTTTGATCGATAACTCAGTTGTCGATAAATTTATCGAAATATGTCGATGTCCAAATGAAACCAGGGACCTTCCCCTTTCGTTTGGTACCCATATTGTAGGGAAATATTAAGGTTTTCGGGCAACTACATTTTGACCGATAACTCAGTTATCAATAAATTTATCGAAATATGTCGATGTCCAAATGAAACCTGTGGCCTTCCCCTTTCGTTTGATACCCATATTGTAGGGAATTTTGAGGTATTTGGGCCTCACATTTTGACGATAACTCAGTTATCGATAAATTTATCAAAATATATCGATGCCCAAATGAAACCTGGGACCTTCCCAATTCGTTTGATACCCATATTGTAGGGAAATTTTGAGGTTTCCGGGCAACCACATTTTGACCGACAACTCAGTTATCGATAATTTTATCGAAATATGTCGATGTCCAAATGAAACCAGGAACCTTCCCCTTTCATTTGGTACCCATATTGTAGGGAAATTTTAAGGTTTTCGGGCAACCACATTTTGACCGATAACTCAGTTATCGATAAATTTATCGAAATATATCGAAGTCCAAATGAAATCTGGGGCCTTCCCCTTTCGTTTGGTACCCATATTGTAGGGGAATTTTAAGGTTTTCGGGCAACCACATTTTGACCGATAACCGATATAGATATATTTATCTATATATATTGAGGTCCAAATGAAACCTAAGGTCTTCCCCTTTCGTTTGGTACCCATATTATAGGAAAATATTAAGGTTTTTGGCCATTCACATTTTGACCGATAACTCAGTTGTCGATAAATTTATCGAAATATGTCGATGTCCAAATGAAACCAGGGACCTTCCCCTTTCATTTGGTACCCATATTGTAGGGAAATTTTAAGGTTTTCGGGCAACCACATTTTGACCGATAACTCAGTTATCGATAAATTTATCGAAATATATCGAAGTCCAAATGAAATCTGGGGCCTTCCCCTTTCGTTTGATATATATTGAGGTCCAAATGAAACCTAAGGTCTTCCCCTTTCGTTTGGTACCCATATTATAGGAAAATATTAAGGTTTTTGGCCATTCACATTTTGACCGATAACTCAGTTGTCGATAAATTTATCGAAATATGTCGATGTCCAAATGAAACCTGGGACCTTCCCCTTTCGTTTGGTACCCATATTGTAGGGAAATATTAAGGTTTTTGGGCATTCACATTTTGACCGATAACTCAGTTATCGATAAATTTATCGAAATATGTCGCTTTCGTTTGATACCCATATTGTAGGGAAATTTTGAGGTTTCCGGGCAACCACATTTTGACCGATAACTCAGTTATCGATAAATTTATCGAAATATGTCGATGTCCAAATGAAACCTGTGGCCTTCCCCTTTCGTTTGATACCCATATTGTAGGGAATTTTGAGGTATTTGGGCCTCACATTTTGACGATAACTCAGTTATCGATAAATTTATCAAAATATATCGATGCCCAAATGAAATCTGGGGCCTTCCCCTTTCGTTTGGTACCCATATTGTAGGGAAATATTAAGGTTTTCGGGCAACTACATTTTGACCGATAACTCAGTTATCAATAAATTTATCGAAATATGTCGATGTCCAAATGAAACTTGGGACCTTCTCCTTTCGTTTGACACAGGAAAATATTAAGGTTTTTGGCCATTCACATTTTGATCGATAACTCAGTTGTCGATAAATTTATCGAAATATGTCGATGTCCAAATGAAACCAGGGACCTTCCCCTTTCGTTTGGTACCCATATTGTAGGGAAATATTAAGGTTTTCGGGCAACTACATTTTGACCGATAACTCAGTTATCAATAAATTTATCGAAATATGTCGATGTCCAAATGAAACCTGTGGCCTTCCCCTTTCGTTTGATACCCATATTGTAGGGAATTTTGAGGTATTTGGGCCTCACATTTTGACGATAACTCAGTTATCGATAAATTTATCAAAATATATCGATGCCCAAATGAAACCTGGGACCTTCCCAATTCGTTTGATACCCATATTGTAGGGAAATTTTGAGGTTTCCGGGCAACCACATTTTGACCGACAACTCAGTTATCGATAATTTTATCGAAATATGTCGATGTCCAAATGAAACCAGGAACCTTCCCCTTTCATTTGGTACCCATATTGTAGGGAAATTTTAAGGTTTTCGGGCAACCACATTTTGACCGATAACTCAGTTATCGATAAATTTATCGAAATATATCGAAGTCCAAATGAAATCTGGGGCCTTCCCCTTTCGTTTGGTACCCATATTGTAGGGGAATTTTAAGGTTTTCGGGCAACCACATTTTGACCGATAACCGATATAGATATATTTATCTATATATATTGAGGTCCAAATGAAACCTAAGGTCTTCCCCTTTCGTTTGGTACCCATATTATAGGAAAATATTAAGGTTTTTGGCCATTCACATTTTGACCGATAACTCAGTTGTCGATAAATTTATCGAAATATGTCGATGTCCAAATGAAACCAGGGACCTTCCCCTTTCATTTGGTACCCATATTGTAGGGAAATTTTAAGGTTTTCGGGCAACCACATTTTGACCGATAACTCAGTTATCGATAAATTTATCGAAATATATCGAAGTCCAAATGAAATCTGGGGCCTTCCCCTTTCGTTTGGTACCCATATTGCAGTTATCGATAAATTTATCGAAATATGTCGATGTCCAAATGAAACTTGGGACCTTCTCCTTTCGTTTGACACCCATATTGTAGGGAAATCTTAAGGATTTTGGGCAATCATATTTTAACCGACAACTCAGTTATCGATAATTTTATCGAAATATGTCGATGTCCAAATGAAACCAGGGACCTTCCCCTTTCGTTTGGTACCCATATTGTAGGGAAATATTAAGGTTTTCGGGCAACTACATTTTGACCGATAACTCAGTTATCAATAAATTTATCGAACTATGTCGATGTCCAAATGAAACCTGTGGCCTTCCCCTTTCGTTTGATACCCATATTGTAGGGAATTTTGAGGTATTTGGGCCTCACATTGTGACGATAACTCAGTTATCGATAAATTTATCAAAATATATCGATGCCCAAATGAAACCTGGGACCTTCCCCTTTCGTTTGATACCCATATTGTAGGGAAATTTTAAGGTTTTCGGGCAACCACATTTTGACCGATAACCGATATAGTTATATTTATCTATATATATTGAGGTCCAAATGAAACCTAAGGTCTTCCCCTTTGATTTGATACCCATATTGTAGGGAAATTTTAAGGATTTTGGGCAATCACATTTTGACCGATAACTTAGTTATCGATAAATTTATCGTAATATATCGAGGTCCAAATTAAACCTGTGGTCTTCCCCTTTCGTTTGATACCCATATTGTAAGGAATTTTTTAGGTTTCTGGGCAATCATATATTGACCGATATCTCAGTTATCCATAAATTTATCGAAATATATCGAAGTCCAAATGAAACCTGGGGCCTTCCCCTCTCGTTTGATACTCATATTGTAGGGACATTTTACGGTTTTGGGTCACTGGGGCTTAGACCGAACGAGAGTCACATACATACAACCCAACAAGCAAACAAACAAACAAACAAACAAACAAGCAAACATACAAGCGAACCTAATAAAAGCGTGGTAAAAATAATTTAAATAAAAAACGAAGATTATGGAACAAAGCGGACCACGCTTTTTCCACAGTACTACTGTGTAGGATTTTTAAAATTATGTTCAACTTTTTAGTTCAATACTCTCTAAAAGCGTGAGTTTTAGTTTTTTTAAACTATATTTATTATGAATGGCTTTAAAAGTAAAAGTAGGCTGTTGATCAGCACTTGTCAAATTAATGGTCAAAATGTCATTAGTGAATACTACACAGAGAAAAATTAGCTGGTCATATCAAACAAAATAATATTCCAACAAAATCACTGTCAATTATTATCCATTATTCAATGCTGTTGATTCAACTGCATTGGAACTGTTAACCCTAAGTTAACAATTAAGCTGTTGTTTTAGGAGTTCCTTAGTTCGATTCTCTGTAAAATCAATATACTTTTTTTAATTTTTTCTATATATAACTAAAATAAGTGGTATTTAAACACCAAATAAGATATTTTTCAGAATTCTTATATTGACTTCACCGAGAATCGCACTCAGGTCTTTTGAACGCTCAACCCAGGCGTCTACTACCATGATGCTATCGCATACTTATTTTAGCTTTGTTTTAAATGACACCTGCCCAAGTTGCATTGTTGCCTCCACCAAAAATCGAGCTCATACTGCTTTGACTGCTGAACGGAGATGTTTACATTCAGGCCATCGCATACTTAAGCTTGACGGCGTGTAATTGCAGCTTTGCTTTATGAGTCTTGCTTACGCGACATAAGCTGTTCGTTTCAAATTATCTGCATTACATACTATTGTAATTCGCAGATACCTCCTTATGGAATATTCGGAATACATAACTCAGTTATCGATAAATTTATCAAAATATATCGATGCCCAAATGAAACCTGGGACCTTCCCCTTTCGTTTGATACCCATATTGTAGGGAAATTTTGAGGTTTCCGGGCAACCACATTTTGACCGATAACTCAGTTATCGATAAATTTATCGAAATATGTCGAAGTCCAAATGAAACTTGGGACCTTCTCCTTTCGTTTGACACCCATATTGTAGGGAAATATTATGGTTTTCAGGCAACTACATTTTGACCGATAACTCAGTTATCGATCAATTTATCGAAATATATCGAAGTCCAAATGAAACCTGGGGTCTTCTCCTTTCGTTTGATACCCATATTGTAGGGAAATTTTAAGGTTTTCGGACAACCACATTTTGACCGATAACTCAGTTATCGATAAATTTATCGAAATATATCGAAGTCCAAATGAAATCTGGGGTCTTCCCCTTTCGTTTGGTACCCATATTGTAGGGGAATTTTAAGGTTTTCGGGCAACCACATTTTGACCGATAACCGATATAGATATATTTATCTATATATATTGAGGTCCAAATGAAACCTAAGGTCTTCCCCTTTCGTTTGATACCCATATTGTAGGGAAATTTTAAGGATTTTGGGCAATCACATTTTGACCGATAACTTAGTTATCGATAAATTTATCGTAATATATCGAGGTCCAAATGAAACCTGTGGTCTTCCCCTTTCGTTTGATACCCATATTGTAAGGAATTTTTTAGGTTTCTGGGCAATCATATATTGACCGATATCTCAGTTATCCATAAATTTATCGAAATATATCGAAGTCCAAATGAAACCTGGGGCCTTCCCCTCTCGTTTGATACTCATATTGTAGGGACATTTTACGGTTTTTGGGTCACTGGGGCTTAGACCGAACGAGAGTCACATACATACAAGCAAACAAGCAAACAAACAAACAAACAAACAAACAAGCAAACATACAAGTGAACCTAATAAAAGCGTGGTAAAAATAATTTAAATAAAAAACGAAGATTATGGAACAAAGCGGACCACGCTTTTTCCACAGTACTACTGTGTAGGATTTTTAAAATTATTTTCAACTTTTTAGTTCAATACTCTCTAAAAGCGTGAGTTTTAGTTTTTTTAAACTATATTTATTATGAATAGCTTTAAAAGTAAAAGTAGGCTGTTGATCAGCACTTTTCAAATTAATGGTCAAAATGTCATTAGTGAATACTATACAGAGAAAAATGAGCTGGTCATATCAAACAAAATAATATTCCAACAAAATCACTGTCAATTATTATCCATTATTCAATGCTGTTGATTCAACTGCATTGGAACTGTTAACCCTAAGTTAACAATTAAGCTGTTGTTTTAGGAGTTCCTTAGTTCGATTCTCTGTGAAATCAATATACTTTTTTAATTTTTTCTATATATAACTAAAATAAGTGGTATTTAAACACCAAATAAGATATTTTTCAGAGTTCTTATATTGACTTCACCGAGAATCGCACTCAGGTCTTTTGAACGCTCAACCCAGGCGTCTACTACCATGATGCTATCGCATACTTATTTTAGCTTTGTTTTAAATGACACCTCCCCAAGTTGCATTGTTGCCTCCACCAAAAATCGAGCTCATACTGCTTTGACTGCTGAACGGAGATGTTTACATTCAGGCCATCGCATACTTAAGCTTGACGGCGTCTAATTGCAGCTTTGCTTTATGAGTCTTTTCTTACGCGACATAAGCTGTTCGTTTCAAATTATCTGCATTACATACCTCCTTATGGAATATTCGGAATACATGCTTAGCAAATAAAGGTTTTTTCCAATGGCAGTATATTCGCTGTTGGAGTTTGTTGTTTCAACCCAAAATTTAGTTAAATCAACAAATATTCTGTCAGTTTTACCAAATTTTGTTAATTAAAAATTGACAGATCTATGACTGTTGAGTCAACAGTTATTTCGCTGAAATAACCAATATTTGGGCAACTTCAGGATAACAGTACGAGATTGTTGATTTTACCAGTGCCGAGTAGCGGCGCTGGACTTTAGCACCTTTTTATCTACAAATGTTCTAAGATCAACACTGGCGATTTTTCCATATAGGTACATATAAACTAAGATAAGTGGTATGCTAACACCAAAAGGAGTCAACAAGTATTTTCACTCAGGATCTTTAACACTCAACCCAGGTGTCTAACATGATGACATTGTCTAATTACAACTTTCTCACTTTGCTTTGTGTCTGCGTATCTTTGCTTTTGGATTAACTGCCATGAGAAGGTTCTCAGCAAAAACTCATTTGCTTTGCAAGTGCCGTTCGGAGTCGGCAAAAAACTGTAAGGCTACGCTCACATTGCAACCAACTTTTTCATCCGACATCATGAGATAAACTCGAGCGCGTTCTATTTTAACTGGCGGGCAAAGTTTGTTTACATTCGGGAGAAATCTGATGAAATCGTGGGGCTCATTTAAAACACATGTGTGTGGATGTGTATTTGCTGCCGGACGGCCAAAGTCGCTTGCAGTGTGAGCCTAGCCTAGGTCCCGCCAACTTGTAGGAAAAACTCAAAAAGCAATACACCAGAAGTTGGAAAGAGAAACTCGGCAAAAATCTCGTTAGAGTTTATAATAACCTGTTGGTATATGGGCAAATCCTCAAAACTTTTAACATCGAGCGAGGCGGATAATATCATCCAATAGCAAGGAACACGATATCGTTACGGGTCTGGTACGATATGTCGAAAAAAAAGAAGTCGAAACTAAAAATGTCGAAAAAAAATGTCGAAAAAAATTTGCCGAAAACACAAAAGGTCGAAAAAAAAATGTCTCGAAAAAAAATTTCGAATGAAAAAATTGCGAAAAAAAAATATATAAGATGTAGAAACAATGTAATGAATGATGTGTTAAATTCGCGCGAATTTTACACATCATTCATTACATTGTTTCTACATCTTATATATTAATGTTGAGTATTATTTTTCTAGTGTTTTGCAATAGCTCTTGCAAGCAAATATAAAACCTGACGGTAAAGTTACAAGCACAAACTCTTAAGCTCTTCTCAATATAATTAACAACAACCTCTCAGAAACGAATCTCCGGTTTAAAGATGTCAGAAAAATTTAGATTTTTGGCGACTTTTATAGTCACGTAAATATTTGATGTATCGATGTTTCTATAAAAATTGTGAAGTTTTGAACGTTTAAACGTTATTTTGGTTTCTCACAAAAACAAAAGTAAATTGGACCAACATCTTTTCCTTGTTCAAAAATATGCACGTAATAAGAAAAATATACACATATTAGAAAACTTCTAACCAAGTCGAAGCATCGATGTACATATATAGCGAAACAAATGTACATAGACTTTGCATCAAAGACCCATCGATGTATTTTTGCCATTGGTGACTCCAGCATAGTTTAGCTCAATAAGATAACGGTAACTTTCTCGAAATGATCATTACCAAATGATTAGTGTTATGCTTTTAATAAGTATAAATCATAAGTCATTCTCAATCTTAATTTTTACATGTGCAGTTTGTAGCCCGAAAATGTCTGAGAATATTTCTGTTGTTACCTCTAACAAGGGGAAAATTTGAATAGGCTTTGTATTGGAAAATGGTTGAAAAGTTCTTGGTAAGAGGTAAGGAAGTGATAAATAATTGTATACTGTCATAAAACACGTTGTTAAAGTCAAATTTCCGAAGTTTTACATTAAGCATCCAAATTTCGACCTTTTTCGGTCATTTGCATTTTTTCGACATTTTTTTTTTCGGTCAAAAATCTCTTCGGTATTTTAAAATTTTTTTAAATTCGGTCTTGGAAATTCGACATTTTTTTTTCGACATATCGTACGGGACCCTATCGTTACACAGGCTCAGTATTTTTATACCTTTCATGAACATGAAATGGTATTATAACTTTGGTCCGATGTTTGTAAATATGAGAAGAAGAAGAGATAGACCCATCAATAAGTATACCGAAATGATCAGGATGACGAGATGAGTTGATTTAGCCATGTCCGTCTGTCCGTCTGTCTGTTTGAACGCAAACTAGTCCCTCAATTTTTGAGATATCTGCCTGAAATTTTGTATGTGGCCACCATTTTGTAATATAGGAATCATTTGTCGGAACTGACAAGATCGGACCAGTATAACATATAGCCCCCATACAACCGATTGTTCAGATATAAGGTTTTTTGGCCAAAACTTCCGCAATTAAAAAGTTAGGAACGTAAAATTTTGCAACTCGAGTAATTTCTATTTATGTAGTGTATATAGTGAAAATCAACGACATCGGGCAAATGTAACATATAGCCCCCATACAACCGATTGTTCAGATATAAGAATTTTTGGCCAAAACTTCTGCAATTAAAAAGTTAGGAACGTAAAATTTTGCAACTCGAGTACTTTCTATTTATATAGTGTATATAGTGAAAATCAACAAGATCGGGCAAATGTAACATATAGCCCCCATACAACCGATTGTTCAGATATAAGGTTTTTTGGCCAAAACTTCTGCAATTAAAAAGTTAGGACCGTAAAATTTTGCAACTCGAGTACTTTCTATTTATGTAGTGTATATAGTGAAAATCAACAAGATCGGGCAAATGTAACATATAGCCCCCATACAACCGATTGTTCAGATATAAGGTTTTTTAACCAAAACTTCTGCAATTAAAAAGTTAGGAACGTAAAATTTTGCAACTCGAGTACTTTCTATTTATGTAGTGTATATAGTGAAAATCAACAAGATCGGGCAAATGTAACATATAGCCCCCATACAACCGATTGTTCAGATATAAGGTTTCTTGGCCAAAACTTCTGCAATTAAAAAGTTAGGAACGTAAAATTTTGCATCTCGAGTACTTTCTATTTATGTAGTGTATATAGTGAAAATCAAAAAGATCGGGCAAGTGTAAGATATAGCCCCCATACAACCGATTGTTCAGATATAAGGTTTTTTAGCCAAAACTTCTGCAATTAAAAAGGTAGGAACATAAAATTTTGCAACTTGAGTACTTTCAATTTATGTAGTGTGTAGAGGAAAATCAAGAAGATCGGGTAAATATAACATATAGCCCCATACAACCGGTTGTTCCGATATAAAGTTTTTTGGCCAATACTTCCGCATTTAAAAAGTTAGGAACGTAAAATATTGCACCTTTAGTACTTTCTACATATGTAATGTGTATAGTGTAAGTCAGTACAATTGAACACGTATAATATATAGCCTCCATACAATCGATTGTTCCGATAACTCGGATCCTGTTATTTTGTAAGTTTTTTTAAATTATAACAAAGATGTGTAATGTGTATAGTAAATATAGTTAAATTGACACAGGCTGTACTGGGGATCGATCAGTGAAAATCGGGACGCTTATCCATGAAAGGTATATAGCCTTCGGCACAGCCGAAGACAGCTTTCCTTACTTGTTTTTTTTTAATTTATGGATACAAATCAACATTTCAAATGTCTCAGAAGCATGAAATAATACTTGATAAATCCAGGAAAAATTTCGCTAAATCAAAAAATTGTGAAAACGTGTGCGAGTTTTCAAAAATTTATGAACTGTTAATCTTTTCTTAAGGGCGCCTCTCAATATTGCGACCCACTCTTTGTTTTTTCAAGTATTTTTCTACATACTGAAACTTAACCTACAAGGTCGCGTGCGTGCTTCGTTCCATTTAAAAGTTAAAAGGCTAAGAAAATGCGAGAACAAATTTTTGTACTTTTCGTTTTTCGGTATAGTTAAGCCATTTACTTGCGCGCCCCCTTTAATTATCAAAAAAATGAACAAATATACTTGATGCTAACTCAAAACGAAACCCTGCACACGTGATCCGATTACTGTGCTGTTCATATTATGCTTACAGCAGCCACTATAAATCAACTGTTTGGTTTGTGAATAGTTTAAATAATTCAATTTTTTTGTTAGCACACAAAAACTGACAGATATTTTCATGCCATGTTAATTCTAAACTTGAGTATTCAATATGTTTAATTAACGTAAAAAAGCGCGTTGAAGATCCATGCATATATCAAAAGTGAAAAGCTTACTTGTACCTTCAATTTTTCAAATGTTTAGTGGTTTTTGGTTTTTTGAGGTTAGGAAAAAATTCAGACGTGCTGGACCAAAACGGACACCGGATTCGTGTTCAGCGCGTCAAAATACATAGGGAAAGGGTGGTCTGATCCCCCAACCCCGACACTTTTTTTTTTTGTGGCGCTGGTAATTAAGGTTCAATTTGCGTACAAATAAGTAGGTAGGTACTTATTAATTCAAAGGGATTTTGAAATGTGTCGTTAGAAATTCGTTTTGAAATAATTCGATTTTACGTTCGTATAAACTAGGCAATAGATTGCAAATAAAAGTAAAAAAAAAAAAGGAAAATTTCATAATGATGGCGTCATAATTTCCACGCCCGCACCTTTAGCATATTAACAAGAGTCAAAATATAATCTTATAAACTAAGTAAAAGTGTCAGCAAAAGCTCAAGGGTGTGCTCCTATTATCTTTTTTGTTTCTTTTTTTTTTGCATTATCAAAAGTTTTGAGGATTTGCCCATATTGTCGCCAATAGTTTTTTGTTTTTTTTTTTTTAGTTACTTGGCGGCCGTCGTGGTGTAGCGGTTAAGTGCTCGGCCTACTACCCCAAGTGGTGTCATATCAATGTAAGAAAAGCTGTCTTCGGCTGTGCCGAAGGCTAAATACCTTTCATGAATAAGCGTCACGATTTTCACTGTTTGATCCCAGTACAGCCTGTGTGAATTTAACTTAAGCTCATACCGAAATTATCGGAACTATCGATAATATGGGAGCGATGTGTTATATTGGTCCAATATCATTGATTTTTAACAACGACATTCCACATTCTAAAATAGCAATAGTTACGAAGTTTCACGTTCCTACCTATATAACTACAGGAGTTATCCTACAAAATCCGTTTATTGGAACAATCGATTGTATGGGGGCTATGTGAAATATTTATCCCATCTCGATGATTTTCAACATCTATACTTCACATATAAAAATAGCAATACGTCCAAAATTTCACGTTCCTACGTGTTTAATTACAGGAGTTATATCCCAAAATCCGTTTATCGGAATAATCGATTGTATGGGAGCTATGTGAACTATTTATCCCATCTCGATGATTTTCAACATCTATACTTCAGATATAAAAATAGCAATACGTCCAAAATTTCACGTTCCTACGTATTTAATTACAGGAGTTATAGCTCAAAATCCGTTTATCGCAACAATCGATTGTGTGGGAGCTATGCGAAATATTTATCCCATCTCGATGATTTTCAACATCGATATTTCACATATAAAAATAGCAACACTTACAAAATTTCACGTTCCTACGAGTTTAATTACAGGAGTTATAGCCCAAAATCCGTTTATCGGAACAATCGATTGTATGGGAGCTATATGTAATATCGGTCTGATCTTGCTGGTTCCGACAAATGATTCCTATATTGGAAAATGGTGGCTGCATACAAAATTTCAGCCAAATATCTCAAAAACTGAGGGACTAGTTTGCGTTCAAACAGACAGACAGACAGACAGACGGACAGACGGACATGGCTAAATCAACTCATCTCGTCATCCTGATTATTTCGGTATACTTATTGATGGGTCTATCTCTTCTTCTTCTCATACTTACAAACATCGGACCAAAGTTATAATACCATTTCATGTTCATGAAAAGTATAAAAAAAGGCGTGAGTACCAAGTACTCGTGAGGTGTGAAGTATAAACATGTGTATTCTGCACGAAACCTCATTTCATAAATGACTCGCCTATGAGTCATTTTTGACTTATCAATGAGCCATTTTGGACTCATCAACGAGTCATTTTGGACTCATCAATGAGTCATATTTACTAATATATGAGTTATTTATGACTCATTTGCGAGTCATTTATGACTCTTCCAAGAGTCATTTATGACTCCTCCACGAATCATTTATGACTCTTCCACGAATCATTTATGACTCTTCCATGAGTCATTTATGACTACAACTACAATATACCCTGCCTACAACTACAATATACCCTACCTATACTGCCTACAACTACAATATACCCTGCCAACACTGCCTACAGATACAATATACCCTGCCTACAACTACAATATAAACTGCCTATACTGCCTACAACAACAATATACCTTGCCTTTACTGCCTACAACTACAATATACCAGGGTGGGGAAAAATTCGATCGCGAATTCTCAATCATATGATTTTCTCACCCTTTCTCATTTTGCGCTAAGGCAAACGAGCGGTAGTTAAAACAATAACTGCATTAGTGGTATTCATGTAATCGTAGAAGTTTACGAAATGTGTATTTTAATACGTTTACGCACCCTGTTATATGAACGCACCTGTAAATACCTAGCCTCGTAAACTTGTCAGTTAGTTACGTTCACTTAACGCAAAATTAGTAATAAGTTTGGCTGTGAAGCGTTCGTTAATACATGTCACCATACAGTTGTCGGCATTTTTTTACAGCATTGAGTTTACGAGCATTTACCAACCGAAATCAGTGGATAAATTTATGAAGTTTGTGTAAACTTCGCTCCATAAAAATTTTTACAGTTCATTTACGCATTTGGTAAACTTATACGTTTACGAGCTTTACGCGATGTATACACGATTACATGAGTACCCTTATTATTTCATTGCTAGGAGATTGTAAACACAAGATTTTTCATACCAGTAGCCTTGCTACGAGCGATCGCGTTTGTATGCTCGTTCGTTTCCAATGTACATACATAAAATAATTGCAAACACTCGGTAAAAAAATGAAACATGTTTTCGATGTTTCAAAGAACGCTCGTTTGCCTTTGCATTTCTCGCGATAAGTTAGGAGCACAAATTGAGAAGATTGTATTTTTGAGCAATCGCGATCGTTTTTCTTACGGTATGGTTGCAAAATTTTGATTTTATCTGTTTAAAGAAATTATGAATACCATTGTTTAGAAATTATCTATGGTCATGTACACAAGTATGTAGACATATGTTTTTAAGAAATGTTTTTGCTGCATCTCACATGTATAAGGGATCCCAGGTATGGTAATTTTTAGCTAGTTGCATCCATGGCTGGCAATTGTTATACCAATAACTTTCATATGCAAATTTTTGGTATAACCTTCATATTGTTCTCTTCACCAGTGGTTCAGTTCATATTTTCCACACAAAATAAATAATGAAATAAAAAACAAAAACTGTCTAAAAGCCCAAGGTCAACTCAATGATGAATACCATTGTTTAGAAATTATCTATGGCCATGTACACAAGTATGTAGACATATGTTTTTAAGAAATGTTTTTGCTGCATCTCACATGTATAAGGGATCACAGGTCCTGGTAATTTTTAGCTAGTTACATCTATGGCTGGCAATTGTTATACCAATAATTTTCAGATGCACGTTAGTTCGTGCATATGTTGATAGAATAGAATTTTTGAATTTTTTTTTTCTTTACCTGTTTAGTATAAGTAAGCGATAAGCCTTTTTAGGTAGCATAAAGTGGTTTAGTACATGTTTGCCAAAATTGTATTCCATAAAATTTTCTGAAAAATATTATTATCTATGATATACATATATCACCTGTACATATGCATTATATTTGGCCAAATGAAAAGAAACTTGATTTCCTTGAAAATAATATTGGTTTTATTTTGCAGAACGGCGAAAACATAATATTGAAAGTCAAAGATCTTTATATTAATTTCTACAGGTCTGTCATTGATACTTTAGATTTAAATATGATGATCTGGTTTTTTTCATATAAATCTGCCAAACCAATGTGCTAAAAGAGCTTACATACTGACGTGTATATACATACATATGTATATCCATATGCATACATATAATAGCACTTAAGAAAAATTTTAAGTATATCTAAATTTTGTTATAAAACTGGGAACTATTATTTTTTTGCTTAAAGCTATCAGGGAAAAACTTAAAGATATTTCATCTACATTCTCAAAAAAAATCTTATTTTATAAAATGGAATTGATTTTCAAACAAACGCTCGCGATCGATCGCTGGCAATCGCGATCGCCAGAAATCGCAAACAATCGCGAGAAATAGCGTAAGTGCTATTTTCAATAACAGTAATTGTTTGGGTTTTGCTATGCACGCCCGCAACGAACGATCGATGCTTAAATTGACTACGCTTGCACCATTGCTGTTGCTTGCGAGAGATTGCACACGCCTTCGTTAAAAATGTAGCTTACTTACTCGCGAGAAATACCAACCACTGAATTTTATGCAGTGATAAGTTGTTTGAGAGATCGTATTTTGAGCGTTCACCGCACCCTGCAATATACCCTGCCTACAACTACAATATACCTTGCCTACAACTAAAATATACCTTGCCTACATTGCTTACAACTACAATCTACCGTGCCTACAACTACAATATACCCTGCCTACATCTATCGACCCTGCGTGCAATGACTATACAATACAATTGAATGCGCGCCTCAAATAACGTTGTAAGCGACAAAATATAAAATGTTCAGTAGAAGCAAAAAACAGTTTGATGTCGCCATACGGTCGCTAGTTAAGAGAAACTCTCTCTTTGGGCTTGGGGCCCAAAAAATACTCAAAATTGCTCACTTCTTTTCAGAATTATGGAAAACTGCCGTTAGAATAAGAATCCACAAAAAACGCATTTTGAAAAAAAATGTCGGTTACAACGTTATTTGAGGCACGCATTCAATTATGTAAATTCGAGGTAATGTATGAAACTGAACTAAAGTAGTGATATATGTATGAACAAAAATGCAAAACATGTGCATCTTCTCAAAAGGATGGTCGCTAGGATCGCATCTCAAACGGTATTTTCAACTGGATGACATTGCCAACGAATTGGAACTTTTAGTTTGTGGCTGAGTTCTTTCTTTCCAATTAACCCTTTAGATGCAATGTGTTATCTATATATATAAAATTCATATTATGTATCTACCTATGGACGAACTTGGCTTCTAAACGAATAAGCCGATCGTAACCAAATTTTACAGATGCACTGGATATCTTCCAGGGACGGTCACAGGCTAAAAAATATTTTGATATATATATGGGACGTGGCACCTCCCATACAAATGGAATTTTTCATTGTCGGTATCTCTGGAAGTATTCGGGTTAGACCACTGAAATTTAGTAAGGGGTTGTACGAGATAGATCCTTAGCACCTTTAAAAAAATTGGGGATAACAAAAAAGGAGGCGTGGCACCTCCCATACAAAATGAATTTTTCATTGTCCGTATCTCTGGAAGTATTCGGGTTAGACCACTGAAATTTGGCGAGGGGTTGCAGGAGATCGATCCCTACGACCTCCAAAAAAATTAGGGATAACGACAAAGGGGGCATGGCACCTCCCATACAAATGGAATTTTTCGTTGTCCGTATCTCTGGAATTATTTATGTTAGACCACTGATATTTGGTGAGAGTTTGAGATCGAGCTCTACCACCTCCAAAAAATTGGGGATAACGAAAAAGGGGGCGTGGTTCCTATTATACGAATGAAATACTTCATAGTCCATATCTCTGGAAGTATTTATGTTAGACCACTGAAATTTTGTGAGGAGTTAGGTTAGGTTAGGTTAGGTTAAAAGGGCAGGACAGAGTACACCGACCCCGTCCAACACTTAGGCCAGAAAAATAGGCCCATTGTGATACCCCACACGGTCACTACACCACCCCCATGTCCGAAAACCCAAGCTCACACTCCAGGCAGAGGAACAAACCAGTTCGTGGAATCAATAAATTTGGCTAACGCCTTAATTTCCATTTTTGATACCTCAACGAGGTCGTCGAGGAACGGTTGGCCGAGTATAGCCAAACGTCTTCTACTAAGTGCGGGGCATTGACACAGCAGATGCTCAACGCTCTCTTCCTCCTCAATACATCTGCAGCTGCGACAGTAGTCATGAGATGTGACGCCTATCCTAGCACCATGCGTGCCTATTAAACAATGTCCTGTTAAGACCCTTACCAAAGAGGAAATGCCCGATTTATTAAGGGTCAGCAGGCAATTAGTACGCCCTTTATTATAAGAAGGTCAAGTTGACCTGGATATCTCGCACGTCGAGAGACTTGACCAGAGCGTATTTGCTCTTTGTATGGTATTTGTGCTCGCACGAAGTTTAAAAGAGGCCATGGGAATGCCTACCAAATCATTTCCTGGAAGGAGATGAGTGGTGGTACCCTTCCTGGCCAGCTCATCCGCTTTGCAGTTGCCTTCAATATCCCTGTGAACAGGTACCCAAATAAGGCTGATACCGAAGTGCTGAGCCATCTCGTTAAGAGATCTGCGGCATTCAGTTAGCGACTTTGTGTTGTCGACACATAAGTTCAGTGCCTTTAGCGCGGCCTGACTGTCTGAGAAAATAAATATTAGAACATTTTTCATGGACTATTTGACCGATCGAATAATTTATTTTTAAATTATTCTATTTTTGTTATTAACGAACAAACTGAGCAACAACTCACAAACAAACAATACCGTGATTGCAATTTCGTTCTTGCTAAGGAACTAGACGTACGGCTTTGTATTTGTTGTTAGAAATTTTTCATTTTTCCCTTTATAGTGGTCATTGAACCGAGGAGAAATTAGGAATTTCTAACCGCAGCGTGTCATACTAGTTACACCAACACTGCTTGTTTGATTTCGTGGGATAATTGCTACTATGTTCGTTAATACGTGTATTTTTTTATGTTATTTTTTTTGTTGTATATGTATGAATACATATCTCTTTGCCTTTTAGATCACACAGCAGCGACATCTGTAGCTTGCGATGTGTGACTATGGCTTTTTAAGCTGCATCCTCTATTACGAGTTTTTACAGCGCCACGGGTCCTTGGCTAGAATATGAAAGCTTGATGTTATGGTCATGTTATTGTACAGTAGAAGAGATATGTATTCATACATATACAACAAAAAAATAACATAAAAAAATACACGTATTAACGAACATAGTAGCAATTATCCCACGAAATCAAACAAGCAGTGTTGGTGTAACTAGTATGACACGCTGCGGTTAGAAATTCCTAATTTCTCCTCGGTTCAATGACCACTATAAAGGGAAAAATGAAAAATTTCTAACAACAAATACAAAGCCGTACGTCTAATTCCTTAGCAAGAACGAAATTGCAATCACGGTAGCTGGTATTGTTTGTTTGTGAGTTGTTCTCAGTTTGTTCGTTAATAACAAAAATAGAATAATTTAAAAATAAATTATTCGATCGCTCAAATAGTCCATGAAAAATTTTCTACTGTACAATAACGTGACCATAACATCAAGCTTAAATAAATATTCGTTTGCCGTTTCGGGGCGTAGACACCAAGCTTTTAACTGCACCGTGTATAGCCAGCATTTCCGCTTGGTACACGCTGCAGTGATCGGGAAGACGAAAAGAGATTTCTAGTCCCAGATCCGGTAAAAAGATACCTCGTCCCACCTTCCCATCAAGCCTAGAGCCATCAGTGAATATGTTAATGGCGTTCTGGACAGTACGTGGTCTGTTATCCCATTCTTGTCTTGTTGGTATTTTCACCTCATAATTCCTAACAAATACGTTATTTGGCGTGCAATAGTCAGTGTGTGATGGTATGTTAACAGTAGCGCGAGATCCTAAGATTGTGGCGTGTCCACTTGTTCCGTGCATCCAAACGCCTGTTTCCCTTATTCGCAGAGCCGTAATCACAGCTACCTCCTTCGCCACCAGATCGAGTGGTGGAAGATGCAGCATGGTATTTAGTGCTTGTGTTGGGGTGGATCCGAGGGCCCCGGTTATGCAGAGCTCCGAACTCCTTTGAACTTTTTGTAGTTGCTTAAGTTACGTGTTCTTAGTTAGTGCCGGCCACCAAACCAGCACTCCGTACAGTAGAATTGGGCGAACAATGGCTGTATATATCCAGTGTATTACTTTGGGGGAAAACCCCCACGATATACCAATTGCTCTCTTGCAGGTAAACAACGCGCACGTAGCTTTTTTGGCTCGTTCCGCTATGTTGTCGCTCCAGAGAAGTTTTCTGTCCAGAATAACTCCTAGGTATTTGACTTTGTCACTAAGTGTCAAAGTCGTGTTTCCAATTTTTGGTGGTGAAAGGTTCGGTATTTTGTACCTTCTAGTGAAGAGGACCAGTTCGGTTTTCTCGGGATTTACTTCTAAACCCGAAGAATTCGCCCAGTCGCATACTTTAGACAGAGCTGTCTCCATTAAATTGCAAAGAGTTTGAGGGAATTTTCCCCGCATAATAACGCAGATATCATCGGCGTACGCAATTACTTGGTAGCCTTCAGCTTCCATAAGACGTAGGAGTTGATTTACCGTAACCAACCAAAGTAGCGGAGAGAGAACACCTCCTTGTGGGGTGCCCCTGTTAACAGGTCTGTGAATCGAAATTCCACCTAACTCTGTTGTAATCCTTCTGCTAATAGGCAGTTTGCGGATAAACTCAACGAGGCAGGTGTCGACCCGCAGCTCCGTCAACGCCGAGGTAATAGCTTCCGGTAGAGCGTTATTGAAGGCACTTGCTATATCGAGGAAAGCCACCAGTGTGTATTCCCTAATGTCAAGTGACTTTTCTATAGCAGATACCAGGGAATGCAAGGCAGTATCGGTAGATCTGCTCTTGCTATAGACGTGTTGGGCCCGCGAAAGATGTGTTGCGTCTATCGATCTTCTGACATAGTCCTCCAAGAGTCTTTCCAGAGTCTTAAGAAGATAGGCTTATAGGCCTAAAATCATTAGGTTTAGAATGAGATGGTTTCCCGGATTTAGGGATAAAAACGACTTTAACCTCTCTCCATGATGCAGGTACGTAGTTGAGCCTGAGGCAGCTTACAAACATAGTTATCAGCCAAGGCTTAATAATCTTGGATGTTTGTTGTAGCTGGGCCGGGAATATTCCGTCCAGACCTGGCGACTTAAACGGCTTGAGCCTGCATAAGGCCCAGTCCAGCTTTTTCTCATCGGTAATTTCCTGTATTAGCTGATCCGAGAGCGTTTCTCCACTGATTGTTGTAGTAGACATGTCTATGCATGTCGGAAAGTGCGTATCCAGAAGCAGGTTCATGGTATCCGTACTCGAATCGGTCCAATTCCCATCCGGCTTTTGCACGTAGCTCAGTGTTGCTGGCGATTTAGAGAGCACCCTCCTAAGGCGCGACGCTGCGGATGTTGATTCGATACCACTGCAGAAGTTCATCCAAGAGACCCGTTTGGCCTTGCAGATTTCTCTTTTGTAATTAGCTTAGTTTTGTGAAGTGCCCAGGATGCTTCGCAGCCATCCTGTTTGGCTTTGTTAAAAGCTGCCCTACATGTCCTTCTGAGATTATCTAGAACGGACGACCACCACGGTGGTTTATGTGTTTCAGCTATCTTTCTAGGCGGGCACGCTTTATCTAAAGCGAGCTTGCATTGATCATTAAAGGAGCTGACGAGATCATCTAGGTCTTTATCGTTTCTAGGTGTTACCAGCTTATTTGACAAGTTTTTGCAAATAAGCTTTTGGTAATAACCCCAGTTTGTTTTCCTAATATTTTGTATATATTTCGGGCTTGTGTGTGAATCTGCTAAGGAGAAACTAATGTACTTATGGTCTGAGAAGGAGTGCACTTTTGAGACCCTCCACGATTCAACGAGGTCACTGTAGGAGTCAGTGACTAACGTAATGTCGAGGACTTGCTCGCGGTTTTTTGTTACGAAAGTGGGGTCGTTTCCCCTGTTGCATATACTTAGATTAGTGCCTAGTAAGTAATTATAGAGTGACTCACCTCGCTCATTTGTGTCAGTGCTGCCCCATTGATTGTGATGGGCATTTGCGTCGCCGCCTAGCACGATAATGTCGTCACGCGGTTTGGTAGAACTCACGAGCTCTTGAAAGATCCTTGATGGTATTGGACCTTGGTGATCGTGGGCCAGATAGAAGGACGCAAACCTGCACCCCCTACCCAGCCCCTCGACGCTAATCGCTGTCAAGTCTCCGTCACTGAATTGGGGTAAAAGAAGACCGTTAATATTTGCTTTGGCTAAAATATACGTTCGAGGCTTACCTTTCGCCATAGCGCTGTAGAGCTTGTATGTAGGGGTCCTCAAGCCACAGCACCTTTTGCCACTGCACCTTTTGAGAGCTGCAGTAGAAGTGAAGCCGAAGCTGCTTTGCTATGATGAAGGTTAACTTGGAGGACCCTCATCATGTTTTTTGCCGCTCTCCTCCGTGAACGTCGCGTCCGCATCGTCCTCGCTCAGAAGCTGACTCTCGGAGTAAAGCCTCCTGAGAGTCGAGCTACCGTCCGAGCCAGACGAGGCTTAGCCGCTCCGTTTTTCTGACGCAACTGACCCATTGTCGTCCACGTCCATTTCGTTGTCGCTGGGGGAGGGGTCCACCTCAGCAAGAGATGCAGAACTGGCAACAGCTTCAGCATCGGCCTTATAGACTTTGAGTACAGCCTTTCTGTACCCATACCGTACTGTGTAGTTGCACCGGGCCAGAGTCTCGATACTTGCCTCATCGAGTAGCAGTACTATCTGCATTGTTGCCTTGTCGGTCTTGACAACATTGACCACCCTCCAGTTCTGTGTAGGTAGCTCTGGGTTATATTCTTGCAGAACGTCAAGAATTTCGGATGGTTCCGAGGGTGTCACTGGAACCCAGGCTCTAGCCCTTGGGCGTTGCGGGATATCGACCGCGTCCACTACCCTCAGGCGCGCGGCCGGATAAACCTCTCCTTTGCGCTCATTTCCGATCCTGTATAGGTCCACGGACCTGCTGTCATCGCAGGCAATGAGTTTAACATTGCCTTGATACCACCCGGCATCGGTGTAGTTGGGTGGCGGTCCAGGGTTATCCCTTTTCACCTGGACTGCAACCTTGGCGAGCGCGGCCTCGATCCACTTTCACTGTTGTTTGGGGATCCTGCCGTCAACGTTGCTCTCGTCGATGATGCCAATGAGCTTGCGATCCTTGGCTATGTCCGCGAAAGACCTTGTCCAGCCCCCTTATGTTTTGGCCCTTTTCGGTGCCGTAGGGGTAGTCTCCTCTACTAAGCGATTGCGCTTAGAGGACTCCCCCTTGTTTGCGCCATAAAGCTCCAACCTGAAATCAGGCACTATTCGCCAAGCCCACGCAAGGTCTCGCTGGATCTTCGCCCAGGCCTCCGCAGAAACATCTTCCTCCCTTGTCGGTGAGGTCGCATTCCTGTAAAGGATCCGGGCTGCAGACCGCTTGTCTTGGTGGCTGGCCTTTGTGGGTTGCCTGTCCTTGGCCCCAACGCTAGTACCTCCAGCACCCTTGGAGCCCCCAGCCAAGCACTCACCTGACGCTGTACGCTGACTGGCAAGCCCGCTGGTAGAGGCTACAGGGTTGGAGACCTCTGCATTGCTGGCCTCCCGAGCGCCACCTCTCGAATTAGCCGCCGCTCGAATTAGCCGCCGTAGCGTTACCAGGTGTCACCGCGAGGAGGCTCCACCCCCGCTTGGAGGACGAGGGTGCATGCACCTACGAGTCGACGATTTGATGTGGCGCTGGTATGTGCAAGGCGCAAACACCCCCATGAAAGACACCCTTGTGAGGAGTTATATAAGATCAATCCCTGCCACCTCCAAAAAAAACTGGGGATAACGAAAAATAGATAGGGATATGGATTAAAACAGATATAGGGATCGGGTTAGAGAAACATGCAGGGAAAAAATGTGTGGCAGGTCAACGTCTGCCGGGTCAGCTAGTATACTAAAAAATGCAAAAAGTGCATATTTTCCAAAAAGGATCAGCTAGGATTTGAAACCAAAGTGATTCGTCATTAGGACAGCGTCCCAGACGTTGTGGAATTTACAGATTTTGGCGTCATTTGCGGGTGTGTATTACGGGGCCCCCTAAAGATTTTGTTGGTCGAATTTTTGATCACAAGCGATACTAGTATTTCATAAATATCAATCATGCCGGGAAAGGCAGAATAAAGGGGGCGTAGCACCTCCCATACGAATGAAATACTTCATAGTCCATATCTCTTGAAGTATTTAAGTTAGACCACTGAAATTTGGTGAGGAATTATATAAGATGGATCCCTACCATCTCCAAGGAACTGGAGATAACGAAAAAGGGGTCTACCCTTCTAGACAGATGCCGGTTATTTGATCGGTTATGTAACCGACTTGCCTAATGTGACTTTTGGGTAGTTTTCTTAGTTATTTTCTTAAGGCGAGTGTGCAAAAAATAACCATGTCTTTGCTGTGCGTTTGGGTTCTCTGTGACGCAAACGTGTGTTAGCTGTAAAGGTACGGGTACATCTAGCGACACGACGCGACGTTACCAAATATTTGCCTATTTGATCAACATTGTTGTGTCGCGTCGTGTCGCTTGGTGCTGCTGTCGCTAGGTGTACTCTGCTCCATAAGAACACATGCAAAGAATATTTGGTCGCGTCGCTAGGTGTACCCTTAGCTTAATGGTTATGAATAACCCCAACGCAAGTTAGACCTAATGGTTACGAATAACGCAAAAGCAGCTTTAGATGTTATTGCTAACTAAGACAAGACGATTGCTTAAGATTTGGCTTTTATTGCAGAATATAGGTTAAAATAACACAATTTTTATACTTACAATAATAAATAATCACAAATACATCACTAAATACTTAAAAAAAACTAATTGAATTCCATTATCCGGTTGGAAGGCCAATTTCCTCGTCCATCTGAAAGTATGTAATTTTGGGCACATGAACATATAAAAAAGACTGGACATGTTAAATAAGAATTTTTGGCACTATATACTTTCCTTATCTGTGCGATTTAGCTGTAATTTCACTACAAAACTCCTTGTAAAGTATTTTATAAAATTAATTAATTAATATTATAACAATATCAAAGAAGAAGAAGAAAAAGCAACCGTTGACAGACGGCTTTGAGTGTGTGTGTAAAAACACAATTTTTGCTTGTTTAGTGAGTATTTATAACCATGGTTAGGCCCGTCTAGTAGGGTAAGTAATATGACAAAAAATATCGTATGTATATCCAATTGTTTTAAATTATACCTAAACTCACTTAAATACATTAAAATGCATATTTTTTATTGAAATGGGGGGTGAAACCCATGGGTATAAGCTACTAGTAAATAAATTTCATATAAGATTCAAGACAATCCTCTATGCTCCGCGCCGCCGCCGAGATATTTGACGACTTATACATCTAATACATACATATCGTCGGTGTTTATGCGAAAAAATGCTACGAACAAATGCAAAACCACGTAAATTCAGTCACTCAAATTTTACAGAAGAGACAAAAAATTTTTTAACTTTTGTATGGGCCACTATGTGGTGGGTCAAATTCAAAGGCCGTTTTTTTACCATTCTATTGCGTGAGTATTTATAACCATGGTTAGGCCCGTCTAGTAGGGTAATTAATATGACAAAAAATATCGTATGTATATCCAATTGTTTTAAATTATACCTAAACTCACTCAAATACATTAAAATGCATATTTTTAGGTAGGTTCAAGTGGCTGCCGCAGAGGCACACTTAAGCCAGTTTTGAAAGGCCCGTTGTGATACCACCAACACAAGGAAAGTCAGTCCCGAGACCCAGCCATATGGAAAATCCCTGAGTTGTTGGGATTTTCCACATGACAGAATCCCGGGACTGACACTCCTAAACCGACACCGTTACTCCTCCTCGAACCACTTAGATGACTTTATGAAGCCCATCAAGTCCTTTATGTCCAGTTCCGCGATCTGGCTTAGGCTATCTAGGAACGGAACTCCCAAAAAGCGCGTTCTCGCGCCGCTTAAAGCCGGACAGTTGCAGATGAGGTGCTCCACTGTTTCCTCCTCCTCATCAACTTTGCAACTCCTGCAGCATCGTCGGTAGGGCACACTTAGCCTTTCTGCATGCCTACCAATGAGGCAGTGACCGGTTAATACCCTTCTCAATATGCAGATTTCCCTCCTAGTTAGGGCATAAATGCGTCTAGACCTTTTAAGATCCCATTTTGGCCAGGTTTGTTCCGATATCCGACACCCTGGAGATTGCAGCCATCTTTCGTTGGCTTGACGGAGTGTGTGCTCCTTCAGCATTAGTTTGCATGTGGCAAACGGCATACCTAAGCGCTCTTTACCCTGAAGAACCTGCTTGGTCGTGCCCTGCCTGGCAAGCTCGTCTGCCTTACAGTTTCCCTCAATGTCCCTATGTCCCGGGACCCATATGAGGTTTACGCGGTTCTGTTGGGCCATCTCCTGAAGAGATCGACGACAACTGAGCGTCAGTTCAGAGTTGAACGTGTATGGGCCAAGGGATTTGATTGCCGCTTGGCTATCGCTGAACATAGTGATATCTTCTCCGATAACACGTTTGCTTAACCAGGCCGCGGCGTCCAGGATTGCCGAGACTTCCGCCTGGAAGACGCTACAATGATCAGGGAGTCTGAAGGAGAGCTCAAGGTTCAAATCCCTTGAATAAACCCCTCCTCCAACTCTGCCGTCCAACTTCGAGCCGTCGGTGTATATGGAAGTGCCACCATTTGTTTCGGGACACCAATCCGTCCTCTCCCAGTCTTCTTTGCTGAGAATGTTTATTTTGAAACAGCTATCCCCGACTGTAGTGGTCGCACAACGATCTGTGCTTAGAGGGAGAAAGCTGTAAGATTCCAGAATACTGGAGTGTCCAATAGTACCCGCACCCCAACTGGAGGTTTCTCTTAGGCGCAGAGCTGATGCCGCCGCTGACCGAAACCCTTCCAGATCAAGTGGCAAAATGCCCAGAATGGCCTGGAGGGCTTCGTTGGGCGTTAAAATGCATATTTTTTGATTGAAATGTGGGGTGAAACCCACGGGAATAAGCTACTAGTGTCAGGGATGGCAATACTTAAGACAGGTTCTTCCGAGTTATGTAAAATGAATACATATGCACTGTTTATGTTAATTTAGACATTTAATTATATGTATTGTTTGTATAAAAGAACTTTAAAAGTATTTAAATTGAATTAATATTTATTTCATCTGAGTTGCGCGTTCGCTCGTTGAATATCCGAATCTATATGCTACTTCGGCAATCGGGAGTAGATGAGTAAAGAGGTTGCCAACTGTCAACCATATTTTAGGGTTGCCAGGTGACACTAGTAAATACATTTCATATAAGATTCAAGACAATCCTCTATGCTCCGCCCCGCCGCCGAGATATTTAACGGCTTATACATCTAATACATACATATCGTCGGTGTTTCTGCAAAAAAAACGCAACGAACAAATGAAAAACCACGTAAATGCAGTCACTCAAATTTTACAGGAGAGACAAAAATATTTTTAACTTTTGTACGGGCCACAATGTGGTGGGTCAAATTCAAAGGCCGTTTTTTACCATTCTATTGCACAACCCCGACTTTTTTGTTACTAATGAATGGATCCGGATACCTAGAAGCTCTAGTAAGCAAATCTCATTTTCGGCCAAACTGTCTCTTACCTACGTGGTTTTTCATTTGGTCTTTACATTGTTTTGCCTAAACACCGACAATATGTAGTTATTTAATCTAATCTTGGCTTGCGTCATAATGACAACACTTGTTCTCCGTTGGATTTCTAGACTGATATTATTTTCAGTGTTAATGCTGGTTTCCAAATAGACGAAGTCTCTCACCGTTTCAAACTTGTAGCTATCAAAGGTGACTTGGCTGCCAAGGCGCATGTGCGCCGATTCTTTCTTTGATGACAGCAGATACTTCGTCTTGTCCTCGTTCACCGCAAGACCCACTTTTTTCGCTTCTTTATCCAACCCAGAGAAATCAGCGCTTACGGCGCGGTTGTTAAGGCCAATGAGATCAATATCATCGGCATACGCCAGCAATTGCACGCTCTTGTAAAAGATTGTGCCATTGCGGTTTAGCTCTGCTGCTCGAATTATTAGTAATAAAACCAAAGTAATGTATTTTAGTCATGTTGCCAAAGAAATACCTCTCTGTGATATTATATTCCATGGCGCTGAATGCCCTCGCTATAACCTACACCGTATGGAGTGTGCTCAGAATATCGCGATTAGTTCTTTCGATTGCAATATTCAATGCAGTGACAACTGCTTCAGGGTTGATGTTGTTGAGAATTTTAAATATCTTGGTATAATAATTGACAATCGCGTGAATTGGTCTGCGCATATCCATACATTGAAACAGTACTTTCTCTATACTACTAGGCAGTTCTATCGGCTCAAAAAGTGTTGCACTGAATCCACTTTAAAAACTATTTACTACGGTATATTTCAATCTAAACTTCAATATGGTAATAAACTGTCACCAGTTGTAACAATTCAAAAGGGAATTATAAGACGCATCTGTAGCGCGAACTATAGGACTCACTCTATGCCGCTTTTTAGGAGACTGGGTATCTTACCGTGCCGGCATTTGTACTTATATAAAGTCTTGAGTATTTTCTTTATTCGTTCAGGTTACCTGGAGAGCTTTCCCTCGGAAGTCTATAACTTACGTAGGAATCTACTCCCGACTGTACAAATTCCCTATTCTAGAACGTCACACTTCAGAAGCTTTTATATCTACACCTCGCGCAAATTCTTCAACTCCCTTCCTAACACTATACAGGTTATTCGAAATCTTAACTTCTTTCAGAAAACAGTTAAACTGTATCTGCTTGGACATAATCATCTTGAACTGGAATCGCTGTTGAGGGCGATATTATAAACCAAATTTACCTGAACTTATTTTTTAGCAAATTTTGAATTTTTATTAGTAACTTTGATAATTTTTATGTATGTATTATGAAAATCTACAATGTACAGTGTACATTGTACACCCCACACAAAAACAGTATACCATTATTGAAAATGGCATTAGTACTATTTTAAATCTTAAAATAATAAATGCCATCTCCTTTTCTTATGCTAGGTTATAGTCAATGTGTATGTAGAATACAATATTGAAATTTAATGTAATAGCATTAAGAAAATGTTTAATAAATGAAATGAAATGAAATGAAAATTATCTTCTCCAGCATCAGGTTAAAGAAATCGCACGAAAGGGAGTCGCCCTGTCTGAAGCCTCGTTTGGTTTCAAATGGCTCAGAGAGGTCCTTCCCGAATCTGACTGAGCTGTTGGTTTTGCTCAACGTCATTTGGCAAAGCCGTATAAGCTTTGCAGGGAAGTTAAATTCAGACATGGCGGCATACAGGCAACTCCTTTTTGCGCTGTCAAAAGCGGCTTTAAAATCGACAAAGAGATGGTGAGTGTCGATTCTTTTATCATGGGTCTACTCCAGGATTTGGCGTATCGTGAAAATCTGGTCGATGGTAGCTTACCAGGTCTAAAGCCACACTGATAAGGTCCAATCAGTTTGTCTACGATGGGCTTCAGTCTTTCACACAATACGCTAGAAAGAACCTTATATGCGATATTAAGAAGACTGATTCCGCGATAGTTGGGGGGTTTAGCGGGATCGCCTTTCTAGTGTATTGGGCAGAGCACACTTAAATTCCAACCTGGAGGCATGCACTCATCTGACCATATTCTGCATAAGTGCTGATGCATGCTTTTTACCAGCTCTTCGCCTCCATGTTTGAACAGCTCGGCGGGTAGTCCGTCTTTCCCAGGCGATTTGTTGTTTTTGAGAGGGGATATAGCTATCCTCACTTCATCATAGTCAGGTGGTGGGACGACTTTTCCATCGTCAGGGATTGGGGTATCGGGTTCGACGTCTCCCTCGCAATTTAGCAGTGAGGAGAAGTGCTCCCTCCATAATTTAAGTACATTCTGTACGTCGGTCCAGGTCGCCGTTATTGTCCTTACAGGAACTTGCCCCGGTCTTTAAACCTTCCGTCATCCGCCGGATCTTTTCATCGAATTTTCGGGCATCGTTCCTGTCAGCTAGCATCTCAAGCTCCTCACACTCACGCCTTTCGGCCTCAAGTTTCTTTTTTCTAAAAAGGCGTCTCTCTTCCTTTTTCGCCTCACGATAGCGTTACCATACACTGCGGGTTGCGCCCGTTCGTAACGTCTTCCTGTATGCAACGTCCTTTTTGTCCGAGGGAGTGCTGCATTCCTCATCGTACCAGTTGTTCTTGCGGGCTCCCTGAAACCCTATAGTGGCCTCAGCGGCGGTACGCAATGAGTGAGAGATATGCTTCCATTGCTCGGTTACATCGTTAGGTCGAGGATTGCCCTCTGATAGCAGGTGTGAGAGTCGAGTGGAGAAATTATCAGCTGTCTGTGTCATGCGCAGCTTCTCGACGTCAAACTTTCCTTCCGTTACTGTGCGCACTTTCTTCGCTGCACAGAGGCGTGTGCGTATCTTGGCTGCAACAAGATAATGGTCCGAGTCGATATTGGGACCACGTAGGGTACGCACGTCCAGAACGGTGGAGCTGTGCCTGCCGTCGATCATGACATGATCAATCTGGTTTCTAGTTCTTTGATCAGGGGACAGCCATGGGGCTTGGTGTATTCGCTTATGCTGGAACCTGGTACTACTGATGACCATATTGCGAGCAGCGGCGAAGTCAATCGACCTAGTGCCGTTGGGGGATGTTATATCGTGGAGACTGAATTTTCCAACTGTAGGACCAAAGACTCCTTCCTTGCCCACCTTTGGCATTAAAGTCGCCGAGCACAATTTTGATATCATGCTGGGGGCAGCGATCATAAGTCTGTTCAAGTTTATCGCAGAAGGAGTCCTTCTCTGCGTCGTCCGTCTCCTCAGTCGGCGCATAGGCGCAGATAAATGTTACGTTGAAAAACCTCGCCTTGATGCGGATCGCAGCGAGACGCTCGTCCACAGGGGTGAACGCTAATACTTGGCAGCGAAGACTCTTCCCCACCACGAATCCTACACCACGCGCTTTGCCGCGTGCCTGGCCACTATAGTATACGTCACAAGGACCGAAGGTCGTCTTTCCTTGCGCCGTCCATCGCATTTCCTGCAGGGCGGCGATGTCGGCCTTTGCGCCTACGAGGACATCAACCAGTCGGGCAGCGGTACCGTCCCTTGAAAGGGTCTGGACATTCCCGGTACATGCCCTAATATCCAAATCATTATTCCTTATTCGTTTTGCCGGGTCGTCAACATTAAAGGGGGTTCTCATCCGAGGCTTTGGTACATTAGTTTTCATTGGAATTAAGTTTTTTACGTGGCGAGTCCCAAGCCCAGCGCACAACCCGTTTTGGGGTTTTTGGAAAATGTTTACACATTTATATAGCGAGCCGCTTGCTTCAAGACAGACGCCCGCTTGCAGCCACACCTCATGGTGAAGAGACGCTGCGCAAAAGACCTCGGTGAGCCCTTAAACCAAGTATGTCAGAGTGGCCCCACCGGGGCTCCCTCTCTTTCTGCCGCGAGCCTAGATGGCTCACGTTGCCCAGAGTGTACGAACGAGGACGCAAGAGTCGGGATTGGGCAAGGTCGCACAGCAGCCACACCCCATTACACTCCTCCTATGTAGTTATTAACTATCAGATAATAGGTGTGTTCGGGCAGCGTAAAATTTTATAAAATTTTACAAAGTGTTTACTGAAAAAGTGTTCGGCTAGCATATAATCATTGTTTATCCCTACTAGAGTTTGGCAACTTATTTTCTTCTTCTTACGAATTTGAGGGGCTGAGTGACTCCAAAAGAAATGGAATGAAGGAATAGTATGAAGCCCAATAAACCATTTTGTTTGATATCAACCTGAGACGCATTTGAAATGAAACCTTCAACGTCAATTCTCACTTTTTGAAAACTTAATATAAATTCATCAATCAATTAATTTTCGATTTAATGATAAACTACCAGTAGCAGATCAACTATTATGCTAAATGAGTATTAACTTGGGGTATAATTAAATATAAAAATTATACTATAAATGTCCGGCAGTTTCTACCTTCACAGTTTTTATACCTACTACGCCCTTTACCATTCCCTAAAATAAATTTTGCCCAAATCGTGGTAAATTATTGACCCTCATTATTTACTAAACGTTTGAGAAAATATTTTTCTGTGCTTATAGGGAATATGCTGTGCGTGTGTATTAGTGTGTTTTTTGCGAGTTGCGCTACTATATAAGGTATACAATGCATACAATTTTATGAAAAGAGAGCGGATTTTGACGGTTCATTTTGTGAGAGAGCTGTAAGCGATTACTGGACAAAAATCACCCAGTAGAACTTGCAAGTGAAAACAGGTGATCAGATTGAACAGCTGATAATCATCAAGCCTCTCAAAAATTTATAATTATACCTTTCATGAACATGAAATGGTATTATAACTTTGGTCCGATGTTTGTAAATATGAGAAGAAGAAGAGATAGACCCATCAATAAGTATACCGAAATGATCAGGATGACGAGATGAGTTGATTTAGCCATGTCCGTCTGTCCGTCTGTCCGTCTGTCTGTTTGAACGCAAACTAGTCCCTCAATTTTTGAGATATCTGGCTGAAATTTTGTATGTGGCCACCATTTTGTAATATAGGAATCATTTGTCGGAACTGACAAGATCCGACCAGTATAACATATAGCCCCCATACAACCGATTGTTCAGATATAAGGTTTTTTGGCCAAAACTTCCGCAATTAAAAAGTTAGAAACGTAAAATTTCGCAACTCGAGTACTTTCTATTTATGTAGTGTATATAGTGAAAATCAACCAGATCAGGCAAATGTAACATATAGCCCCCATACAACCGATTGTTCAGATATAAGGTTTTTTGGCCAAAACTTCTGCAATTAAAAAGTTAGGAACGTAAAATTTTGCAGCTCGAGTACTTTCTATTTATGTAGTGTATATAGTGAAAATCAACCAGATCGGGCAAATTTAACATATAGCCCCCATACAACCGATTGTTCAGATATAAGGTTTTTTGGCCAAAACTTCTGCAATTTAAAAGTTAGGAACGTAAAATTTTGCAACTCGAGTACTTTCTATTTATGTAGTGTATATAGTGAAAATCAACAAGATCGGGCAAATGTAACATATAGCCCCCATACAACCGATTGTTCAGATATAAGGTTTTTTGGCCAAAACTTCCGCAATTAAAAAGTTAGAAACGTAAAATTTTGCAACTCGAGTACTTTCTATTTATGTAGTGTATATAGTGAAAATCAACCAGATCGGGCAAATGTAACATATAGCCCCCATACAACCGATTGTTCAGATATAAGGTTTTTTGGCCAAAACTTCCGCAATTAAAAAGTTAGAAACGTAAAATTTTGCAACTCGAGTACTTTCTATTTATGTAGTGTATATAGTGAAAATCAACAAGATCGGGCAAATGCAACATATAGCCCCCATACAACCGATTGTTCAGATATAAGGTTTTTTGGCCAAAACTTCTGCAATTAAAAAGTTAGGAACGTAAAATTTTGCAACTCGAGTACTTTCTATTTATGTAGTGTATATAGTGAAAATCAACAAGATCGGGCAAATGTAACATATAGCCCCCATACAACCGATTGTTCAGATATAAGGTTTTTTGGCCAAAACTTCTGCAATTAAAAAGTTAGGAACGTAAAATTTTGCAACTCGAGTACTTTCTATTTATGTAGTGTATATAGTGAAAATCAACCAGATCGGGCAAATGTAACATATAGCCCCCATACAACCGATTGTTCAGATATAAGGTTTTTTGGCCAAAACTTCTGCAATTAAAAAGTTAGGAACGTAAAATTTTGCAACTCGAGTACTTGCTATTTATGTAGTGTATATAGTGAAAATCAACCAGATCGGGCAAATGTAACATATAGCCCCCATACAACCGATTGTTCAGATATAAGGTTTTTTGGCCAAAACTTCTGCAATTAAAAAGTTAGGAACGTAAAATTTTGCAACTCGAGTACTTTCTATTTATGTAGTGTATATAGTGAAAATCAACAAGATCGGGCAAATGTAACATATAGCCCCCATACAACCGATTGTTCAGATATAAGGTTTTTTGGCCAAAACTTCTGCAATTAAAAAGTTAGGAACGTAAAATTTTGCAACTCGAGTACTTTCTATTTATGTAGTGTATATAGGGAAAATCAACAAGATCGGACAAATGTAACATATAGCCCCCATTCAACCGATTGTTCAGATATAAGGTTTTTTGGCCAAAACTTCTGCAATTAAAAAGTTAGGAACATAAAATTTTGCAACTTGAGTACTTTCAATTTATGTAGTGTGTAGA
This sequence comes from Campiglossa producta, assembly GCA_964058755.1. Classification (NCBI taxonomy): domain Eukaryota; kingdom Metazoa; phylum Arthropoda; class Insecta; order Diptera; family Tephritidae; genus Campiglossa; species Campiglossa producta. The sequence continues at coordinate 39,813,606 of CAXKVI010000004.1, read as the reverse complement.
GGAAAATCAAGAAGATCGGGTAAATATAACATATATTTAGCCCCATACAACCGGTTGTTCCGATATAAGGTTTTTTGGCCAATACTTCCGCATTTAAAAAGTTAGGAACGTAAAATATTTCACCTTTAGTACTTTCTACATATGTAATGATTATAGTGTAAGTCAGTACAATTGAACACGTATAATATATAGCCTCCATACAATCGATTGTTCCGATAACACGGATCCTATTATTTTGTAAGTTTTTTTTTAAATTATAACAAAGATGTGTAATGTGTATAGTAAATATAGTTAAATTGAAACAGGCTGTACTGGGGATCGAACAGTGAAAATCGTGACGCTTATTCATGAAAGGTATATAGCCTTCGGCACAGCCGAAGACAACTTTCCTTTCTTGTTTTTAATTTACAATTTTCAAAGTGCAAGTTATTTGATAATAAAAGAATAAAAGTTTTATGTAAAGTAATTAACAAATTTAATATTGCGCCTTAAAAACTACTCGCCGACGTTCAATGACTTTGCAACCAATGTATACAAACTGTTCAGAGGAACTAAATCCTACAGTTCCAGAAGAACCAAGAACCAAAATTTAATGTTAAAGCAACGAACAGCTGATTTGCTCTAAGCGTTTACAAATTTTTTGTTCGGCTAGTAACTTGCACTGTTAGCATTGAGAGAGAGTTTTATAAATACTCTCCTTAAAGTGTTTACTGGTAAAATTTTCTGGCCGAATGTCCCTTCAATATTGTACGCCTACCAAACGTATAGTTAAGAGTTATGGGCTACAAAATAACGCTATGAAGGCAGAATTAAACCAAATTTTTAATCATTTAATTTATTCATGTGGTAACATAAAATATAAATATTTTTTTTTTACAGATGCCAAGCCGGAACTGGCCGATGTATTGTTGACAAAGCACACCGAAATCAATGTCAGGCGTGTCGTCTTAAAAAGTGCCTTCAAATGGGAATGAACAAGGATGGTTAGTACAATTTCGTACAATGAAAAGTTGTTTTATTGACTTTGTTTAAACATATCGCACCCTAAATCAAAAACCGCCACAACAAATAATGTTTTTAGGTACCTTGTTTGGCGGAACCATTTATAGTAAATTATCGAACTTCCCGACAAAAGTTAGACATTTGGTAACGCTAATAAGTATAACGAGCCTTTTGTGCAATAAAGACATAAGATCAATTATTTATTATCACATGCATTATCCAATACTCACTTGAAATAACCTTTAACCGCCTAGGCGATTTTGTTCGAAGATCATCAGATGCTGTCAGTGTAAATGCTTCCGCATCATATATCAGGGCGGGTACGGTAAGTGCCTACTCAGCCCAAAGTAGCATTTGTTTGCCAGCGTTATTTTTCAATGGATTTCCGTACATTGTTGTTGGGATTAATACGATTCCCAAGTAAACAAAGTCCTTTACTACCTCAAAATTATGGCTGCCAACTACGCTTACAAGATCTGCGGGTTCCACCCGGAGTTCAACAGCCTGTTCATGCTGAGCCAGCATTTTACATTTTAGCATTAAGCCCAAAATGCAGGATTTATTTTAGCATTTACCTTACAAATTCTAACACCAAAACTAACAAAATGCCACTTTTTTTGCATTAGCATTATTAATCCACATGTACACCCTGTATTCTGTTACGAAATAATCGTTTCGAACTTAAAAAAGTTCCAGCACTAGTGACTTTTTCTTGACATTGTTCTATTCTCTACCATTCGCAAACAATTGAAAAATGTATTGTGTTGAAAAACTAGCACGTGTGTTCTCAAATAAAATTAAAAAAAGTAAGGAAGTCTATGTTCGGCTAAACCGAACATTAAATACCCAGCGGTAGTTTTCATATGAAATATTCCATTCCGAAAGTGGGCGTAGTTGGAAAGCGATTTCGTCTAATTACATCAGGTATACGCCCTATTACGCTATTATACCTTGTACCAATTTTATCGTTCTACCGTAATCAGTTTAAAAGTTATGACCCGTAAAATTTTCAAATATGCCTACCTGAAAAGTGGGCGGTTCCACGCCCACTTTTTAAAATTTATCAAAAAATCATAATAGAATGACTAGGGGGTTCATTCTACCAAACTATATCATTTTAGCCATTTCCGTTACCGAGGTATGTCAATTTAGGTAATTTTCGAAGCTTTCGATATCGAAGAGCGATTTTATCCAATTTCATCAGGTATACTCACAACGATCGTTCTACTCTAATCAGTTGAAAAGTTACGACCAGTCGAATTTTCAAAAATGCCTCCCTTAAAAATGGGCGGTGCCACGCGAACTTTTAAAAATTTATCAAAAAATTGTAAAAGAATGACTAGGGGGCTCATCCAAACAAACTATATCATTTTAGCCATTTCCGTTACAGAATTGTGCCAATTTAGGTGGTTTTCGTAGTTTGCGGTTCCACGCCTACTTTTAAAAATTTATCAAAAATTCATAATAGAATGACTAGGGGGTTCATCCTACCAAACTATACCATTTTTAACCATTTCCGTTACCAAATTATATCAATTTAGGTGATTTTCGAAGCTTTCGATATCGAAAGTGGGCGTGGTTGCAGATCGATTTTATCCAATTTCATCAGGTATACATGTGGCAACCCTACCACATATTGGAATTGATCCTATGTACATAAGTGAGTGCTCTCCCGCTCAATATAAATAATGTAAATAATAATGTATGTAAATATGTTTAATGTGAACAATGGTAGAAATCATACGATTTTAGTTACCGCTAGGTCTCTCAGTTGTAGTTTTCTATATCAAAAAAACCTGTTCTACTATGTTATATGAAATAAATAAAATTGAGCTTTGGCTCTTGATCATTCGCTACATTGGTGACCCCGACGTAGGTTGTACACGTGTTATAATTTCTAAAAAGAAAAAAATTACCCGCGTAAGTTTTTTAACTAGTATTCGCGACATCCGCGCTACTCTAAATTCGTTTAAATAAAATTAAAAATTTTTGTACGCCACTCAAAATGGTAAACGAAAATGAAGTTTCGCAAGCCCCTGCTCCGTCACAAGGGACGGCGTCAGCACACACATCTGCTCCAGCGCAAGTATCAACGGCAGCACATGTTTCTGGGAATACTACCGTGCGAGCACCTCCATTTTCAACAGAGCACCCAGCACTATGGTTCGCACAACTAGAATCTCAGTTTTTACACGTTATCGCATCAGGTCCAACATAGCTCCAGTTGGCTATCAGCTGTACTCAGCTTCAGGTTCAACTATCGAAACATATGGCCATCACATGCTCACGCTTGATTTTGGTATGCGTCGCGATTTCTTATGGCGTTTTATTATCGCTGATGTTTCAAAGCCCATTATCGGGGCTGATTTCATTAGCCACTTCGGCTTAGTAGTTGACTTGAAGCATTGCCGAATCAGCGACGAAAATTCGGGAATCATTGCCCAAGGTCAAATGAAGCACGCTAAGCAAAACTCGTCCATTAAAGCAATCTGTGGCGAATCCCCGTACTTGACGCTTCTAAAACAATTTTCATCTATAACCAAGCCAGCTGGAGCATTCAAATTAGCGAAGCATAATACAACGCACCATATTCGGACTACAGATGGTCCCCCGGTGTCAAGCAAAGCGCGACGTCTCGCGCCTCACAAACTTAAGATTGCTAAGGAAGAGTTTGCAAAAATGGTACAGCTGGGTATCGCGCGCCCGTCAGATAGTCCTTGGTCAGCACCACTGCACCTCGCGCCGAAAAAGTCGGGTGAGTCACGACCGTGCGGAGATTACCGTCGTCTAAACGACCGCACAATCCCCGACCGACATCCCGTTAGATATTTAGAGGACTTCGCAGCCAATCTTTGTGGAAAAACGATGTTTTCCACCATTGATCTAGTGCGAGCGTTCAACCAAATTCCAGTTGCCAGCGATGATATTAAGAAAACCGCTATAATCACGCCGTTTGGATTATATGAGTTTCCTTTTATGACGTTTGGCCTCAGGAACGCCGCCCAAACGTTCCAAAGGTTCATAGATGAAGTCACCCGCGATCTTCCCTTTGTATTCCCGTACATCGACGATCTATTAATCGCTTCAGATAACGAAAGTCAACACTTTGAGCACCTTAAGATGTTATTTCAGCGGCTTCAAGACTACGGCTTGGTAATTAATACATCAAAGTCAATATTTGGCACGAATGAAGTAAAGTTCCTCGGGCATTACATTACATGCCGTGGAATTAAGCCACTACCAGAAAAAGTCAGCGCCATAAGAGATATTTCGCCACCATCTACGGTTAAGAAACTTCGAGGATATATCGGTATGGTGAACTTCTACCGAAAATTTATCAAGAACGCCGCCGAGCTCCTAGCACCGTTAAATAAGGCACTTTCCCGTCCCAATATCAAAGGCTCACATCAAATTCAATGGACGAAAGAACTTGTAGATGCCTTCGAACGTTCTAAAGTAGCTTTAGCGACATGTGCTGATCTGGCTCACCCCAATATTGACGCAGATTTAGCCATATTCACAGATGCGTCGAACTTCGCTATCGGTGCAGTGTTGCAGCAGCGTATTGGTGACTCCTGGCAGCCTCTGGCATTTTTCAGTCGAATGCTACCTGAATCTATCACCAAGCTGTCCACCTATGATAGAGAGCTGCACGCTATATACGAAGCAGTGAAATATTTTATGTATGTACATATGTTCGAGGGCCGGCATATTACTATCTACACGGACCACAAGCCACTGCAGCACGTTTTCAAGCAGCGACCAGAGCGCGCGTCGCCGTGGCAATTTCGGAGAATTGAGTGGATAAGCCAGTTTACAACAGAAATTAAGCACGTAAGTGGGCAAGATAACATCGTGGCAGACGCGCTCTCACGTGTTGATGCCATTTCAACACCGGTCACACCACAGCAATTAGCAGCCGCACAAGTCAACGACGAAGAGCTTCAACATCTCATCACTTCGCCAAGCTCCACGCTCCGTATTCAACAGCTTTCATTCCCGGAACACAAGGTCAGTATGTACTGTGATACTTCGTCAGGTACCGTTCGCCCATTCGTTCCTACATCGCTTAGAAGAGCAGTGTTCGATTCACTACATTCTCTTGCTCATCCCGGGATACGCTGCTCACAAAAGTTAGTAACAAGCAGATACGTATGGCCTGCTATCAATAAAGATTGCCGCGCTTGGGCGCGGACTTGTATCGAGTGCCAAAGAAACAAAATCCAACGCCACGTAGTAACAGCGCCCGCTCGGTTCCAGTTGCCAACACAGCGCTTCGATATGCTCGATCTAATTTCGTTACCTCCTGCGAAAGGTTTCCGCCAGTGTCTTACGATAATAGATCGTTTTCCCGAAGTAGTTCCGCTCGAAAACGGAAATACAGAAACAATTGTACGCGCTTTACTCTACCACTGGATCGCGAGGTTTGGGGTTCCTCTCCGAATAACCTCAGACGGTGGAGGCCAATTTGAATCGGCTTTGTTTCGGCAACTCGCGCAGTTTTTCGGAATTCGTCATCTCAAAACCACGCCTTACCACCCGCAAGCAAATGGACTCGTTGAGCGCTTGCACAGGCAGCTTAAATCAGCGCTGCTATGTCACCAAGACACATGGTATGATGCGCTTCCAATAGTTCTCATGGGCTTACGAGCTTCATGGAAAAATGATATAGCAACAACACCGGCCGAATTAGTGTATGGCGAACCAATTCGGATCCCAGGTAAATTTTTGAAAACTGGGAATAATCAGTCAACACACGGTTTGCTTCGATATCTACAGCAACATTTCCGTAATTTAACACCGACCGACATGTCGCGTCACGGCAAGAGGTCAATTTTTCGTTTCAGAGAATTAAATACATGCACTCACGTCCTGGTGCGTCAAGGGCAAATAGGACCATCATTTAGCGCACCATATCAAGGCCCTTACCGTGTCATATCACGTCACGAGAAACATTTTTATATTGATGTGCAAGGGCAGAGGACTGCAGTCTCAGTGGACCGACATAAGCCAGTATTTGAAATATTCAACGACGAGCAGAGCACAACAAGCAGATCCGGCCAATCCACGAGGCGTGTGCATTTCGCAGATAATGCATAATTTTGTAAATCAATAATTTCTTAAACAAACATGAGTTGTAATTTTTAGTTACAAAAAAAAAAAAAAATAACAAGGGGAGACATGTGGCAACCCTACCACATATTGGAATTGATCCTATGTACATAAGTGAGTGCTCTCCCGCTCAATATAAATAATAATGTATGTAAATATGTTTAATGTGAACAATGGTAGAAATCATACGATTTTAGTTACCGCTAGGTCTCTCAGTTGTAGTTTTCTATATCAAAAAAACCTGTTCTAATATGTTATATGAAATAAATAAAATTGAGCTTTGGCTCTTGATCATTCGCTACATACATACTCCCAACGATACTAGTATGCTTTGTGAAAAATTTCACCGTTCTACCCTAATCAGTTCAAAAGTTACGACCAGTCGAATTTTCAAAAATGCCTACCTTGAAATTGGGCGGTGCCACGCTCATCAGGTATACTCACAGCGATCGTTCTACTCTAATCAGTTGAAAAGTTACGACCAGTCGAATTTTCAAAAATGCCTCCCTTAAAAATGGGCGGTGCCACGCGTACTTTTAAAAATTTATCAAAAAATTATAATAGAATGACTAGGCGGCGCATCCAACCAAACTATATCATTTTAGCCATTTCCGTTACCGAATTGTGTCAATTTAGGTGATTTTCGTAGTGGGCGGTTCCACGCCTACTTTTAAAAATTTATCAAAAATTCATAATAGAATGACTAGGGGTTCATCCTACCAAACTATACCATTTTTAACCATTTCCGTTACCAAATTACATCAATTTAGGTGATTTTCGAAGCTTTCGATATCGAAAGTGGGCGTGGTTGCAGATCGATTTTATCCAATTTCACCAGGTATACTCCCAACGATACTAGTATGCTTTGTGCCAAACTCCGGCATTCTATCGTAATCAGTTTAAAAGTTACGACCAGTCAAATTTTCAAAAAATGCCCCCTTAAAAGTGGGTGGTGCCACGCTCACTATAAAACATTTATGGAAAAATCATAAGGGAATGACTTTTTTACCCATTTCAGCTACCGAGATATGTCAATTTATGTGATTTTCGAAATTTTCGATATCGAAAAAAAGGGGAGGGGGGCGGTTATCATCCGATTTCGCCCATTTTCAACAATAACCTACCTTGGCCAGAAAATAACCTGTATATAAAATTTCATGCAAATATCTCAATTTTTACTCAAGTTATCGTGTACTTGGACAGACGGACAGACGAACGGACGCACAGACATGCCTGATTGAACTCCTCTTTTCAACCTCAGAACTTTCATATATGGAACTCTATATCTATCTCGATTATTTTGTGCCGTTACGTAGTACCGTTATGTGGATAAAATTATAATACCCTTGTACTAGTACTAGTACGCTGGGTATAAAAAGTGAAACTACAATTAAAGTGATGCTTGTGAAACAATATAAATCGACCAAATATATAAAGAAAAGTTCGACTTTTTGTACACATGCTCATAACCTAAACTAATTGCAACCGTGAGCTAAATGCATTAATAAATGCGGCAGCATGAACGCATCTTCGAAATGAATTTCCGAAAATAGTAAATGCAGCATTTAAAACTCAGCATGAACACTACATAAGGGCTAAAACTTAGTTTTGACTTTTGGGTTTAAACAACTAAGCGACTAGGATAATTTTGCACATAGCAATCCGATCAGCTGTTTTGAGCATAGCCGTATTTTTTCTTACGTTTTTAAGCTGCAATTCAAAATGGTGATTTTGGAAGGAAGTCTTGTCTTTACGAATGTTAGAATGAGACAAAAAGAACAGCTTACCGATTCTAGTGCATTTTTTCTTGACGTCTATGCTTTGCTCCCGCACTTGACATCTTACACGATATATTGACTTAGCTAAAAATAAAGGCAGAATTAATCTTCCCTATCACTAACGCCATACCCATAACGCTAACCAGCAGTTCCAACCACCCTTTGGAAATCAATGTACTGTATGGCAAGTATAATCGATTACATTGATTTCCATACGTTTGGTTAGAACAGCTGATTATCGTTATGGGTATGGTGTTAGCGATAAGGAGGATTAATTCTGTCTTAAGTCAGCTGGAAAGTTGGCTAATTGGGCCTATGTTTTTCTTTTGTTTATTTATTTATTATACTGTTTTTTAAAAATTAGTTTTTGGCAAAGTTATATTGATATTATTGATTTTTGGTATAACAAACCATTGTTATAAGATGCCATTTGGCTGAATACATTTTTGTAGGAAGTTAAATTCCCTTGAAAACCTGCGTATACGGAAATCAGTCAGTTTCTAGTATTCCAGCCTTAAACATTGGTATGTTTTTTTTATTTCCGGATTTTGGTTTGAAAATTTATCAAAAAATGCATAAATCAATCAATTTAAAATATTCTTAAGGGAAATTGACTGCTGAATCCGAATTAAAGATCAGAATTCAAAAACAAGCCCTAAGTTCAGCCCTAACCCCGCAAAACAGCCCACTACTATTTTGTATTGGTTTTGTTAAGTTAGAGAACCGACTTGCTAGGCTAATTCGGATCACGGATTTTTATTTATCTCGTCCAAATACATGGAAATTAATGTATTGTGTTAAAAGATCCGTAAAATTTGTTTTTTTGGTTGTGCCATTTGAAAGCTGTAAGACGTAGTATGAACATTAGGGTAGTCTTATTTGCATGTAGACAATTTTATCATCAGATTTTCGAAGACTCAACCCCTAAGTCGATAGTAATATAGCCGAAGGTATCACCACACAAATTTTTATCCTGATTCTAGATAGTTTACGCGTGTAGCAGGCAAGTCAAATTTCAGATTGCTCTATGGAGACTCAGAAAATAAAAGTGATTTTTCTTCTTATCTAATACTCGAAACCGGAAATATCACATGCAAAATCTAGCTCCGACTGGAAACGGCTAAAGCGTGTGGCAGGGGTGTTAAGGTTCAGGCCACCCCCTGCTAGAGCAGCAAAACTATCGATAGTGGCGCCATTCGATGTTTTCGATAGTTGCAAAAATACTCTCGATAGTTCGAAAATATCGTATATTATTTTAATTTAAGTGTAGAGGAGCTTCAACTCCGAACATATCCATAGGTTAGGTTAGGTTCAAGTGGCTGCCGCAGAGGCATACTTAGAGGCCAGTTTTGAAAGGCCCGTTGTGATACCACCAACACTAGGAAAGTCAGTCCCGGGACCTGGCCATATGGAAAGTCCCTGAGTTGTTGAGATCCTCCACATGGAATAATCCCAGGACTGACCCTCCTAAACCGACACCGTTACTCCTCCTCGAACCACTTAGATAAATTTATGAAGGCCATCAAGTCATTTATGTCCAGCTCCGTGATCTGGCGTAGGCTCTCCAGGAAGAGAACTCCCAAAAAGCGCGTTCTCGCGCCGCTTAAAGCCGGGGTGTTGAAGATGAGGTGCTCTACCGTTTCCTCCTCCTCATCATCTTTGCAACTCCTACAGAATCGTCGGTAGGGCACACCTCGCCTTTCTGCGTGCCTACCAATAAACCTATGTTAAAAAACCTATTAATATGGAGATTTCTCTTCTTCTTAGGGCGTAAATGTCTTTTTATGATCCAATTTTGGCCAGGTTTGTTTGGATATCCGGCACCCTGGGGATTGTTGCCATCTTTCGTTGGCTTGACGGAGTGTGTACTCCTTCAGCATTAGCTTGCATGTGGCAAACGGCATACCATTTAAGGTACACGCGGTTCTGTTTGACCATCTCTCGAAGAGGTCGACCACAGCTCAGCGTCAGTTCAGAGTTGAACTAGTAAGAGCCACGATATCCTCGCCGGTAGGGTGTTTACTTATCCAGGCCGCGGCATCCAAGATTGCTGAGACTTCAGCCTGGAAGACGCTGCAATGATCAGGTACCCCTGGTTTTTATTAGGTCAAATATTGACAACTCTTATCGACTTTATCGAAATAAGCAAACCAAATCTCGATAAAGTCGATGAAATTTGACACCATTTGAGATAATGAAAACCAGCCCGTAGTCTAAAGGAGACCACAAGGTTCAGATCCCTTGAATAATTCCATCCTCCAACTCTGTCGTCCAACTTCGAGCCGTCATTAGAAGCGGGCATTAGAAGCGGGCCTGAAGACCTTCGTTGAGCCTTGTTATTAGCGCATAACTAATACAGATCATGCCATATCTGTGGACTTTACCTAACAGATTAAGGTTTTTGGCCTTGCTCAGCGCAGGCCACCATTCCACGACCCATATAGCATGATAGGTCGTATAATTGCAGTGTACATCCATCTGCATATTTTGGGGATGAGACCCCACTTTTTGCCAATGGATGTGCAAAAGAAGGTGTGTGAAGGCAATACAAGGCTTCCTCTGGCGCTGAAGAATATTCACCTTCCAGTTTAACTTCCTGTCCAGAACTGTGCCCAAGAATTTGGCTTTATCAGCCAAGTTCAGGCTCACGCCATTAAGTTGTAGGTCAAGCGGAGGTACTTTGTACCGGCTGGTGTACAGAACAAGTCCCACTTTTCCCGGTTTATACTAAGTCCGCAGCGGGAGGACCATAACGAAACTAGTTGCATCAAGTCACACAGAGTTTGTGGGAATTTTCCCCTGTATGCAATAGCTAAATCGTCTGCATATGCCACTATCTTCCCGGCCCCCAGCTTGTGTTTCGTATCAACCACTTGACAGTGAGGTTTCATAGAAGCGGGGAGAGAACACCACCCTGAGACGTTCACCTTGTGACATAGCGTGATAAATCAAACGTATCACGTGATGAAGACATTTCCTTCCCCGCAGTAATTGATCGATTAGACCAATTACAGATTTGCTTATGCCAAGATTAGTTAGAGCGGTGTTAATAGCCTCCGGTAATATATTATTGAAAGCCCTTTCAATGTCACAGTAATCCTTTTCCCCAAACGAATTTTCAATGATAGAGACTAGGCTGTGAAGCGCAGTTTCTGTTGATTTACCCTTGGTGTATTCATGCTGACAGCTAGAGAAAAGCTTGCTATCAATAGTAGTGGAGAGGGGCACGGAATGTACTTGAGAGCCAGGCAGAGATACCAGCCATTAAGCGTGTTAATGAGTTGCGCGGGTATAATCCCGTCCGGTCCGGCAATCATAAACGAATCAAAGCTCTTAACTGCCCGCCTTACCCTTTCCTTTGCGATGGGCATATTTACTGCCAGGTTTATTGCGGGTGCTAAGGGTGCCTCATGCAAGTTCCACGGAAAATGTGTGTTCAAGAGCAGCTCAAGGGTTTCCCCATCCGTGCTGGTCCAGGATCCGTCAGGCTTCAGCAAATAGCTGTTGGCTGTTGGAGTTTTCGAGAGAAGTCGTCTAAGTCTCGCTGTGTCGTCGACGTGTTCAACCACAGTGTAGAAATTTATCGACGAAGTTCTCTTTTTAAATTGTTTCCTGCCGGTTTTGCGGAGCGAGTCCAGGTCGTAGGTCCACCGATGTGACCTATGTTTACCGCGTGGGTTTGGCACTAGACAAGCTTGTTCAGGGGCATTCGAGACAGTGTTGCCGCAGCCTTTCAAGAAAGTGTATCAGTTTTTGAACTAGAAATGTATCAAAATGTATCAAAAGAATAAATATCACCAATATTTCTAAATTTTTACTTGTTTAGTTAATAATACCCATTTTTTCTCGAAATCCGCCTTAGTCGCCGTGGTGTAGCCATAGTGTGTTCGGACTATCACACTAAAGATTCCAAGTACTCATCTCGGGAAAAGTAACATCAAAAGTTCTGCAGACAAATTTTTCAAATAGGGGCGCGCCTTGGAAGTGGTTTGGTAAAAATTCATCTGCTTTGCAGGTGCCGTTCGGTCAGTGATAGTCATGCTAAACAAACATATTATACGGCTGATACATTAGCGCAAATTCCGAATTAACTCTATTTTTGGGAGTTAAGTTTAGCATAATCTTCATTATAAACTCCCAAAAATTAAGAAGATTTGAGCAGATATCAGAAAACGACACTGAGAGAAATGCATTGAATGTTGTGACAATATCACTATTGATAGCGCCGAGTTTGATGCAATATTCATTCAGAATGATCGAGTTATCAAATATTATTTGCTCCCAATAAAAAGTAAAATGACATGTCAACCATTTCGATATGATGTACTATTTTTTATATTTATGGATAGAATACTGATATATTTGAACGGCATGTCAATATCTATGGTCGTGATATGAATTTCTATTGTCGGTATATCCATATCCATATTTACTGCATAGTAATAATGGTAGAGACAGTACGGACGAAATGTAAATTTTTCTGGGATGCATAATCATAATAGTTCAACAATTTTTACTATGGATTTTCTAACAATATTACAACTTGTTGGAGCGGTTTTTTTAAATTCAAAATTTTTTGAATTTCTTATGATTGAACATTTTTCTAAAAATTGTATAATATGCCGTAGCCGAATGGTAGAATACTGGGCTAACGTGCCAGAGGAGCATGGTTCGAGTCTCAATTTTGTGTGTGTCAGGGTAAAATTTGGATCTGATTAAAGAAAATTTATTGGAAAGAAAAGAAATTTAACAGGGACCTCTCATAAAAAAATGAAATTAAACAGGAACCCCTCATGAAAAGAAATTAAGTTGGTTGGTGGTAAGAAATTTTTTTTTTTAACTTTGGCAGGATCGCCCTGTGCCAGCTAACATAGCAAAGAGGGTAGAAATATACAGTTATCGACCTGTTAAAATTCTATTAAAAGTAGAGAGTACTGCTTCCCTCATTTATTAATGAACTACCAGTAGAGCTTACTAACCTACCAAATACAATCAAGCGAAAAACTCTTATTACAAATCATATAAAAAGTCTGTTGTAAACGTTTTCTCAATTTCCTTAAAAACTATGGATATAAACAAACCTACTTAACTCGGAATAAGGGAGGATTGGAAACGCGTCCTTTCCAACCTCTTAACAAGCCGAGAAATGTCATATTCCGACAGCTAATAATAGAATAATAAAATTAATATTTTTTAATAAGGGGGATTGGAAACAAGTCCTTTCCAACCCCCGAACAAATTCGATCCTCTGTTTTGATCGGAATCTGATGCATTCCGACAAACCATAATTAAACTAATAAACTCAACTTTTGAAATAAAGGAGGATTGGAAACACGTCCTTTCCAACCTCCCTTGTGTTGAGCGGAATCTGGTGCATTCCGACTGCTAATATTATATAACCTATTAACTGAATTTTAGAATTGGACTAGGCGCCTAAGCAGCTAAACGGGATCCAATGCATTCCGCCAACAATGATAACGATATCCTGTTATAACGCATATGTATTTGCAGATTCGCTGTATTTTGATTTCAATTATAAATGTAATTTTAGTTTTAATTTTAATTTTTATTTTAACGTAATTTTTATTTTAATTTTGATTCTCATTTTCAATTTAGCTCTAATTTCACTTTTAATTAATTCTAATAGCATAACATAGAAATAGATAAACCTATTCTTTAGTTACAATATCCTACTATTTTATTCTTGTGTCCACTTTAATTAAATAAATAAACAATAGAATATAAGTCACTTTGTAAACTTATACATAGTTATATTCCTTAGTTATTTTATTAATAATACATACCCGCAGACAAGCTTTACAGCTTCGCGGGTCGTATGTATTTAATAACTTGTAAAAATTTTATACTTGAAGAACAATAAAAAAATCAATCAATCAATCAATCAATGTTGAAAGTTACAAGAAAAATCGACAAAAATACAGTTTACACTAGATCTTGGTAATATTATGCTTCAAGTGTTTGTAATTAAACACACTAATTTAAGAAAAAATAAAAAGTTCCTGATTTTTACAACTTCGCATAAAAAAGACTTTTTCAAAATCAAAATTTTTCCAAAAATCGTAAAAAATTCGACAAAATTCCGACTTTGACCAGCTATTGTTCAGCGATGGTTTGGACCACCCCTACGTATTATACGTCCTTGGAAGCGTATTTTGATTTCCTCTCGAACAAGGTATTGCTTGCGTCCATCACTTTTGTAAAATTGGCGAAAATAATTTTTGAATTAAGTGATACCTGAAAAAACACAAAATTACCGATATCTCGAAAACCTACCCATACAAAAAATTTAAAAAATATGTTTTGTGTTCGGCATATCAGTGCCAATTCATCCATATACATGAATATCTTGGTATTTTTTCAAATTAATTATTTGTAAACTAGTGTAATAGAGACGACAAACTCCAATTGGCTTAAAGTGCAGCATTTACCCGATTCTGTGTTCTTGATAAATTTGTCAATCTTGATAAATAAATAAAAAAAAATATTTTTTACAACTGTTTTGAACTCTGCGTCAGAAATTAAATAATAGCTGTGATTCTTTACTTTTCTGAGCAAAACTAGTAAAACTGTCAAAATTAAAAAGTCCGCTCACAGTGCGAGAGAAACACCAAAGGGTACGGGATTGTCTTCTGATACAAATGTTGCCTGAAATTAGGGTCACTGTTGCTGAAAGGAAGTAAATTGCCAAACAGCTGATCGTTTGACAGTTTCACCAGAAGTATTCAGCAAAATATCTTCTGTTTAAAACTTGCAACACTCTGACAGGAGTGAGCTCAATTTATGGTCTTTTTCTACTCTCGTCAGTCAGAAAAGTGGCGTTCGGTATCACTTTCCTGTAATTTCCTGTTATCCGTGACTGGGTGACGGTGGCAGGGAAGTCTGAGCGCTCTCATGTTCGTGGTGCTTCAGATAAACCTGCACAAATCAATCAGTCGTCTTTCTAAGGGCGGCGTAGATGTGGTCCTTATCCAAGAACCCTGGATCAATAGTTCAGGGATTTGCGGTCTGGGGACTAGGGGTTTTAAGCTTGACGGGCCAGCGAGGGGTGCAGGGTTAGAGCCTGTATTTTGGTTAAGTCTGAGCTGAACGCCTTTTTCTTGCCTAAATATACCAATGGTGACGCTACTGCTGGCAGTTTAACAGTCGACAGTGCCAGCTTGACGATGGGTCGGTCTATATGCCCTGCGATGCCGAAGAACCTCCCCCACAGAGGGAGGTAAAAGACCTGATGGCAAATTTTTCCATGGGTCATCTTATTATCGGAACTGACGCTAATGCTCATCACGTCCAGTGGGGAAGCTCCGATATCCATGCTAGGAGAGAGTCGTTGTTTGACTATTTATTAACAACTAAACTGGTAGTTTGAAACATAGGCAACGAGCCTACGTTTATCACTAAAACCCGCAGGGAGATCGTATACCTCACTATTTGCAGCGAAGGCGCTTATGAGTGGGTCAGAAAATGGCGTGTTCTTGATTAACATTCATTCTCCGACCACAGGTGCATAGAACTAGTTCTAGACTACACTAACACTAACTGACAGCTACACAATTAAATATTAGCTACCTACCTGCTCTGCCCCCACAAGTCCCCTCATCAGTAGGGGAGTTGGAGGATCTGGTAATGACCTTTACAACGGCGCTCTCAAATACCCTAGAGCAGGCTTGCCCAGTGCCAATACCACGCGGCATATATAGTCCGCATTGGTGGTCCTACGACCTGGACTCGCTCCGCAAATCATGTAGGACACAATTTAATAAGGCCAAGAGCCTTGGAACGGAGACTCAATGGCTCGAATATAAAGTTAAACTTAGGGCCTACAGAAAAGCTCTGAGGCAGGCGAAGGGAGTATCGTAGAGAAATTTCTGCACTGGAGTCGAAACTGCCGACGATACAGCGGGACTTATACGAGTGCTCTCAAAAACTCAAACAGCCACAAGATATTTGCGCAAACCTGACGGATCCTGAACCAGCACGGAGAGGGAAACCCTAGAGCTGCTCTTGAATACGCAGTTTCCAGGGAACTTGCATGAGGAACCCTTAGCAACTACAACAAACCTGGCTGTAAACATACCCATCACGGAGGAAATGGTTAGGCGGGCAGTTAAAAGCTTTGAACCGTTCAAAGCTGCCGGGTCAGACGGGATTATCCCCGCACAACTCATAAACCCGTTGGAGACATCAGCCAAATGGCTGGTATTTCTTTATACAGCCTGCCTGGCTCTTAGTTACATTCCGTGCTCCTGGAGAAGTGCCACGGTAGTGTTTATTCCTAAGGCGGTGAAGGCGTCTCATTACGAGCCAAAGGACTACAGGCCGATCAGCCTCTCGTCCTTTGTACTCAAAACCTTCGGGAGGATAATAAATGACTACCTCTCCACTCCATACACCAAAGGGAAATCTACAGACACTGCGCTTCACAGCCTAGTTTCTGTTATTGAAAAATCGCTGTATGAAAAGGAGTACTGTCTCGTGGCCTTTCTAGATATTGAAGGAGCCTTCAACAACAAAAGCCCTGATGCTATAAACACCGCTTTAACAAGTCTGGGCATAAGCAGGTCTCTTATTGGACTTATTGATCAACTACTAAGGGGTAGACGAACAGTTTCATCACTGGGCTCGGTTGACTTATCACGCTATGTCACAAGGGGAACGCCTCAGGGTGGTGTTCTCCCCCCGCTTCTATGCATATCCATGGAACCTCACTGTCAACTCGCTGCTGCGAGACACAAGCTGAGGGGGCGGGAAGGTAGTGGCATATGCAGACGACTTAGCTATTATATACAGGGGCAAATACCACAAACCCTGTGCGACTTGATGCAAGTAGCACTTCGAGAGGTTTCCTCATGTGCTCGCATTGCGGACTGAGCATCAACCCGGGAAAGGGAAAAACTGGTCCTTTTCACCAACCGCTATTAGATACCACCGTTAATACTACCAAAACTGGATGGCGTGCGCCTGAACTTGGCTGACAAAGCCAAGTTCTTAGGCACAGTTCTGGATTGAAAACTAACCTGGAAGGAGAATGTTCTTCAGCGCCAGAAGAAAGCGTGTATTGCATTCTACACGTACAAGAGAGCCATTGAAAAAAATGGGGGCTCAGCCCTAAAATATGCAAATGGATCTACACTGCAATCATTCGACCAATCATGCTCTATGGAGTTATGGTATGGTGGCCTGCGCTGAGCAAGGCAACAAACCTTAATCTGTTACACACAGCCAAAAAGTTCACCTATAATCAAAGAGATCGACGTCTAAAAAAACTTTTTGGCCGGGGAGAGCGAGTGGGGACAAATTTTAAGAAATTTGTGCTAGGAAATCTTTTAGATTTTAGCTTGAATTTCTTCTCAAATTTATTGAAAAGGAAATCGGCTAAAAAGAATTTTTATGAATTTTTTATGTACTTTTGTCAAAAACATTCAATTGTTAGAAGAAATCTGCTTGTTTTTATGAGAAAATTTGTATAAAATAAATTAATGAGAACATCCTCTTATTTTCACTAGATTCATATTGAATTTATTGAAAAGGAAATTTGTTTATTTTTAAAAGATCCCTTATTAATTCAAATTTTGCTATTAACGTCTCAACTTATGTACATACAACATATGTACATAAAAGTATACCTTCTTTAAATGTTTAATTCGACGCTACCAAGCACAAGTATACGATAGCATCATGGTAGAGATCTCCGTTTAGCAGTTAATAATTCTTAGTTCGATTCGCGGTGAAGGCAATAAGGCAAGTGGACATGTGGTGAGGCAAAAAGAACAAAGCTGTAATTAGACGTTGGCAAGTTAAATATACTGTGACGACTTCGATGATTCCTCGATGTTTTCCCCTAGTTCGATCACTGTCCCGATCAGACACATTTCCCACTTTTATTTTGTTCCGTTGCATTCCAACAGCCTGTATGCGGTAAACAACGTCGTTGATCCCTTTCACAACTCTGTGTGGTCCTTCCCAGTTGCACTGAACTTTGGGAGACATACCTTTCCTCCGTTGTGGCCCGTATAGGAATATTAAATCTCCTTCCAGGAACCCGTCCGTTTCCATTGCTTTGTCGTACCTGGTTTTCATGTTTTACTTATAGTTCTGAGGAATGGACCAGCTTCATCCAAGGCAATCCTCTCAACCGGTGTATCTGAGTTGCACTGCCTCCTTCGACCATGACTCGTGGACCTCAGCACCTTTGCTCTGATGCACTCGTCGCATTTGGCAATACACTTCTTTACCGACTGACCGTAACCAACCCAATAAATTGTCTGCTTAATCCCCTCCAAGGTCTTCTTGACACCTAGGTGACCTCCACTTGGATCGGTATGCATTTCCCTGAGAACATCAGACACCCGATTCCTTGGAACAACTATAAGCTTCCGAGCGTACTGACATTCCTCACTCTCCCATATTCGATGCAAACAACCGGATACCAATCGTAAACTTTTCCATTGTGCCCAATATGATTTGGAAACTGGACTCTTCACTGACATTTCTTTTCTTGCTGGTCGCTCCTTTCGCTCAAGCCCTCGGATCACACATGCCAGATCTGAATCTTCCTGTTGACTTCTCCGAATATTCTCAAGCAGGCATTTGTCTATCGAAGCCGTTGGTCGAGGAGGTCCCTTTGCCTTTCGAGTTTCCCTGTGCTTCACCTCTAATGAAACTCCTTTGGTGTAATACCCAATGTTGTGTCCAAAGATCAGAGGTACTTCTTGGCCATTGTATGTCATAACTCTATTTCTCAGGTTCAGGTGAATGTCTCTCACAGCCAAGAAGTCGACGCCAATGATGACTTCGTCCACAATATCTGCCACTAAGAAGTTGTGGTATGTAGTCACATTCCTAATCGCAACTTTGCACCGCACTTCTCCATGGACCAGCTTACTTTCACCAGTTACTGTCCGCAACTTTGAATCCTGCAATGGTCTTACTCTCTTTTGGACCAAGTCACTTCTAATGATGGAATGAGATGCGCCAGTATCCACAGTGAATAACCGCTCTTTTCCGTCCAAGAAACCTCTAACAGTAACAGTACTTGCTTTCCCTCCGACCTCCAACACAGCAACTATGGAGCATTCATCTTGCTCATCTCCTCCAGGATTACCCTTACCTGCTTTGCCGGAGTCTCTGGAGCCGATGTTGCAATAACGCGCAATATGGCCAGACTTTCCGCACTTGAAACATTTAGTCGCACCATCGCTTTTCTTTTGTGCTCCATTCAAGGCTTCCAGAACTTGGTGATTTTTTCAACCAAGTCTGGTGTCTCCTTTTCCACATGGTTAACCTTGTTATCTTTTTTAAATAAAAGCGAGGCTGTCTCTTGCAATAAAGCGTGTGATACCGTCTCTGCGAATTTGCTTTTGGGGTTTGCATATGCGGCTCGCTTCGTGTCTACATCCATTATTCCATTTATGAATCTTTGGATCTTTACCCTCTCGATGTATTCCACGGGTGCGGCTGCGTTCACCAAATGAGCTAACCTCTCAATGTCCCAAGCAAATTCCTGTAATGTCTCATTAGCCTTCTGGAAGCGATTCTGTAGCTCCATTTGAAATATCTGCCTCCTATGCTCGCTCAACGGCTCCCATCAACGCTTCATAGTTGTTTCTTTCAGCGTCCGGAATAGTCTGTAAGATTTCAGCGGCAGGTCCTTTCAATGCCATAAATAAAGCAGAGACTTTGTCCTCAGCGTCCCAGTTGTTCACAGCTGCTGTCTTCTCAAATTGTAGCTTAAATACCTGGAAAGGAACAAACCCGTCAAATGAGGGGTTTTTACCTTGGGCGAGCTTGTTGAAACACTTGGACGATTCAGCTGCAACTCCTGGATACGACTTCTTAACGCATCCACCTCGGCTTCGACTTTCTCCTCAAGCTGCATTAGTTTCTCGTCCATGCGCCCCTCTAGTTTTGAGGACATACGTGCTTCCTGCTCCTCCAGCTGTGTAGCCATATTTGAGACGCAGTGTATGCTTTCTGCTCTTCAAACTGAGATGCCAAGCGTGTCTCTTGTTGTTCCAACTGAGATGACATTGTTGATGTTATGTTGTTTGACATCTGAGCCAAGGCAGCCAATAAAGAGTTTGTGTCCACATTTCCAACTGAATCTGGACAGTCGTTTTGCTCTTCTATTTTGGTCGCTCCCTCTTCTGAATGCTGAAAAACATGATCGTCAACGTTGATTCCTTCCGCTTCCATGGCCTCACGCAAACGTGATTGAAGTTCTGCTTTATTGCCTGCTGTTGTCAGTCCACACCGTTCCAACTCATTTTTGAGTTGCTGGATCTTCAGTTCACTCAAGTTTGCCATGTCCTTGGTATCCTTGCAATGTATTTGCTATCCTTGTTATCCTTGCTATTCTTTCAATGTCCTTGTTATCCTTACGATGTCCTTGTTTATTTAACAATACCGCTTCTGACACCAGTTGTGACGACTTCGATGATTCGTCGATTATTTTCCCTGAGTTCGATCACTGTACGTTAAATAAAACAGTCTGACTCTGCTTAATAAGTAGTAAGCTTTAGTCACTACTAAAAACCGTAGTATAATATCGCGGGATAATTCACTGTTCATTATTTCACTGTATAACACTTCAAAATAAACTGATCGAAGTGCGTTGTCTTTGCGCAGTTTATATACCCTAGCAGACAGCAGCTTCATAACCTAGAAATGTCTACACATTTCTGGGTTATTCGTGCAACAGTGTTCTCGAAACGTTTATCTATCGTCATCTCCTCTTTGTGCCACATTCGCAAACATGCGCGCTGCCTCTCCCTCTCTCGCTCTTAAGTCATGTATCTAAACAGCTGTAGTTGTGGTAGTGACGCTAGTGGTGGATGGATTAGACTAGACTAGACATCTGGGTTGAGCGTTCATTTTTTTTTTTTAATTTGAAATATTAAAAAGAAAATCTTCTTAATATTATGTGATTATTTACTCAGTTTTATTAAAAAGAGACACCCAGTCATAATAAGACGGGCATTTTATTGGAAAAATATCATAGAGAAATCCGCTAAACTTTGTTCTGATTTACAGGGCATTTTATGTGACTTTTTGCTCTGTGTTGGTAAAGTACACAGATTTTGCATGATCTGTATAAGCGCTGCGCTAAGAACAACGCCCAATGAAGCATTCCAGGCCATTCTTGTCATTTTGCCACTCGATCTGGAAGGGCACCGGGTAGCAGCAGCATCGGCTCTGCGTCAAAGGGAAACGTCTGGCTGGGGCGCAAGCACTACTGGACACGCCAGTATTTTGGGATCCTACAGCTTTCTTCCGCTGAGTACAGATCGTTGTGCGACCACAACAGTCGGAGATACCGGTTTTAAAATAAACATTCCCAGCAGGGAAGAATGGGAGAGAACGGATCGGCGTCCCGCCACTCATGGCGGCACTTTTATACCGATGGCTCGAAGTTAGACGGCAGAGTTGGAGGAGGGGTTTATTCAAAGGATCTGAACCTTGAGCTCTCCTTCAGACTACCTGAACACTGCGGTGTCTTCCAGGCTGAAGTTTCAGCAATCATGGACGCCGCGGCTTGGCTAGGCCAACACACTATCGGACAGGATATTTTTATTCTTAGCGGCAGCCAAGCGGCCATCAAATCCCTTGGCTCTTACTCGTTCAACTCTGAACTGACGCTCAGCTGTCGTCGATCTCTACAAGAGATGGCCCAACAGAACCGCGTGAACCTCTAATGGCTCCCTGGACATAGGGACATTGAGGGAAATTGTAGGGCAGACGAACTTGCGAGGCAGGGCCCGACCAAGCTGGTTCTTCGGGATAAAGAGCGCTTATGTATGTCGTTTGCCACATGCAAGCTAATGCTGAAAGAGTACACACTCCGCCAAGCCAACGAAAGATGGCTGCAATCTCCACGTTGCCGTATATCCAAACAAACCTGGCTGAAATGGGATCATAAAAGATCAAGACACATTTATGCCCTAAGGAGAAGGGAAATCTCCATATTAATAGGCGTATTAACTGGGCGTTGCCTTATTGGTAGGCATGCAGAAAGGCTAGGTGTGCCCTACCGACGATGCTGTAGGAGTTGCAAAGATGACGAGGAGGAGGAAACGGTGGAGCACCTCAACTGCAACTGCCTGGCTTTAAGTGGCGCGAGAATGCTCTTTTTGGGAGCGCCCCTCCTGGTTAGGCTACGCCAGGTTACGGATCTGGACATCAAGCACTTAATGGCCTTCATCAAGTCATCTAAATGGTTCGAGGAGGAGTAACGGTGTCGGTTTAGGAGCGTCAGTCCCAGGATTCTGATATGTGGAGAATCCCGATTATACAGGGATTTTCCATATGACAGGGTCCCGGAACTGACTTTCCCATTGGTGGTATTACAACGGAGCTTTTAATACTGGCCTAGGTGTGCCTCTGCGGCAGCCACTTGAACCTAACCTAACCTAAACCTGCACGTACGAAATTAAATCATCCTTGTATATTTATACTGGAAAATAGAACCGTGGCAAACATCATTTGAATTGAACCGAAGCGCTCTTGCAACAAATACAACCGTGCCAAAACATCATTTGAATTAAGCTGGAATTATTGGTGATGCTTGTCGTAACGCTGTAGTCGTATCCCTAACGCAACCCTATGCGATACATTTTTATCGATTATTGGTGCGGTAACCGTAAACAGCTTTATCGTCCATTTTACTCAGCTATGAACACAATCTTAATTAATATTTTCTTAAAAAATGTAAAATGATAACTCACCAAATAGCAAAAACCAATAAATTCGAAAAAATAATGCAAAACAAAAAATTAAATGAACAAAAAAGGTAATGAGCTGTTTACGTTACCGCGGAAAACCAAAAACCAAATGGTTGGCTACGATCCGGTTACGACCTTAGCGTTACGATATGGCACCAATAATCGATTGCATTAAATCCCATAAGGTTGGTCGAATCAGCTGATTGGATACGACTACAGCGTTACGACAAACATCACCAATAATTCCAGCTTTAAACCGAAGCGTTCTTGCAACAGTCAGTTCGCCACAAGAACTAAAACGCACACGAGGCACGAAAAGATATAAAAACCTCAATTCAACCAAATCACGCTGAAGAGACAAATTCAAAAACGCTGTACGGCCGTACGTGCATTTCGTTTGCTAGAATCGGAAAAGTATTTTTTTTGTTTTGTTTAAACCTGTGAGCTCTGGCTTTAATGCTAATGAAACACAGCTAATGTCCCTCAACGAAAAGAGAACAACTTGTATTCGTTAAGAAAAAAAAAAAACCAAAAATAGAACATCGTTATCGATAACTCACATCATGCTACCGGTTTGCTGTAGTTTCGCGACGAGCGCTTCCGCCTTTTGCAATTAAGCAGCCGAGGTGGACATATCTCAGAAAAAAAAGAAGGTAAATAATTCATGAGAGCAGACCAGAAGTGATACAGTCAATAGACAACTCAACGCATTGGACCATAAATTAGATAGCAGTAACTACAAAGGTAAGCACCCAACAATTTTAAAGATTCGATGTGCTAAAGCTAAAGGAAAAACAATCTTTCAATAGAACCCCGTGCTAAGAGGAAGATCCACGTGGAAACCATCGCGCGAGATCAGTCATCTTTCATCCACGGCTACCGGAGACATCCCAGCGCAAGAATATCTTCCAAATCTCATCATCTAAGGAACAACTGAGCCCATGTGCAACACTATCGCTAGAATTTAAATTTTTTTTACATAGTGGCTGCAAACCCCTAGTGCGATTCGAAACCTTGTTGATTTTCACTGGTTAATCGTCAATCTGTCCCTACATCTTATAAGTATACCGTTATGATCAGGACGATGAGTTGATTCGATTTAGCCATGTCCGTCTGTCCTTCTGTTTGTACGCAAACTAGTCCTTCAATTTTAGAGATATCTCGATGAAATTTGGTATGGATGCGTTATTTTATATGAGAATAATCATTCGTCGGAACCAGCAAGATCGGACCAAAACTATTCATACCTCCCATACAATCGATTGTTCCGATAAACGGATTTCGGGCTATAACTTCTGTAATTAAAGAGCTAGTAACGTGAAATTTTGTAGGTATTGATGTTTTTATATGTGAAATATCGATGTTGAAAATTATTGAGATGGGATAAATATTTCATATAGCTCCCATACAATCGATTATTCCGATAAACGGATTTTGGTAGATAACTCCTGTAATTATATAGGTAGGCACGTGAAATTTCGTAACTGTTGCTATTTTGAAATGTGGAATGTCGATGTTAAAAATCAATGAGATTGGACCAATATAACACATCGCCCCCATATAATCGATAGTTCCGATAATTTCGGTATGAGTTAAGTTAAATTCACACAGGCTGTACTGGGATCAAACAGTGAAAATCGTGACGCTTATTCATGAAAGGTATTTAGCTTTCGGCACAGCCGAAGACAGCTTTCCTTGCTTTTTTTTTCGATTTGCCTTCTATTGATATCTCGCGAAACAAGTTTTGTATGAGCGCGCGTAAGTACCAAAAGAAAAAGGGGGGGAGAAAATCAGTCATAAGTGGGGTTTTTTTTTTGGCGTTAAACTACGGATGATGGCAAGTACCTAACTTAATAATTATAAACCCTAATATCTAGCAAGCAGACCTTTAGTATACGTCGTGCGCATGTCATGTAAGTGAATATTAACTGACCTATATTTAACATAGATTAACTTAACATAGATTAACTTATGTAACCTTAGTTGAATCCATAGTACTAGATAGGATTTTTGGGATTTTTATTTTGTTTATAGATACATATATGAACATAGACATATGTTTGCATTGTAGTATAAGATTACTCTACCAATTTCTCATTATTAATTAGATATGTACGTTGATGCGCCAACTCTCTGATTCTGACACCTACTTTGCTTTTCTTCATTCATATTTTTTTTTTGTTTTTGTACACATTTAAAGAGATACGCTAGCTTTCAACTCCCACAGAGCGCGTTTATCTACCTGCATATTTTTTATTGATCAAGAGATTTTTAGTACTCGCTCAGATAAAGTGGCGGTTATATGTACCAATGTCTGTAGGATTATGAATGGATCCCAGTAGTACAAGCATATTCTCACATCTGTTTACATATATATATACCTTGGCATGTATACACCGATGGTCAATGACCATATGATCCAAAACTTGAGGTAGGTCAGGAATATTTGAAGGGTTATACCCACCAAAAATAATAGGTAGTAGGAACGTAATTGAATTAAATTTGTAAATGAAGTTTTTACATATATACAAGCGGATTGTTTGTATGCATAAGGATTTTCCTATATCACCTGTACTGAAATTTGTATTTAGATTTAACAGTTGAATTGTATAAGGAATTAAACATAAATATCGATTTGTAAGCATTTAAGTTGGTCTAATTTCGAAGGTCGTGTGGTGGTGTAAAGGGGCTTCAATTTCAGCTACGAAGCCAAGGATGGGTGGGTTCAGTGCAGTCCAAACCGTTTTTACAGGTACTGCAAAGTAAGGAGGCATAGTACTGTGTTCGCGGAAAAATATGCAATGTGGTGAGGATGGTATTGGTCGTTCGATCCTTGTGTGCAAAAATTATATTTATCCTGTTAGACGATGGATTAGGGAGGAGGTTACTTGGTTCGGCCATTGTGTGTAGTTGAACCCACGAGGACTGAAGCTACGGGATATCAACGCCAGTGCACACGCCAAAATGGTAGGGCATTAACAGGTCCTCCTAACCGACATGTTGTTTGGCAATCCCACCCTATTTCAACCGTCTCATAACAACGCATATTTGTTAACTGCTAAATTATAACACAAATTTCATTTATTTAACGTTTTATAATCAATAAAATCACATTAAATCGAGATCGGTTAAACTTTGTGTTCTTTATACTTTCGGAAGCCTCGTATAGTCGAAACCAAGTTGCTCGACCGCAACCAACAGTTATCTGCAAGATTTCCCTTTGAAAACATTAATAAGTAAAATCTTTTTGTAAGGAACCCTAAGAAATCAGTTCGCTTTCTGCAAGATTTCCCTTTGAAAACATTAACAAGCCAAATCTTCTTGTTATGAACCATACGATCATCCTGTTAATATAAGAAGTTTTTTCTCTTTCAACTTTTTTTCATATTTTTAAGGAAATCTTGAGAAGATTTTCTTATTAACAACATTTATAAAAAGAAATCGCAAAGAAATAAGAAGAAATTGCAGTTAATAATATCAATCAGAATTTCCTCATTAAAGCAAATAGATTTGCGTATAGTTTTTTTTTCACCCAAAAACCGTTCACAAAGACAATCTTATTAATTTTATTAGGCATTTTTGGCTCTGTGCACTTGAAAACCATTATTTCAGTTTATAAGTTAAGGCTTTATTACGAAATGAATCAACATCAATACTGAAAATATTTCAAAAGAGTGAATTTAATGATATAAAAGTATCAAAATTGATATAATTGTATCAAAACGGCAACGCTCATTCGAGAGCGCCTTAGTGTATTCGTTACCAGATCCTCCAGCTCCACTACTCAACGAGGTGCAAATAGCTACATCACTGCTAAAAAACAATTAAGCGGCGGGCGACAGTGGATTGTCCGCTGAGCTATTCAAATGCGGCGGCGAGAAGCTGTAAAGGTGCATGCACCAGCTCTTGTGCAGAATATGGTCGCATGAATGCATGCCTGAAGATTTCAATCTAAGTGTTCTCTGCCCAATCCACAAGAAGGGCGACCCCGCAAACTGTGCCAACTATCGTGGAATCAGCCTTTTGAGTATCGCATATAAGGTCCTATCAAGCGTATTGTGCGACTGAAGCCAGTTTCATCGTTCTACCGTAATCAGTTTAAAAGTTATGACCCGTGAAATTTTCAAATATGCCTCCCTGAAAAGTGGGCGATGCCACACCGACTTTTAAAAATTTATCAAAAAATCATAATAGAATGACTAGGGGTTTCATCCTACCAAACTATATCATTTTAGCCATTTCCGTTACCGAATGATATCAATTTAGGTGACTTTTGAAGCTTTCGATATCGAAAGTGGGCCTGGTTGGAGAGCGATTTTTTCCAATTTTATCAGGTATACTCTCAATGATACTGGTATGCTTTGTGCCAAATTTCATCGTTCTACCCTAATAAGTTTAAAAGTTACGAACAGTCGAATTTTCAAAATTGCCTACCTAATTGGGATTAGAGGACTTAATTAGCACATAAAGAGCACATAATTTCTGTATATTCGTTTTTGATGTAGTCCTCATCCTTCATTGTTAACGCATAGTATTTTGGAAAAAGTGGAGAGGCACCCTAATTGGGATTTGAGCACTTAATTAGGGCATAAAGAGCACATAATTTCTGCATATTCACTTTTGATGTAGGCCTCATCCTTCACTGTTAATGCATAGTGTTTTGCCAGCTTTTTCCAAAAACATAAAAATTTAACCCCTAATTAAATTTTAAATGAAATTTAAATACATTTTTATTTAAAAAAGTGGAGTCGCTTGGCGCTTAACCTCCTAAGCGATTTTGGCCGTTGCATATCAAAGCACGCCAGTCATTCCTTTTTACCGATAACTGACGCCAATTGGAAACCCCAAGGGAGTTCAAGTCATCCTCCACCTGTTGGTTCCATCTCAGTCGAGGCCTCCCACTTCCTCTGCTACCGAATTCAGGCGACGATAGGAAAACCTTCTGTGCTGGAGCTTCTTTGTCCATTCGCATAACATGGCCCAGCCAGCGGAGTCTTTGGGCTTTAATTCGCTGGACTATGGTCAGATCTGCGTAGAGCTCGTACAGCTCATCTTTAAATTTCCTTCGATACTCGCCGTTGGCATCACGGGAAGGACCATAAATCTTCCGGAGAACTTTTCTCTCAAATACTCGAAGGGCCATCTCATCTTGTCTTGACATTGTCCATGAATCTGAGCCATACATCAGGACAGGTACCAAGGCGCAGGTTCGCCGATTCTTTCTTTGATGACAGCAAATACTTCGTCTTGTCCTCGTTCACGGCAAGACCCACTTTTTTCGCTTCCTTATCCAGTCCAGAGAAGGCAGCGCTTACGGCGCGGTTGTTAAGGCCAATGATATCAATATCATCGGCATACGCCAGCAATTGCACGCTCTTGTAAAAGATTGTACCATTGCGGTTTAGCTCTGCTGCTCGAATTATCCTCTCCAGCATCAGATTGAAGAAATCGCACGAAAGGGAGTCGCCCTGTCTGAAGCCTCGTTTGGTTTCAAATGGCTCAGAGAGGTCCTTCCCGATTCTGATGGAGCTGTTGGTATTGCTCAACGTCATTTGGCAAAGCCGTATAAGCTTTGCAGGGAAGTCAAATTCAGACATGGCGGCATACAGGCAACTCCTTTTTGCGCTGTCAAAAGCGGCTTTGAAATCGACAAAGAGATGGTGTGTGTCGATTCTTTTATCATGGGTCTTCTCCAGGATTTGGCGTATCGTGAAAATCTGGTAGATGGTAGACTTGCCAGGTCTAAAGCCACACTGATAAGGTCCAAACAGTTAGTCTACGATGGGCTTCAGCCTTTCACACAACACGCTAGAAAGAACCTTATATGCGATATTAAGAAGACTGATTCCGCGGTAGTTGGTGCGGTTAGCGGGATCGCCTTTCTTGTGGATTGGGCAAAGCACACTCAAATTCCAATCCGGAGGCATGCATTCGTCTGACCATATTCTGCATAAGAGCTGATGCATGCTTTTTACCAGCTCTTCGCCTCCGTGTTTGAACAGCTCGGCGGGTAGTCCGTTTTTTCCAGGCGCTTTGTTGTTTTTGAGCCGGAATATAGCTATCCTCACTTCATCATAGTCAGGTGGTGGGACGACTTTTCCATCGTCAGGGATTGGGGTATCGGGTTCGAAGTCTCCCTCGCAATTTAGCAGTGAGGAGAAGTGCTCCCTCCATAATTTAAATACACTTTGTACGTCGGTTACCAGGTCGCCATTATTGTCCTTACAGGAGTTGCCCCGGTCTTAAACCCTTCCGTCATCCGCCGGATCTTTTCATAGAATTTTCGGGCATCATTCCTGTCAGCCAGCATCTCAAGCTCCTCACACTCACGCCTTTCGGCCTCACTTTTCTTTTTTCTAAAAAGGCGTCTCTCTTCCTTTTTCGCCTCACGATAGCGTTACCATACACTGCGGGTTGCGCCCGTTCGCAACGTATCCTTGTAGGCAGCATCCTTTTTTTCGAGGCAGGTTTGCATTCCTCATCGTACCAGTTGTTCTTGCGGGCTCGCTGGAACCCTATAGTGGCCTCAGCGGCGGTACGCAATGAGTGAGAGATATGCTTCCATTGCTCGGTTACATCGTTAGGTCGAGGATTGCCCTCTGCTAGAAGGTGTGAGAGTCGAGTTGTGAATTTATCAGCTGTCTGTGTCATGCGCAGCTTCTCGACGTCAAACTTTCCTTCCGTTACTGTGCGCACTTTCTTCGTTGCACAGAGGCGTGTGCGTATCTTGGCTGCGACAAGATAATGGTCAGAGTCAATATTGGGACCACGCACGTCCAGAACGGAGGAGCTATGTCTGCCGTCAATCATGATCAGGGGACAGCCAGGTGGCTTGGTGTATTCGTTTATGCTGGAACCTAGTACTACTGATGACCATATTGCGAGCAGAGGCGAAGTCAATCAACCTAGTGCCGTTGGGTGATGTTATATCGTGGAGACTAAATTTTCCAACTGTAGGACCAAAGACTCCTTCCTTGCCCACCTTGGCATTAAAGTCGCCGAGCACGACTTTGATATCATGTTGAGGGCAGCGATCATAAGTTTGCTCAAGTTTATCGTAGGAGTCCTTCTCTGCGTCTCCTCAGTCGGCGCATAGGCGCAGATAAATGTTATGTTGAAAAACCTCGCCTTGATGCGGATCGCAGCGAGACGCTTGTCCACAGAAGTGAACGCTAGTACTTGGCGGCGAAGTCTCCTTCCCACCACGAATCCTACACCTCGCGCTTTGCCGCGTGTCTGGCCACTGTAGTATACGTCACAAGGTCCGATGGTCGTCTTTCCTTGTCCCGCCCATCGCATTTCCTGCAGGGCGGTGATGCCAGCATTTGCGTTCACGAGGACATCAACCAGTCGGGCAGCGGTACCATCCCTTGAAAGGGTCCGGACATTCCAAGTACATGCCCTAATATCCTTCTCGTAGTCCTTATTTTGCCGGGTCGTCAACATTAAAGGGGGTTCTCATCCGAGGCTTTTCTTTGCTTTTCATTGGAATAAAGTTTTTACGTGGCGGGTCCCAAACCCAGCGCACAACCCGTCTC
This sequence comes from Campiglossa producta, assembly GCA_964058755.1. Lineage (NCBI taxonomy): Eukaryota > Metazoa > Arthropoda > Insecta > Diptera > Tephritidae > Campiglossa > Campiglossa producta. The sequence goes on along the minus strand of CAXKVI010000004.1, from coordinate 39,783,438 downwards.
CGGGATTTTGATAAAAATATTCACACATTTACATAGCGAGCCGCTTGCTACAAGACAGACACCCGCTTGCAGCCGCACCATGTGGTGAACAGACGCTGCGAAAAAGACCTCGGTGAGCCCTTAAACAAAGTATGTCAGAGTGGCCCCACCGGGGCTCCCTCTCTTTCTGCCGCGAGCCTAGGTAGCTCCCGTTGCCCAGAGTGCACGAACGAGGACGCAAGAGTCGGGATTGTGCAAGGTCACTTAGCAACCACACTCCTAGAGGCACACCTAGGCCAGTCTTAAAAGGCCCGTTGTGATACCACCAACACTAGGAAAGTCAGTTCCGGGACCCTGCCATATGGAAAATCCCGGTATTATCGGGATTCTCCACATAGCAGAATCCCGGGGCTGACGTTCCTAAACCGATACCGCTACTCCTCCTCGAACCATTTAGATGACTTGGTGAAGCCCATCAGGTCCTTTATGTACTGCTCCGTGACCTGGCGTAGGCTAACCAGGAAGGGAACTCCCAAAAAGCGCATTCTCGCGAACCTTAAAGCCGGGCAGTTGCAGATGAGGTGCTCCACCGTTTCCTCCTCATCATCATCCTTACAACTCCTACAGCATCGTCGGTAGGGCAGACATAGTCTTTCTGCGTGCCTACCAACGAGGCAGTGCCCAGTTAATACGCCTATTAATATGGAGATTTCTCTTCCCCTTAGGGCATAAATTTGTCTTGATATTTTATGATCCCATTTCGGCCAGGTTTCTTTGGATATCCGGCATCCTGGAGATTGCAGCCATCTTTCGTTGGCTTGGCGGAGTGTGTACTCCTTCAGCATAAGCTTGCATGTGGAAACGGCATACTTAAGCGCTCTTTATCCCGATGAACCTGCTTGGTCGTGCCCTGCCTCGCAAGTTCGTCTGCCCTACAATTTCTCTCAATGTCCCTATGTCCCGGGACCCATGTGAGGTTAACGCGATTCTGTTGGGCCATCTCGACGACAGCTGAGCGTCAGTTCAGAGTTGACCGAGTAAGAGCCAAGGGATTTGATGGCCGCTTGGCTGTCGCTGAAAATAAAAATATCCTGTCTGATAGTGTGTTGGCCTATCCAAGCCGCGGCGTCCATGATTGCTGAAACTTCAGCCTGGAAGACACTGCAGTGATCAGGTAGTCTGAACGAGAACTCGAGGTTCAGATCCTTTGAATAAACCCCTCCTCCAACTTTGCCGTCTAACTTCGAGCCATCAGTGGCGGGACTCCGATCCGTGCTCTCCCATTCTTCCCTGCTGGGAATGTTTATTTTAAAACCGCTATCTCCGACTGTTGTGGTCGCACAACGATCTGTGCTCAGCGGAAAAAGCTGTAGGATCCCAAAATACTGGCGTGTCCAGTAGTCTTGCGCCCCAGCCAGACGCAGAGCCGTTGCTGCTGCTACCCGGTGCCCTTCCAGATCGAGTAGCAAAATGCCAAGAATAGCCTGGAGTGCTTCATTGGGCGTTGTTCTTAACGCACCGCTTATACAGATCATGCAAGATCTGCGTACTTTACCTAACAGATTAAGGGTTGTTGCCTTGCTCAGCGCAGGCCACCATCCCGGACGTACCGCCACTGGTCCCTAGGGATGGCCCAGCTTTCGTTACCGCGGTCAATGACGGCTATGAGGATCCTGTTGTTGGTCACTTCAGCAAAGCTGAGTTCACCCACTACGGGGGCGTTCTGCTGCCGCTTCGGGTGAGGTTTTAAATCCACGTCCGATCTCTGCTTCAGCCATCTCCACCGTATTTTTGCCATTCGGCGATAGCGTCTCTTGTGAAATACCCTCGTATTTCTTCAGGATCCTTGCGGCCGCTCTTTTATCCAAGTACTCAGAGAAACTGGGAGATGTCTTTTGGGGTGAATTTCGACCCGTATTTGACATCGCGGTCGATCCCTTATTTGGATCTCTGGGGCCAGGTCGTGAGACCACTGCCACAGACGTTAAAGACTTGGTTTCGGTATCGGCACTTACTGGAGGTTTAGCATCAGCCGGTGTTGGCTTCACTGTGTTTGTACCGGTTCTTACTTTGGGGATTGCCCCCTTATTATCCAGAGCTAATCGACCCGTAGTTGCCATCGCTGTCGATCTCTCGGCTGATAATGAAATGGAGTTTGTCCTCCGTTGCGTTCTCGCTTGCTCCAGCATTTTCTTCCTCTTGTTGTATCTTTAGTTTTAGGGTTTTTATTACTATTTTTCATCTTGTTCGTACGACCCCTCGCCGGGCAAGGCCAGTTTAGGGTCAAGGGAAGAGTAAGGGGAATGTGTCGTCCGCCGCGGCAGAGCCCCATACCGCGGTAAGGCCATAGTTACTCTCCGAGGCGGCCCGGTATTAGAGAGGCTCCGTTCGATTACATCCACGATTTGCCTCCCGGCTGCAAACGTCCAATGGGCACGTGGTCGCATACACAGTAAAAAATTAAAGTTTACTTTTAATACCAGCCGGTATTGAAATTAAGCCTTTTTGGAATTAAATTTGAGTTTTAATACTAAATAGTATTAATTTAAGACTCTGAATTTACCAAAATAATACTAAAGCGCTGTCTCCCTAGCGCTTTCTCTCATTATAATGTTTTAGGTACTATTTGTTTTAGAACAAAGCCGGAAAAGTATTAAATTAATTACTTTTTAGCATTAAATTAAGTCCGGTGGTTTGTTTGCTCAGAGCACGCGGTTCGTCGCTATTGCGATACTACATTAAGAACAACAGTGCAATTAGACGCTGACAAAAACAAGTACTCGATGGCTTGATAGTAGACATCTCCGTTGAGCATTCAATAAAGGGTCTGGTACGATATGTCGAAAAAAAAGAAGTCGAAACTAAAAATGTCGAAAAAAAAATGTCGAAAAAAAATTTGCCGAAAACACAAAAGGTCGAAAAAAAAATGTCTCGAAAAAAATGTCGAATGAAAAAATGTCGAAAAAAAATATATAAGATGTAGAAACAATGTAATGAATGATGTGTTAAATTCGCGCGAATTTAGAAAAATAATACTCAACATTAATATATAAGATGTAGAAACAATGTAATGAATGATGTGTTAAATTCGCGCGAATTTTACACATCATTCATTACATTGTTTCTACATCTTATATATTAATGTTGAGTATTATTTTTCTAGTGTTTTGCAATAGCTCTTGCAAGCAAATATAAAACCTGACGGTAAAGTTACAAGCACAAACTCTTAAGCTCTTCTCAATATAATTAACAACAACCTCACAGAAACGAATCTCCGGTTTAAAGATGTCAGAAAAATTTAGATTTTTGGCGACTTTTATAGTCACGTAAATATTTGATGTATCGATGTTTCTATAAAAATTGTGAAGTTTTGAACGTTTAAACGTTATTTCGGTTTCTCACTTGTCCAAAAACAAAAGTAAATTGGACCAACATCTTTTCCTTGTTCAAAAATATGCACGTAATTAGAAAAATATACACATATTAGAAAAATAACCAAGTCGAAGCATCGATGTACATATAGAGCGAAGCAAATGTACATAGACTTCGCATCAAAGAAACATCGATTTATTTTTGCCATTGGTGACTCCAGCATAGTTTAGCTCAATAAGATAACGGTAACTTTCTCGAAATGATGATTACCAAATGAAAATTTGAATAGACTTTGTATTGGAAAATGGTTGAAAAGTTCTTGGTAAGAGGTAAGGAAGTGATAAATAATTGTATACTGTCATAAAACACGTTGTTAAACTCAAATTTCCGAAGTTTTACATTAGGGTCTGGTACGATATGTCGAAAAAAAATAAGTCGAAACTAAAAATGTCGAAAAAAAAATGTCGAAAAAAAATTTGCCGAAAACACAAAAGGTCGAAAAAAAAAATGTCTCGAAAAAAAATGTCGAATGAAAAAAATTCGCGCGAATTTTACACATCATTCATTACATTGTTTCTACATCTTATATATTTTTTTTTCGACATTTTTTCATTCGACATTTTTTTTCGAGACATTTTTTTTCGACCTTTTTAATGTTGAGTACTATTTTTCTAGTGTGTTGCAATAGCTCTTGCAAGCAAATATAAAACCTGACGGTAAAGTTACAAGCACAAACTCTTAAGTTCTTCTCAATATAATTAACAACAACCTCTCAGAAACGAATCTCCGGTTTAAAGATGTCAGAAAAATTTTGGTTTTTGGCGACTTTTATAGTCACGTAAATATTTGATGTATCGATGTTTCTATAAAAATTGTGAAGTTTTGAACGTTTAAACGTTATTTTGGTTTCTCACTTGTCCAAAAACAAAAGTAAATTGGACCAACATCTTTTCCTCGTTCAAAAATATGCACGTAATAAGAAAAATATACACATATTAGAAAACTTCTAACCAAGTCGAAGCATCGATGTACATATATAGCGAAACAAATGTACATAGACTTTGCATCAAAGACCCATCGATGTATTTTTGCCATTGGTGACTCCAGCATAGTTTAGCTCAATAAGATAACGGTAACTTTCTCGAAATGTTAATTACCAAATGATTAGTGTTATGCTTTTAATAAGTACAAATCATAAGTCATTCTCAATCTTAATTTTTACATGTGCAGTTTGTAGCCCGAAAATGTCTGAGAATATTTCTGTTGTTACCTCTAACAAGGGGAAAATTTGAATAGGCTTTGTGTTGGAAAATGGTTGAAAAGTTCTTGGTAAGAGGTAAGGAAGTGATAAATAATTGTATACTGTCATAAAACACGTTGTTAAACTCAAATTTCCGAAGTTTGACATTAAGCATCCAAATTTCGACCTTTTTCGGTCATTTGCATTTTTTCGACATTTTTTTTTTCGGTCAAAAATCTCTTCGGTATTTTAAAATTTTTTTAAATTCGGTCTTGGAAATTCGACATTTTTTTTTCGACACATCGTACGGCACCTTTCAATAAATTGTGAGTTCGACTCTCGGTGAAGGCAATATAATAAAACTGTAATTTTTTTTTTTTGCCTGAGAGAATCTTCGACTGAATTCCTCTCTCACGAGAAATCAGACCGAACATGGTATTAATTTAATCCTTTTTCGGCGTTGTTATATATAAACACCAAAAAGGTATTAAAGTTAGACTTTTATTTTTACTGTGTAACACCCTGGATTGGGAGGGGGAAGATCTTAGTCGTCGCGCTAGAGAGGCTTGGCTTCTCTCGTGATGTAGTACCGGGCGACGCTATGATCACAAGGGTAGCGTAGCCCTGTGGCTATCGACTTAATCCCTCGTACCGCGGCAAGGTGTCCACCCTTCCCGAGGGTAATTAATTAGCACATAAAGAGCACATAATTTCTGCATATTCACGTTTGATGTAGTCCTTGTTGTTGTTGTTGTAGCGAGGTGTAGCCCTGCCTAAATCTCAGACAGGGTCACCCCGAGTGTATTGCTCTTGGCCGGGTCGATATAAGAAAACGGCCCGGGTCGTTTCGGCACGATGGGTACAGCACAAGTACTGGTACCGTTCTCGTAGAACCGGCAATACAAGAAACTAGCCGTGAAGGCTATGTAGGTCATTTAGCGTTACCCAGGGTGCAGCAACTGGGAGGCGACTTACTTTTACACCCCTAGTAGTCCTGATGTAGTCCTCATCCTTCACTGTTAACGCATAGTGCTTTGCTAGCTTAAGCCTTAAGCTAGCAGAGCATCGTATTTTGGAAAAAGTTGAGGAGCACCCTAATTAATTAGAGCACTTAATTAGCACATAAAGAGCAGGGTGAGAATTCGTGAAATCAGACAACAAAAAAAAGTTCGCTACGTTTTTTGCGAATTTATTGTAAATAGGTAGGAATACGACGTAGAAAACTTTTTGCATACCTATTTTTTTTAAAACTTTGTTTAACTGGATTAGTAGCCATATTAAACTTTAGCGTAACCTTTGGGTAAAATTTCAATATCTCAGCAGCCGTTGCTCCGATTTTATCGATTTAAAAGGCATTTTTACGTAAAATTCTTCAGATATTATAATTTGAAACAATAATCAATTGTCTCCTCTAAATTTTATTAAATATTTTGAAAAAAAAAAAAATTTTGAGGTCAGAAAAAATAGCTTTCTCCGACTTCAAAAAAAAAAAAATCTCACTGAGAGCTGTAAATATAACTATTTTAGTTCCGTTTCAAACTTTTTGGGACCGGCATAATTATAAAAGTTGTAGCGAAAAAGGTGCCTCTATGTGCAGTGCTATTTGTTGTAATCGGCCAATGTATACCTACGAAATAAAAGAGCGCTCTGGTGGCAAACTTAATTCTTAGGTGATTTCCAATAAGCTATACAGGGCAGTTTTGCTAAAGAAAGGTGCAAGTTATCTATTATATTAATAGGCTAACAAATTTTTCATATAAATAATTGCCAAGCTTAAACCCATACTAAATACGCATAATTTTTTATAAAATGCATATGGATTTGTTGTTATTCCTCTAAAGAAGTGCATAAGCATTTAAATTTTAACCAATACTGCTTCATTTATCTGTAATAAACGAATGAAAATTTCTCATACCACTTGAATTGGTTATCTGACAATCAATTTGTACATAAAGCGATAGCCCAGTGGGAACCGTCGGGGGTAGTGGTCGAGCGGTTGATGGTTCAAGTACAGCTATCGGGCAAACTTTTTTTTATTTTTTGTCATTGAAAATTGTTTTTATTTTTCAATATATAAATATTTCTTATCTTGACTTTTTTTAAATTGTTATGTTTGTGATCTCTATTTTCGAGAAAAAAAAATTGCTGCGAATATTTTTTGTTGACGGAAAGGCATATGTAATAATAATTTTAGGTCATAAATATACATACATACAACTCATTATAGAAATGAGATAACCGCTTATACAATTTGGGGTTTTTGGTAAGTTTTTCCAAAAATTTAATTTTCTTTAAACATACCCTCATATTCATAAAAAATAAAATTGGTTTATAAAGTTTTATAAAATGACATTTTCATACAAATTCTGAATAATAAGATCTTAATAAACCTTTTTTTGTGTTCTGTTTATCGGACTTCGGTAGATTATTTCTATAAATTTTGGAATATAAAAATCGATAATTTTTTCACAGGTCCTTAAATTTTGTACTAAACGAAGTGGTTAGAGGTCGTCTAAAATGGGTCTGGTACGATATGTCGAAAAAAAAGAAGTCGAAACTAAAAATGTCGAAAAAAAATTTGCCGAAAACACAAAAGGTCGAAAAAAAAATGTCTCGAAAAAAAATATCGAATGAAAAAATGTCGAAAAAAAAATATATAAGATGTAGAAACAATGTAATGAATGATGTGTAAAATTCGCGCGAATTTAACACATCATTCATTACATTGTTTCTACATCTTATATATTAATGTTGAGTATTATTTTTCTAGTGTTTTGCAATAGCTCTTGCAAGCAAATATAAAACCTGACGGTAAAGTTACAAGCACAAACTCTTAAGCTCTTCTCAATATAATTAACAACAACCTCACAGAAACGAATCTCCGGTTTAAAGATGTCAGAAAAATTTAGATTTTTTGCGACTTTTATAGTCACGTAAATATTTGATGTATCGATGTTTCTATAAAAATTGTGAAGTTTTGAACGTTTAAACGTTATTTTGGTTTCTCACTTGTCCAAAAACAAAAGTAAATTGGACCAACATCTTTTCCTTGTTCAAAAATATGCACGTAATTAGAAAAATATACACATATTAGAAAAATAACCAAGTCGAAGCATCGATGTACATATATAGCGAAGCAAATGTACATAGACTTCGCATCAAAGAAACATCGATTTATTTTTGCCATTGGTGACTCCAGCATAGTTTAGCTCAATAAGATAACGGTAACTTTCTCGAAATGATGATTACCAAATGAAAATTTGAATAGACTTTGTATTGGAAAATGGTTGAAAAGTTCTTGGTAAGAGGTAAGGAAGTGATAAATAATTGTATACTGTCATAAAACACGTTGTTAAACTCAAATTTCCGAAGTTTTACATTAGGGTCTGGTACGATATGTCGAAAAAAAAGAAGTCGAAACTAAAAATGTCGAAAAAAAATTTGCCGAAAACACAAAAGGTCGAAAAAAAAAATGTCTCGAAAAAAAATGTCGAATGAAAAAAATTCGCGCGAATTTTACACATCATTCATTACATTGTTTCTACATCTTATATATTTTTTTTTCGACCTTTTTAATGTTGAGTACTATTTTTCTAGTGTGTTGCAATAGCTCTTGCAAGCAAATATAAAACCTGACGGTAAAGTTACAAGCACAAACTCTTAAGCTCTTCTCAATATAATTAACAACAACCTCTCAGAAACGAATCTCCGGTTTAAAGATGTCAGAAAAATTTTGGTTTTTGGCGACTTTTATAGTCACGTAAATATTTGATGTATCGATGTTTCTATAAAAATTGTGAAGTTTTGAACGTTTAAACGTTATTTTGGTTTCTCACTTGTCCAAAAACAAAAGTAAATTGGACCAACATCTTTTCCTCGTTCAAAAATATGCACGTAATAAGAAAAATATACACATATTAGAAAACTTCTAACCAAGTCGAAGCATCGATGTACATATATAGCGAAACAAATGTACATAGACTTTGCATCAAAGACCCATCGATGTATTTTTGCCATTGGTGACTCCAGCATAGTTTAGCTCAATAAGATAACGGTAACTTTCTCGAAATGATCATTAGCAAATGATTAGTGTTATGCTTTTAATAAGTACAAATCATAAGTCATTCTCTATCTTAATTTTTACATGCGCAGTTTGTAGCCCGAAAATGTCTGAGAATATTTCTGTTGTTACCTCTAACAAGGGGAAAATTTGAATAGGCTTTGTATTGGAAAATGGTTGAAAAGTTCTTGGTAAGATGTAAGGAAGTGATAAATAATTGTATACTGTCATAAAACACGTTGTTAAACTCAAATTTCCGAAGTTTTACATTAAGCATCCAAATTTCGACCTTTTTCGGTCATTTGCACTTTTTCGACATTTTTTTTTTCGGTCAAAAATCTCTTCGGTATTTTAAAATTTTTTTAAATTCGGTCTTGGAAATTCGACATTTTTTTTCGACATATCGTACGGGACCCTTTACATTAAGTATCCAAATTTCGACCTTTTTCGGTCATTTGCATTTTTTCGACATTTTTTTTTCGGTCAAAAATCTCTTCGGTATTTTAAAATTTTTTTAAATTCGGTCTTGGAAATTCGACATTTTTTTTTCGACATATCGTACGGGACCCGTCTAAAATATTACTAAAGACAACAATTCATTTCTATTCATTCAGATTTACAACCCGAACACCAAACAAGTCTAGACAAAATTTGACCACTTTTAAATAAAATTAAAAAAAAGTCAATATAAAATGTCTTTATAAATATTTCTAAGTTATGGTTAATGAAAAAAGCTAGAAACCCCTCAAACTGTTTTTGCAAAAGGCTACATTTTGCCCGGTTTCGCCACTTTTGAATATTTTTTTTTTTTTATCAATATACCTACAATTTTTTTCAAAAATCAAATCAAAAATCAATATAAAATGTCTTTTTAAATATTTCTAAGTTATGGTTGAGGAAAAAAGCTTAAAAACCCTCAAACTGTTTTTGCATAAGGCTAGATTTTTCCCGGTTTAACCACTTTTGAATAACTTTTTTTTTAATTAACATATCCACATTTTTTTCAAAAATTAAATCAAAAATCGATATGAAGTGTCTTTTTAAATATTTATAAGTTATGGCTTAGGAAAAAGGCTAGAAAATCCTTAAACTATTTTTGCAAAAGGCTACATTTCAACAAATTTTTCATATAAATAATTGCCAAGCTTAAACCCATACTAAATATGCATACATTTTTATAAAATGCATATGGATTTGTTGGTATTCCTCTAACGAAGTGCATAAGCATTTAAATTTTAACCAATACTGCTTCATTTATCTGTAACAAGCGAATGAAAATTTTTCACACCACTTGAATTGGTTATCTGTCAATCAATTTGTACATAAAGCGATAGCCCAGTGGGATGCGTCGGGGGTAGTGGTCGAGCGGTTGATGGTTCAAGTACAGCTATCGGGCAAACTATTTTTTATTTTTTGTCATTGAAAATTGTTTTTATTTTTTCAATACATAAATATTTCTTATCTTGACTTTTTTAAAATTTTTGTGTTTGTGATCTCTATTTTCGAGAAAAAAAATTGCTGCGAATATTTTTAGTTGACGGAAAGGCATATGAAATAATAATTTTAGGTCATAAACATGCATACATACCACCCATTATAGAAATGTGATAACCGCTTATTCAATTTGGGTTTTTATACCTTTCATGAACATGAAATGGTATTAGGATAACTTTGGTCCGATGTTTGTAAGTATGAGAAGAAGAAGAGATAGACCCACTAATAAGTATACCGTTATGATCGGGACGATGAGTTGATTCGATTTAGCCATGTCCGTCTGTCCGTCCGTCCGTCTGTCCGTCTGTTTGTACGCAAACTAGTCCCTCAATTTTAGAGATATCTCGATGAAATTTGGTATGGACGCGTTATTTTATATGAGAATAATCATTCGTCGGAACCAGCAAGATCGGACCAAAACTACTCATACCTCCCATACAATCGATTGTTCCGATAAACGGATTTCGGGCTATAACTTCTGTAATTAAAGAGGTAATAACGTGAAATTTTGTAGGTATTGATGTTTTTATATGTGAAATATCGATGTTGAAAATCATTGCGATGGGATAAATATTTCATATAGCTCCCATACAATCGATTGTTCCGATAAACGGATTTTGGGCTATAACTCCTGTAATTAAACACCTAGGAACGTGAAATTTTGTAAGTATTGCTATTTTTATATGTGAAATATCGATGTTGAAAATCATCGAGATGGGATAAATATTTCACATAGCTCCCATACAATCGATTATTCCGATAAACGGATTGTGGGCTTTAACTCCTGTAATTAAACACCTAGGAACGTGAAATTTTGTAAGTATTGCTATTTTTATATGTGAAATATCGATGTTGAAAATCATCGAGATGGGATAAATATTTCACATAGCCCCCATACAATCGATTGTTCCGATAAACGGATTTTGGTAGATAACTCCTGTAATTATATAGGTAGGCACGTGAAATTTCGTAACTGTTGCTATTTTGGAATTTGGAATGTCGATGTTAAAAATCAATGAGATTGGACCAATATAACACATCGCCCCCATATAATCGATAGTTCCGATAATTTCGGTATAAGTTAAATTCACACAGGCTGTACTGGGATCAAACAGTGAAAATCGTGACGCTTATTCATGAAAGGTATTAAGCCTTCGGCACAGCCGAAGACAGCTTTCCTTACTTGTTTTTTTTCTAATTTTTGATGATATAAGATCGAAGTTGCGAAATTTTTTCAAACACAGTAGTCTATTTATCGGACTTCGGTAGATTACTTCTATAAATTTTAGTGATTTCTACCGTTTGAGACAAAGTTGCTGATAGACTCCCTATTTAAAATATAAAAATCGACAACATATTTAAAATGTACTTAAATTTTGAACTAAACTAAGTGGTTAGCGGTCGTCTTAAATTTTACTGAAGGCAACAACTGATTTCTATTCATATGTACATATGTATTAACTTTTAAAAGGGCACATTTGCAACCCGAGCCCCAAACAAGTCTATACCAAATTGAATTGAAAAATCAATATATATTTTTTCTTTAAATCAAATTAAAAATCCATATAAAGTGTCTTAAATATTGCCAAGTTATCGTTAAAGAAAAAAGCTAGAAAATCCTCAAACTTTTTTTGACATAACCAGAATATGTAATTTACCCCACTAAAAAGATTTAAAAACACGCAATGTATAATAAATTTCTATAAATATAACTCATACTTCTGCAAAATTAACCTGTAAATATTTCACTCAACAAGCTCCTCCTTTTATTAGAGAAACTATTTTCATTCTCTCGCTCATTGCCCATACAGCTTGAATTGGTGATTTAACAATGAATTCGTAGATAAAGCAGTAGAGCAGTGGTTAGCGCATCGGATAGCGAGCGAACTGTTGTTGTTTCGAGAACAGCTCCGGGCTACAATTTTTTTTTCATTGAAAATAGTTTTTTCTTTTTTAAAACAAAAACAAAAACTAAGCTCATTAAATTTTCATAAGACATATTTTTTATATTTGTGATACTTTTTTCGGAAAAAAAAAATTACTGCGAATATTTTTAGTAAACGGACAGCCAAATGAAATAATAATTTTAGGTCATAAATATACATACATTATAGAAATGAGATAACCGCTTATACAATTTGGGATTTTTGGTAAGTTTTTCCAAAAATTAAATTTTCTTTAAACATACCCTCATATTCATAAAAAATAAAATTGGTTTATAAAGCTTTTTAAAATGACATTTTCATACAAATTTTGAATAATAAGAGCTTAATAAACCTTTTATATTTTTTTATGAATAAGGGGGATAGTGTTCTGTTTATCGGACTTCGGTAGATTATTTCTATAAATTTTGGAATATAAAAATCTATCATTTTTTCACAGGTCCTTAAATTTTCTACTAAACGAAGTGGTTAGAGGTCGTATTTAATGACACCCTATAGGTCAACTTCAGAAGGAAGCGCTGAAGCCATTTTTAACACCAAGCACGCAAAAACTAGAAACATAATAGAGAGAACCATTGGAGTCCTAAAAAACCGATATCGCTGCTTACTCGGAGCTCGTCAGCTACATTATATGCCGGAAAAAGCAACGCAAATCGCAAACGTTTGTGCTGCCTTACATAATCTTTGTATTGACTTTAATATAGAGTCGTCAAGCTACGATTCATCATCCGAAGCTGAAAATGTTCAAGATGGATTTGAATTTGATGTATCTGACGACTTGCAAAGCATGGAAGCTTCGCAAATACGGCAACAAATTAAAGAAAGCTTTTTGTAATTGGTTTTTGCTTGTTTTTATTAAAAAATATAAAATACTTCAGTATTTTGTGCATAAAACAAAACATTTTTACTCTATTTTTAGAAAATTAATCTTTAAACAATGCTTTCATAGCATTGATGTTTGTAGTACTCGGGACAATAGGTACCAAGTTTTTATGAAAAAAGTTTATAAACGATAAACTACACAAATTCAGTCTCTTTGAGGTCTTCAATGACCGATTAGTTCAATTCAATTAAAAAAAAATGAATTAAGCATAAAACATAAATAAATTAAAAATAAAACTATATATATGTACATCTGTTAGTCAGCTTTCTTATTTTTCTTAACTGTTAGTATTTCTAGTTCAGCCTCTTTTATTTCTAGTTTAATCTTTTTTAGTCTCATTTCTGTTCGGTACATATTCTCTTCTCTTTCATCCTGCCTTTGCGATAGCTTTAGTCTTTCTCGCTCTATTTCTAAGATATTATCAAATGAGTCGTACTCTATGTTCTCCATTGAATTTATATTGTTCCCAATTTCCGAAAGGGTTGCCGAAATTCGTGTCAGCACATCCTCTTGCATTGCAGTGTGGTTTTGCAACAAATTCTGACGCTGTCTATTTGCGCGAACATGACTTCTCCTGCTAGTATGAGGAGGTGAATCTGCATTCTGCCCAGCATTTAAATTTTGGTTCTGAGCAGTATTTTCTTTAACTGGAGCTCGACTATCTTCTGCATAAACACTACCGGTGGTGGTGTTGAGCCCAGTGGTATCATCGAACTCCATCACAGTATTATCTACCGAAGAAGCTGGAGAATCTTCTCGTATCACTTCTTGTAGCACTTCTTCAACACTCATTGAACTTCCACTTTTGGGAACACCTTGAGGCATTCCTTTCGGATTAAGCTGCTTGCCGAATTGGAGAAGGTTGGCAACCTCCTCCTCCAATGGGCTCAGCACAAACTGTTTGTATCTTCCTCCACCTGTGGCACGGCATTCCTGCTTGTTGTGCACGAGCTTTTTTTTAACCTTGCATTTCAGATCCCTCCAAACCTTTAAATTCACAAAAAGTTAAACCATATAAGTTTAAAAATAAGTTGCTTTTTACCTTTTGCCAACCCTCACCATCCCTGAGTGGTGGACCGAGAGCATTGATTGCACTTGCAATATCCTGCCATTGCGACTTAAAATTATTAGGAACTGTTCCTTTGGAAAAGCCTTTTGCAAGCGCAGGATTTTGTTTTAATTCCAAAACAACCTGCGCAAATTGGTTGTTGTTTGTTATTTTCATTTTTCTTTCCATTTTCCTATATTAAATAAAAATTAAACGAATAAAATGTGTAAAAATGTATAATTCTGAATTATTTTACAAAATTTTTACAGCAGAATATTTAATTGCGCGCTTGTCGTCATCAAAAACTGTGTTGACAATTTTTATGTTGACACCCGTCAAAATAATATCACTATTGTTGTCGTCAATACCAAAAAAGTATCAACAGCTGTCAAAAGTGATCGACTTTGACGATGGCAATACCAATTCGGAGGCATCGACACTATTTTTGACAATGTTGACAACCGTAATAGGGGTGAATATAAAATGTCTTTTTAAATATTTCTAAGTTATGGTTGAGGAAAAAAGCTTAAAAACCCTCAAACTGTTTTTGCATAAGGCTAGATTTTGCCCGGTTTAACCACTTTTGAATAACTTTTTTTTTTAATTAACATATCCACATTTTTTTAAAAAATTAAATCAAAAATCGATATGAAATGTCTTTTTAAATATTTCTAAGTTATGGCTTAGGAAAAAGGCTAGAAAATTCTCAAACTATTTTTGCAAAAGACTACATTTTGCCCGGTTTCACCACTTTTGAGTAGTTTTTTTTTTTTTTAAATCCATATACCTACGTACAATTTTTTTCAAAAATCAAATCAAAAATCGATATGAAATGTCTTTTTAAATATTTTTTAAGTTATGTTTAAGGAAATAAGATGGAAAAACCTTTAACAGTTTTTGCAAAAATCAATTTAAAATGTCTTTTAAATATTGCTAAGTTATGGATAAAAAAAAAAGATAGAAAAACCTTTAACAGTTTTTGCAAAAGCCTAGATTTGCCCTAACCAGCATTTGTAATTTACCAACACCAAAAATATGAAAAGAAGCCATGTATAATAAATTTCTATAAATAGAACTCATATTTCTACAAAATGAATTTCATTTTTTCACTCAATAAGCTCTTCCTCTTATTAGAGAAATCATTTTCACTCCCTCGCTCATTGAGTACTTGGGTCCATTATCTATTATATTAATAGGCTAACAAATTTTTCATATAAATAATTGCCAAGCTTAAACCCACACTAAATATGCATAAATTTTTATAAAATGCATATGGATTTGTTGATAGTCATTCCTCTAACGAAGTGCATAAGCATTTAAATTTTAACCAATACTGCTTCATTTATCTGTAATAAGCGAATGAAAATTTCTCACACCACTTGATTTGGTTATCTGACAATCAATTTGTACATAAAGCGATAGCCCAGTGGGAAGCGTCGGGGGTAGTGGTCGAGCGGTTGATGGTTCAAGTACAGCTATCGGGCAAACTTTTTTTTTATTTTTTGTCATTGAAAATTGTTTTTATTTTTTCAATACATAAATATTTCTTATCTTGACTTTTTAAAATTTTTATGTTTGTGATCTCTATTTTCCAGAAAAAAAATTGCTGCGAATATTTTTAATTGACGGAAAGGCATATGAAATAATAATTTTAGGTCATAAACATGCATACATACCACCCATTATAGAAATGCGATAACCGCTTATTCAATTTGGGTTTTTTTTTCTAATTTTTGATGATATTAGATCGAAGTTGCGAAATTTTTTCAAACACAGTAGTCTATTTATCGGACTTCGGTAGATTATTTCTATAAATTTTGGAATATAAAAATCGATAATTTTTTCACAGGTCCTTAAATTTTGTACTAAACGAAGTGGTTAGAGGTCGTCTAAAATAATACTAAAGACAACAATTCATTTCTATTCATTCAGATTTACAACCCGAACACCAAACAAGTCTAGACAAAATTTGACCACTTTTGAATAAAATTTAAAGAAAAATCAATATAAAATGTCTTTTTAAATATTTCTAAGTTATGGTTAATGAAAAAAGCTGGAAAACCCTCAAACTATTTTTGCAAAAGGCTACATTTTCCCAGTTTCACCACTTTTGAATATTTTTTTTTTTTAATCAATATACCTACATTTTTTTCAAAAATCAAATCAAAAATCAATATAAAATGTCTTTCTAAATATTTCTAAGTTATGGTTGAGGAAAAAAGCTTAAAACCCCTCAAACTGTTTTTGCATAAGGCTAGATTTTGCCCTGTTCAACCACTTTTGAATAACTTTTTTTTTTTAATTAACATATCCACATTTTTTTCAAAAATTAAATCAAAAATTTATATGAAATGTCTTTTTAAATATTTCTAAGTTACGGCTTAGGAAAAAGGCTAGAAAATCCTCAAACTATTTTTGCAAAAGGCTACATTTTGCCCGGTTTCACCACTTTTGAGTAGTTTTTTTTTTTTTTTAAATCCATATACCTACGTACAATTTTTTTCAAAAATCAAATCAAAAATCGATATGAAATGTCTTTTTAAATATTTTTTAAGTTATGGTTAAGGAAATAAGATGGAAAAGCCTTTAACAGTTTTTGCAAAAATCAAATTAAAATGTCTTCTAAATATTGCTAAGTTATGGATAAAGAAAAAAGCTAGAAAAACCTTTAACTGTTTTTGCAAAAGCCTAGATTTGCCCTAACCAGCATTTGTAATTTACCAACACTAAAAATATGAAAAGAATCCATGTACTCGTATAATAAATTTCTATAAATAGAACTCATATTTCTACAAAATGAATTTCATTCTTTCACTCAATAAGCTCCTCCTATTATTAGAGAAATTATTTTCACTCCCTCGCTCATTGAGTACTTGGGTCCATTATTTATATTAATAGTCTAACTTTGTTGTTGGTATATTGTTAATTTTTGAAATTCTGATTCTCATAAAGCCTAATTGCAGAATTTGATAACTGCTTTGTATGGAATACGGTGTGCACAGGTGCAAGACCCGGTTGCGGAATATTCGTTTCTTTTCTTAAATTATGTTTTTTTATATTAAAAAATCTTTAATCTTAACTATTACAATTTACTTAATTTTCAACCTAATATTTTTTTGTTCTTCACCTGCTCAAAACGATCGCATAAATTAGTGGCTATTTGTTAAGCACAATCTCATCATCCGATAATTCAAGTGCAACATAAAATCTCGAAATCCGAATATTTGCATGGCATTCGCCGTAAATAATTTTGGAAAGGGCTGCTGTAATTTAATATTTTTATTATATAATTCTTTGATGGCCTCATTTTGCCTATAGATGAGTTTTTAATGTATACATTTAAGTTGGTCGAGGTTCGGCCACGGGCCTAAAGGCAGCTATTGACAGAAAGTTGATCACATGTTTGAATAAGTTCAACTATTTTAAATTGGTCGAATTTCGACCACGGGAAATACTAGTTTATATTAATAGTCTAACTTTGTTATTGGTATATTGTTAATTTTTGAAATTCTGATTCTCATAAAGCCTAATTGCAGAATTTGATAACTGCTTTGTATGGAATACGTTGTGCACAGGTGCAAGACCCGGTTGCGGAATATTCCTTTTTTTCCTAAATTATGTTTTTTTATATTAAAAAACCTTTAATCTTAACTTTTACAATTTACGAATCTTTGAAACTTTGGTGGACTTTTGACCGTATGTGAATAATTTTTCTTAAATTATTCTATGTTTTTATTATTAGTGAACAAGATGGAAAAGTAACAACAATTACAAGCTACCATGATTACGTAATTTCGGCCTTGCTCAAGGGCACTTATCAAATGGCTTTGTGTTTAGAAATTTTTCATCACCTTTTGTTGGTCATCGAACCAAGAACCAAGGGGATTAGGAATTTCTAAGCCCGCAGTGTGTACCTCTTACACCAAGCTGCGTTGAGATTATTGCTAGCTTATGTCCATCATGTTCACTTAGTATGTATTCATTTTATTTTGTTTGTTTGTTTTTATACTACCTTATCGACAACTAGAGCGACATCAATCGACCGCCATTTATACTAGCAGTGTCAAGGATTTTAGTGCACCCCGTGATCATTTTACTGACAGCTGCAGCTTATTTTCACAGGGTGGCTTTTTTCGCTGTGTCCTGCGATTAATATGTATGTATGTTATGAGTTTGTGGTCATTAATTTGAGAATCTTTGAAACTTTGGTGGACTTTTGACCGTATGTGAATAATTTTTCTTAAATTATTCTATGTTTTTATTATTAGTGAACAAGATGGAAAAGTAACAACAATTACAAGCTACCATGATTACGTAATTTCGGCCTTGCTCAAGGGCACTTATCAAATGGCTTTGTGTTTAGAAATTTTTCATCACCTTTTGTTGGTCATCGAACCAAGAACCAAGGGGATTAGGAATTTCTAAGCCCGCAGTGTGTACCTCTTACACCAAGCTGCGTTGAGATTATTGCTAGCTTATGTCCATCATGTTCACTTAGTATGTATTCATTTTATTTTGTTTGTTTGTTTTTATACTACCTTATCGACAACTAGAGCGACATCAATCGACCGCCATTTATACTAGCAGTGTCAAGGATTTTAGTGCACCCCGTGATCATTTTACTGACAGCTGCAGCTTATTTTCACAGGGTGGCTTTTTTCGCTGTGTCCTGCGATTAATATGTATGTATGTTATGAGTTTGTGGTCATTAATTTGAGAATCTTTGAAACTTTGGTGGACTTTTGACCGTATGTGAATAATTTTTCTTAAATTATTCTATGTTTTTATTATTAGTGAACAAGATGGAAAAGTAACAACAATTACAAGCTACCATGATTACGTAATTTCGGCCTTGCTCAAGGGCACTTATCAAATGGCTTTGTGTTTAGAAATTTTTCATCACCTTTTGTTGGTCATCGAACCAAGAACCAAGGGGATTAGGAATTTCTAAGCCCGCAGTGTGTACCTCTTACACCAAGCTGCGTTGAGATTACTGCTAGTATAAATGG